>VZRO01002833.1:187769-284779 GCA_013397915.1 Daphoenositta chrysoptera | reverse complement strand
ATATATATATATATATATATATACACACACACATAAAAGTTTACTGCTGTAGTAATAGCTAAAGTTAAATTTCATTGTGATAAAAATCTTGCTTGGCTCTTAGCGCACTGTGAAAGCTACAGAGGTGCCCATCAGTCCCTAATTAGCTACAAGGAGTGATGAATTCTAAATTACTTAATCAAAACAGCCATACTGTAATTTGTCTGCACTCCCTAAGTGTGGCACTATGTCACAACTGTCATACATGAATGGATTGTTATTATTTTTTTACATAAATACAAATCTCAGTAAAGAAAAAAGACTAATGATCACATTTTCACCTTTTTCAGTGTCACATTACAAAGTTTTAGTGGAACAGACAGCTGTTTGCACCTGCACTTCATGAGGTAATAGTGATTATGTCACAGTGTGTAAAAGTGTGGCCATTGGTACTTACCAGATAATGAAATGTTCAGATCATACCATGAAGTGATACCAAATCACCTCTCAAGTTGATCTTAGTGCACAAGGCATCATGTTTTCTTTTGATTTTTAAGAGCAAGATGTTGTGTATTTGTAAAAGACATATTGCACATATATATTTGCAATTTATAAAGACACATACAGCAATGAAAACCGTTTCTGCAACTGGTAACATACAGTTTGAGTGAAACAAGAAAAAACTTACCTATTTGAAAAAAGAACATTTGATAAGCAACACTGACAAATGACTTCTGCACCAGTTTCTACTGGAGTTTCCACCAGCTTGCCTCCAACTAGAGCATCCTCACAAAGCTAGTAACTGGAAGTGACACAGGACTTATATCAGTTTCGCTTGCTTTCTACCACCTACAACTTTAGGAGTCACATTTTCCATTTTATATTCACATCCTTAGACCATCTAAGAGCTCAGACAGATCTGCACTGTGAAGCCAATGTAGCTTCACTGGTGAATATGAGATGTATCATCAAAAGTTAATATCATGGCTCTGACTCTGAACGTACCATGGACAGCATGGAAGTATGGAAAATGTATTACTGGAATATGGGGGAGAAAACTGCTTAGAAATCTAATTAAAGAGGAATTGTAGACTGCTACTTAGAAAATGTTACACTGTCTGTACAGTGTGGAAACTCCTGTTTACCTTAACAAAAGAAAGGGAAAAAGCCTAGAAATTAGGAGTGGATTCTCAATCATAATAACAATTAACGCTGTGAATCCTGCCAAATTTTAAATGAAGAAAGAGTAAGTGTAATCTGTAAACCAATGACTGATACCAGCAAACTTAGAGCAAACTCACCTTCTATCACTAGCTCAGCAAGAGAGGCCAGCCTAGAAGACTGATTCTTTCAGGCACATCACTGCTCCTGGCTCCCAGAAGACTGGGAATTCACATTATTTGGCTTTTTGGTGCAGGGTTTTAAATCAGAGATTCATGTTGCAAATTGTTCTAGCTGTACATTTGTTTTTTGAGAGGTACTAGGAGGTAATGTACGATTCTGACTATGAGTGGTTGGTATCCGGGCAGCTTCCCAGACACACTGACATCCGTTTGCTGCTTCACAGGACAGAGTTTACACATCAAAACCGAACAACTTGATTTATTTAAAATTCACCTCAAAATGCATTGTGTTTAGTTTCCTTTTTAAAATGAACATTCAAAGCATCAAAATATTACTAATTTAAAAAGAACCTTTGTTAAGAATAAGATAATTTACATACTGTAGATTGTGGCTGTGAGGGGAGAGAAACAACCGACGGTAGATTAGGCACAGTACGAAGGCCAACATGCCAGAAAACAATGCAGCTTTATGCTCAACTTTTAAATGATCTGGACAAAATAAAACAAAAATTGGGCAGGAAAATGAAACCAACCACTTACTTGAGGGTGTTTGTATAAAATAAAAGTGTTAGTAAGTTTTCTATCTAGACCTAGCTCATTCACGTTTTTAAAGAACTCTATCTTCTTCCAAATAACAAAAAATGTTTCTAAACCAAGGCAGATTATTATTTGGAACTGGCATAGTAAAATAAAGGATCACAGTATACAGAGCTTAAAATCCTGTACCAGGAAAGAGCAACAAGTGGTTTACAAGGGGATCATTTAGGTATATTATCTAATTTTTAAAAACAGAGATATAAAATATCAGTTGCATAGGGATTTAAATATAAGGCCAAGCAGAAGATTAAAGTAAAATAGAGCTCATAAGAAGGGCACTATGGTGTCAAAACATAGTATTTCCATTTGAATTAATGTCTAATTCAAAATCACAGTATTTTGCTAGTACTACAAAAAGTGAATGTCAAACTGTCCCATTAATGTTGAACTGAAAACTGACATTAGAACTTCTAAACACTACAAAACTAAAGCTCGTTGTCTAAACCTGATCAGTGTATTAGCACAACAGTGCTTGGTACGTACCTGATTTATATACTCTACCTTCTGTAAATAATATAAAGGTTATTTCTTGTTAATAAGTGTGAGATCACAATATTACTGCATGCCATCAGTGGTTTGCAGGCTTACTTGACATTTAATTATTCAGTCTTTGAAAGTGTAAGATCCCACCCTGCAGAATCTTCACCCATTGAACACAGAACACTGTCATTAATAAAATACAATAGAAGTTCCACCACTAACAACTAACATATAAGCCAGGATTTTAGGTCTAAACCCAGTACAGTTCATTATTATTAACTCACAGCAATTTTTTGTTAGGAAGGTAACCTGTAGACTTCCAAATAATCTTGTGTGTATTAAATATAAACAAGTATGTAACTAACGGTTGTCTCTTGGCATTTCAAGTAGATTATTCAATTGTGAAAGTATTTCTGCAAAATCAATTTTGAGTTGTTAAAATGAAGTTCAAATATTAATTTCCGTATCTACATGTAGCTTAATTAACCTAACATTGTGAGGAATAGTAGTGTAAGGAAAAAAGAATTCTCCAGATGAATTAGGCATTAAGGTACACTAACTGGGAATACCTGAACCAACATTGTAACTGAAAAAGTGCATAAACACAGTAATACTACAAATGTGTTAACTACAGAACGAAAGGTTTTCTGAAAGCTAAGTGATAATATTTTACACGTTATTTACAGGCTGTGATTTTTCCAGACACCACAGAGCCAATCCATGATCTTAAAGTTCCTTTGATATACTCAAAGTGTCCTTTGGCTTCCACCCTGTTCGGTGAAGCACCGATTCCCACCCCGGGGAATCAGGTACTGAACAACGCCGCCGTTGTGGTTCCGCGATTCTTCAAAGTTGGCTTCTTCCCGTTCTGTGAAGAGGAGGCGCTGCCGTCACTTGACGCTTTTCGCGGGCGTCTCGGACTCCGTAGACTGCCTGCCATCAGTCCACGCCTCCCGCGTGCTCTTCAGGGCCAGCGTTTTCTGCTGGTCCACCACAACGTAATCGACCCTCTCGTCTGCCACGCTGCTGCCCGAGCCGCTGCTCTTCTTCTGGCAACGGGGAGAGACAAGCTCAAATAAACAATGACAAAAATGCATGTCCCAAACACACACAGAACAAGCACGGGTTTCTCTGAAAGGTCCAACACCCATTTGAGAGATGAACATTAAGATGATCTTGCTGACGGCAATTTTAAGCTTCTGATAGCAGAACTGCAAAAGCTGAACATCTGCTTACCTTACGAGGTGGGGTAGACTTTCCTGAATCAAGGTCCAGATCTAAATATTCCACTTGTTTATCTCCTTTAGGTTTTACCATAGGGCTGCTTCCTCCATCAAGGCTGTTGCTTCCAAACAAATTCTGAAATCATAATATAAACAACATCAGCTACAAATGTACAACTAGTGGTCCACATTATCAAATATGCTTACTATAAACTGCCAAAATGTAAAACGTTAAGGAAATGACTGAAACTCTTGCAATCACTTAAATCATGCAAATTTCATCGACCCTGTATGGCAAGGGGATACATTCTATGTCAAAACTGGAACAGAGTCAAAAGCCAATGGGAGGAAAAAACCCAAAAACCACCCCCGCAAATTTAAGGTTGCCACCAAACCCATCTGTGCTTTCCACTTAATGTCCCCTTCATATCATGAAATAAGAACAGAGCATGTTTTGCTCTTTTTAAAATGTAGTTGTTATATCTCAAATTTAGCATTACTTAAGCACAAACTTTTTTATTTCCTTAAATTGTTGTTAAATACCTACAATAATTTAGGCTTTACAGTAGTGGCAAAGCTTCAAATGAAACTTTTACAATTCATTCGAAAGTCATCATGATTAAGCTGAAAATCAGAGTATTGTTCAATTGACAAGATCAAAATATTAAAACTTTGGAAAGTATGTGTGGGGCTGCCTGAACTGAAGTTGCATTGTATACACCTAAATTTCAATTAGCCCAGACTTTTACAACCTCACCTCCTCTGTCCTCTCCCAGCCTGATCCCTCCCTCTTAACAGGTGTTATAGGAACAGTACAATAGAAGGACTCTTCTCTAAAAGATAAAGAAAAAACAGGAAGACAGAGGGCAGCAGTCAGCAAAAAATGAAGAGGAAGGAAGAAGGAAAGACAGAAGGGTAAGGCTGAGAGCAACTTGAAAGAAAAAGCAGAATATTGCTGATTTTATTAAATAAAACAGAAGTATGACATGTCCAAACAAGATGCTTCATAGCTGATGACAGAAAAAGATGAAGAAATACGGACTCCTTGCTAAGATAGAGTTGGAACAAATAAAAATTCTCCAAAAGTCTTTAAAACAAAGGCCGTGAGAAAACTGGAAATGATCTGGTTCTTTAGGAAATAAAATATTTTATGGGTTAAAGCTCAGTGGGCTGGGCTTTTAATATTGAAGTTATCCATTATATCTGTATTGTCCAACTCATTTAATATGAAGTGGTAACAAGGACAAACACAAACAACTGATGTGAAGCTCATTTTTGTTGCTCAAATTCTCTGAACAAATTTCTGCGTATTAAACACACAAAAATCAGATTCTGTATCAAAGTTTCCAGCAAAAATTAAAAAAGCTGTTACTCTTTAAACAAAAAATAATCTGTTATTTCAAACAAACTAGTCAGGCAGAACATTAGCAAACAGAAACTTTAAATACACTCAAATGAAACCAAAAGGAAATCTGTAGAACAACCTTAAAGAAGGACCAGTGCAAGCAAACAGAAGATGTTAATGGGCTGGGGCATTAATTGTACCATCCTGGCATGGGAGTTAAGCCCCGGGAAGAGCCGTAAGAATCAAGAGAAACGCGCGGGTTGAACTGTGCAGGGAGAACTGTGGGCACGGCTGGGGCTGGTCCCTGGTGTAAAATGGGATGTTTCTTGCACTTGTGGAACAGGACATCACCCATTACTTACCCATGGCCCTGGCAAGAGAGGGGCTAAGATTTGACATCAGCAGCTGCCCCATGCTCAGTGCCTTGGCCCTGGGAAGCAGCACGACCGCACGGTCAGGCACGGCACAAGGCACAGCTCGGGGCAGCCTGCAGCCCGCCAGAGCTCCCACCGGGAATGGCACCGGGGACCTGGGACACGGCATCCAGAGGCAGCAGTGGTGAGCTGGGGGACAGGGACACTGGAG
This sequence comes from Daphoenositta chrysoptera, assembly GCA_013397915.1. Taxonomy (NCBI): domain Eukaryota; kingdom Metazoa; phylum Chordata; class Aves; order Passeriformes; genus Daphoenositta; species Daphoenositta chrysoptera. The sequence continues at coordinate 279,227 of VZRO01002833.1, read as the reverse complement.
GAGACTGGGAGGGGATCCAGAGCAGCAGGGACAGGGGAGCAAACAGCGTTGCGAGAGGGTGGTGAGATGGGCCAGCACATGCCATACAACAAGGCAGACACACAAACAGAACAAAAAAGGTGCTAGAGAGGCCCTCCTCAAAGAAGGTCTCAGGTAAGTGATTTAAAGATGAAAAATGCTGCTGTGTTCCCTGCTAAGAACCCAAACATGTGGATGCACCCAAAAGGCTGGATGGAGCTTTGAACAACCCGGTCTAGTGGAAGGTGTCCCTGCCCATGGCATGTGAAGTTGGAACAAGATGATCTTTAAGGTCCCTTCCAATCCAAACCATTCTTATACTGGACAAAAAGCTGAGCTCAAGAGACAGGTTTTCCTCCAGTGTTTTATGCATATTCTAAACCACATTTTAGTTTAGGCCTGGGTCTACTGCTATTGTCTTCCTTAAAACTACTGCTATGGGGTCTTCTTTTTCTCTCTCTCCTTCCCCTCACCAAAGAAATACCACAGTCTGCATCATTAACTTTTCCTAACTAGCTGCACTCCATGCTGAGTGTCTGAAACTCCATTATCTGAGAAAATTCTCCCCCAAAGGGGAAGAAATACAGACACTCAATACACAAAGATTCCTTCTATCCTCTTCTTTGAAAGAAGCCTAATAAAATACACGTGAGTCAGTTTTCATAGAATGTATACAACAAGTATCAATCCTTTTTTCTCCCTGTTCCTTCTACATTTCTTGGAAGATGTCCTTTTAATACAGTTTTTCTAAGCATGTCTCAGAGGTCCTAGGACAGTTTATTTCCCTTTATGTCATAATACTGAAACGGTGCATAGCCCAAGGACAAGCAATTAAAAAGAGGGGACAGATTCTAGGAAAGAGGTGGAAAAAAAGTAATGTCTTGAACTGTTTTATATAATAGATATGTATATCAACCATTCTCTTTACGCTCTTAACTTCTTCAGTGAAATCCTACCAAAATTACAGCTTTGCTATGGAGATTTTTTTTTATCATTCTGTTGATCTAGAAGTATAAAGGGAGTGATGCTGAGTGAAGGATCTGTGTTTGCATGATTTAAAAGTAAGGACTGCACAGGAAGAGAGTAGTTAAGACGTAGATTTTACATACTGGGTCTTCAGTGGACTGATTTGGGTTCATGGATACATAATTCTCTTCACTGTCGTGCGAGTCACTGCTGGAAGTTGTGCTATGAACTGAATCCGGTCTGGGAGACACGGGAAACCTGGAGGAGCTAATTACCAGGAATTATTTTACAAACAATACATCTCGAATATCTTAAACCTCCTGGTAAACAACAAAAATAAGCATATTAGAGCTGAAATTTTCATTCAAGTTTACTGGAGTGTCACATTTTTTGGTTATACACAGTCCCTTATATTTAGTAACACAAAATAAAAATTCACACGGACACACTTTATTTCAATGCACAGATACACACACACATATACACACACTTCCAAAGGAAACTTCAAGCTAAAAACAAGCTAAAAATATGATACAGATGTACACACATTTATTAACACTCTAGTCAAGAAAAATTATTAATCTGAATGAGGAAAAGCCAAGAAACTTACTCTCGTGCAAAGCTTCTGGTGATAGGAGATCTAACTGGGGCTTGTAATTCTTCCCATTCAGGCAGAGGTTTTATTTCTAGTGGAGCTGGTTTTGCTATGTAAGAAACAGACAATCTTAAAGCACAGAACATTCCTAAACAAACTTAAATTTAATAGCTTTTCACAGCCTAAGTAGAGAAAAATACTCTATCTTTCAAATAATAAATAGTAGTAAGGAAAAGGAGACACTGTTCCATTTTCAGAAAGACATGATATATAAACTTATGCTTTTAATCTTTCCAGGTAATTAAAATAAACATCAATTAAAAAAAATTAAAATATAAAATTAAAAACTGCAATTTCAGATTTTTGCAGCATATACTTGTACGTAGTAATTCTGTTTTGAAAAGAGATTCTGAAAGTGGCAGCATCGTGTTCTGTCCTCATTCTGCTGTGATGACTTGTTGAGCTGGCAAGCCCAGGACAGGGCTGATGAGCTGTTTCAGCAGAGCCAACTCTGGGGACTTTTCTTGGCTCAGGGCCAGTTGTTACAATGCAAGCTCTGCCCTCGCTGTGTACATGTGCCCTCACTGGTGAGGTTTCACAGCTCCAAGTGTGGGCAGAACCTGCAGCTAAGACTAAGTCTGCAAAAGTGAGAAATGAGCCAACAGCAGGAAGAGCCTGGCTCACTTCAGTGCTCATCCACGGTCGAGCAGAGCAATGTGCCACTCATGACAGCTAACACTGCTCTCAAAAAAAGTGCCATTTTAAAATTCCATTTTCAGAACAGAACCACAAATAGACTATTAGCAAGAAACACATTATCTCTCCCTCCACCTTATGTCTCACCCCTCTTAAACATTAGAAAAAAAATAAAGTATAGAAAGACTTGTGGAAAAAAAAAATCACAGAGTCAAACTGCTGTCAACTTTATCCTCCCTGAATCTGTTTTTAGAAAACAAAATGCAATGTCATCATAAAAACAGCCCTTTCTCTCCTTCTGCCACCTCCCACCATGAGTTTTCTGCCTCTTGGCAGGTTCACTAAGATCAAGTGTCAGGCATGTAGTGACAGAAATGAACGTGACATAGGCAAGATGATACTAAAGCACGACTGACACAAAAATTGATCAGCTTGGCTCAAGTCCTCTGTAAAGGTCTGAGACTACCTGGTAGAGATAAACAGTGGGCAAGGTACTGCTGCAGCAGAGACAGAACCAGGACTTTGTCCAAAGCCCACCAAGAACAGCAGAAATATTTCATCCGTTCACAATGGGGTTTAAAACCCAAAGGTAATGATGATCAGTGATATTTCTGAGAGATTTTTAACAGTGTTCATAATATTCTCTATTTCTTGTAACTATATAAGGCACCAACTCAGCACCTTCAATAAAGCCCGTCAAATTAGTTGCAATCCTCGTTAAGATGCATAATTAGATGTCTGTACTAGTGTATGATCAGAGGATCAATATTTTGCTTCATTTCAGGAGACCTAAGTGAACTGTGATTTCAGGTTATTGCCTAACAAAAATTATTTCAAGTAACTTATAAGTTACTATGTACAGTGTACAAGTTATTATATAGTTGCTTCTAAATCAACAGACAAAAGTCAATCCAAAATATGAACAGCTACAACTTAAGAGATCAGAACACCCATGTTAATATCAAAGAAAAGTTTCCATGCACTGTTCAAGCCAGAAAGTCTTTAATTCCTTATACAGGAAACTGGTTGCTTGGCACGGAAAATGCATCCATGACCTTAGACTATAACAGAAAAGAATATGCCAGAGTTAAAGTTATTCTAAAATAACAGTTTTCTTAATTTTTGCTTCACTTATTTTTATAAAGCTCCATATACATACAGTGCTAAAGTACATACCCTTTCTTCTTGTAGTAAAGTCACCTATGGTTTGTGAATCAGTTCGCTCTAAACCATGTGGTTTAGGTCTTAAAATTTTAGGACTTTGACCTAATTGGCAAAAAGAAGACTCTCTTAATAATATTCTATTTGTAAGTGGTAAACTGGAATTTCGTAAATAAACATCACAACCCCCTGCAGAAAGGTTAATGCCACAAGCATAAGCAAGCTGCTGAAGGAGATTTTACAGTCTAGCTGGGGCTCACACTAAGGGCTTAAGCACCAAACCAGAAACAAAGAAAACACTGCATGCAAGTAATAAATATATTGGAGGCAAGCGTAAAAGCTATACAAAAAGGCTAAAAAGTGCATCAAGAAATATTGTAACTGATTGTTACTACTAACTGGTTTCATTTAAAAAAATTAAAAATGCATATTTGAGGAATACCTAGCATGAAAGGAGAACAGTCATGTTTCAGATGCAAGTTGAAGTACCCTCAGAGAAATTAAATCTTCCTTAGTCACAAAATTACTTTGGAAATAATGACTCTTGGGAGTCTCTACTCCCATGGTACTCTTGGGAGGTCTTCTATCCACTGTGCATCTCCCACTTGAGATGCCCCCAAGGATCTTTTTCCACAGTGTGTTTGTTAAACTTGTTCCCCAGAGGTCTCCATCTGTCTGTGCCAAACCCCACCACTCTGATCCTGCAGACACAGCGGGATTTTCTTCCCAAATTTCCAGCCTGCCCCCCCTGCAACCTCCACCAGAAATGACCCTGGCATGAAAATACCAATCCTCTCCCTGCAGACAGCAATACAAATCCCCTCCCAACAAGGATGTTCTTTAGCCAAACTTGACCAAACTCTGCAAGTGTTTCAGGTCACACCGTCTATTTTAAATAAACATGATCAATAACGTGTAATAGCCCTAAGCTTTCATTAAAGTCTACCTGACGAAGTGTTAATATTAAAAAAAGGCAAGTGCCTTCAGGTGGTACACCAAGAAGCCATATGAATAAACCAAATGAAAAGTTTAAGTCTGATTATGTTAGAAAGCTGCCCTACAGCACAAAATGGAAAAGGACTGGTACAGACTCAGGTGTGGGCTGGTACTCCCAGCAATGGGTGAGAATGCTTTGCAAAAAATAAACTTGGCAACAAACACCAGAAGTTTGCAAATCTCTACCCCAAGGGTTTTGCATATGAAGTGCTCTATTACTGTTATCACTGAAGTATTGGGAATAATCAAGTAACAACAAGAAAGGTAAACACAGAGGTTTTGTACTGTATCTTAACTTCTACATCGTGCTTCTGAGAGACCATGCAGGTAAGATAAAATGTATTTATTCATTAGTAGTGCTGCATAGCAACTTCCCTAAAAAGAAAAGGACATGAAATTATTTTTACATAGACAGTTCTTTTCCAGTTTCAAAATCAGATGCTCCCTTAAATGGCTCAATGTGCTGATGAAAAGGGTGAGCAGTTGGGCAATGCTGACCAAAGACACAGATTGTGAAGTGGGACATGAAGTATTTCTCACTGGAGCCAAGTCAAAAGCACGAGCCAACATGTTGGTGTACTCAGTTCTGAGCTGATCCAATATTCTTAAGTCCCTTGCCTATAACTCTCTGATAAAAGCCTGCCTATTTAAAAAGACTAAGATCTTAAAATGGATTGAACGTAGAAGTTCAAATTCAAACACTTTTTATTAAGGACAATTCGATTCTGAATATCATTACCTGAATATCATAATAATTTTGCATTTCACAGTTTTATAATCTGATTTAAAAGAAATCTGGCCCAATACAACTCATGTAAAAGCACAGATTGTAACACAATGAGAAAACTAGCAGAGGTAAGAGAGTTAATGAAATTATTTAAGCAGTGGGCACTTAATAACCTCTGCCCTTAGAACCAAAGAGACTGAAGTGCCTAAAACCCATAATACAGAGATAAGCTCAAGGAACTCAGGGCTGTGACTCATTATTTCTCCTTCTGTTAATGATGCTACGTGGTTTAGTGCAGCCAACCTTCCTGAACGGGGATTAGCCCCATTTTTAAAATGTGGATATTATGTAACTGCCTGCTTCACCCTTAATTTAGCATTTACCAACTACTCTGAGATTTTCAGAAGAGCTATCTAAATAAATACAGGTCCCTTTAAAACTTCTACATCAGACAAGAACATACAAGACTCACTGAGCTTTCATCTCTTGCTGCCGGAAGACTGTTCAACCTCAATACATTTGGTGGCAAAACAGCTTGCTGCTACCAACCAGCCAGGATAATGTAATTCCTCGAGTTTAATGTGTCACAGAGAATTAAAATATTTGTGCAGGGTGTTTTCTTTTTGCTCCCTACAAAACAAAAAAACAAAAGGCCTAATCTCTGTTGAGGAGCTTATACTGTGCAACAGGAAAGACCCAACACCAGGGAAAGGAAAAGAGGAAGAGGGGATCAAAATCACAAATCTGAGGTTATGTATTTGTGTAAGTGCAGAATTCTTTCACCCTGTTTTTGCCTATTTAAGAAGATAAAGTGACAAGAGCCAGGGCACTGAAAGCCCTTAATAATATCCCTTACTGCCTTCAAAAGACAATTTCCCCCAAGAGCACACCCCTGTATCTCTGAAAAGCAACAAACTAAATAAAATATGCAGGGGAAAGTGCTTCCCACCTGTACAGCAGACTGGTCTCCCACATCTGTTCTCTCCACAAATACTCTCTAAAGGTAAAGTGTCACAGGGCTGTTCTTCAAATCAGTGTAGTGACAGTAGGGCTCTATGGAGAGCTGGCTCCATACAGCATTCCCATGCCAGCAATACTGAGGAACACATTTCCTGTGGTTCCCACAGGTCCAGATTTACCTCATCTCACAAAATATAATACTTTTAACTTACACACCTATTCTGGGAAAGATAAATCTGGGTAAAGGGAAAAAAAAAGGTTTCATTTATGCAATTTTATTTTTTTTCTAACTGAAAAGGAAATAAATGTTGCAACACCACTGGATGCAAACCTACACAGGGAAAAAAACCCCAAATAAATTATGTCAAGTGAAACCAACCAAACAAGAAGTGAAAATTAGGTGTTTTCACTGTTCAGTCAAGTCACCACCTGTGAAATGCAAAATGCTCCAGCCAGAAGAGAGAAGCTCAGCTTCTGCACGTTCTATCAGACTGTACAAGGGCACTCTGAGATGAGAAATCCCTAATGAAGTCTATTTTTCTAACAAATGGCTGCTTGTACAAACTGCCAGGCAGAGCAGGCGATTGTGGCTGTGGCACTGGAGCGCGCTCAGACGCACGAATTCCGCTCCTGGCATTCGGGGCACGTCAATGCTGCCTTTGTCTGCAGAGCCACCAGGAGAAGAGTCCATTTCCCATGTTTGAGTTTGTTTCAAACAACGGTTCAAACTGAAAAACGTTTCAGATTTTTGCATCGGCTCTTGTTGTTTTCCATAAAACACTTGGGATATGATATTATAAATATATAAATAAAAAAAATGTTGTCCCATTGTAGTAAATTCCTGCATCACTGTAGGTGGGTCCTAATGTTTTTTTGGTTTTGGGGACATAATGCTGGAGAGTTTCATTTGTTCTCAGGCTATTGCCTTGAAATAGCAGAACTAAACATGATTTCTGTTAAGGACACTTCTTTCCTGACTGGATGCTTGCTCCATGGCTTGCTGGCAAGGGATTTCACGTCAGGAAATTGCAAACATCCTCACAAAGAGGCCAACTCTTCTATTTAGAGCTTAAAATTTTAAGGTAAATATATTAATGTGACATAAAATTTGAGAAATGCATGATCTGCTAATGCTGTTTCCTGGCCAACAGGACTAATCCTCATGAGACAAGGAGATCAGATGTAGGAATGCTAGAGTGGTACTGTGCTTGGGATAGGAGGGGGAGAGCAAAAGGAAAAACTGGCCACATAAATGCCCTGCATCCACACAAAAGTACTTTTGGTGAGAAATAACTAACAGCACTTTTCTTGTTTACATTAACAAAATACACATCTTGCCCCCTTTTCTTTGTAATTAGATGAAACTGAAATTTGCACTGAGGTCCAAGAATTCCCGTAATCTGAATCACTGTAGATTTTTCCTTGAAAAACAAGGCTGAAACTCACTGGCTTACTCCCACAGGGTTTATTATTTGGTTTTCAATTCTGCAGAATAAACTCCTGCTTTCCTTCTCTTCCTCTTCCTCACCCCATTGAACCCTGATTACCGAGTACATGGTCTTCAACAGAGAGCTCTACAAATATCCTGAATTTGCTTTTTCATCTCTGTTTTTATAAGACTGTTTCCTGCCAAGGTACTTCTAATTAGAAACATGTATTTAGTTATACAACATTCAACTGGATTTCCATACTAGCATCCAGCAACAAATAGGAGTATCAATAATGTGCTTTGTTCTGGTTGGTGATAAGTCATGGATGCTGATAACTATGGTCTCTTTAGGAGAATAAAAACAAACTAAAATGAATTTATTCTTCAATGTTACGAAATATAAAAAGCAGTCACATAGAGAGAGGCTCTCCAGTCTTCTCAGACATCTTTATCTCCTCAAAATAACTTTTTACAGAGAACTGGTACTTTGAATGCTTCAGAAATTAAGAATGAATTGGGAAAAAATATCTGATTGTGAAGAAGTCCAACTGGATCTGACAGCTAAGGTTCACTGGTATTCCTAAAATATTTGGCAAATGCCATAGAACTACTCAGAGAATACCACAGCTATTAATCATCAAAATACTATTTGACTGCTCTAATTTGTGAGTAACTCTACAGGTCTGTATTTTAAAAGCCCCCAAAGCATAATGGACTAAAAGCATTCAATAACAAAAACTGTTTTAAAACCAAAGTACAGTGTTCTGGAGTGTTTATTGATTAGCAGTTTAATGCTACACTAAGATTCATGAAGTCCAACAGACTTCAAACACAAAACACAGAGAAAAAACCAGAATTTAAATTATTCACTGGAAAAGTAAAACTTAACATTATTAATCCTATTAAAAAACAATGGATAAGCATGACAATATGAGCATCAAAATCTATGTTTTCTTAAAAAAAGTGATAGGGACACAGCAAAGAAAAGAAAAATTTTATGAAGAGAAATAAAAATAGAGCATTATTACTCATGTTCTCTTGTTCCTGATCTACCTCATATCTTTGGATTTTAAAATTACCTAAAAAAAAAAATCCCTAGCCCAAATCCCTAACTTTAATCATCCCTAACACTAGTATCAAAGCAGGCATTGCAGTTTGTCTTCAGAAAAGTGGTATGTTTAATTTTGTTACAACCATTGTGTCCAGCATAGCACAGCTTCCTCTGCAGCTGTGATGCAGCCATCCAAATGAAATCTTTATTGAAATTATTTGTTGTTTCAAAGTTTTGGAAGACAAATCACAGCTGCAAGTTAAAGACTGGTGCATCACAGCAAGGAGTTATGTAAACTTCATTGAAAGCCATTAAGTAAAAACTAGACTTGTACAAGTAATTTAGTACAGGCATGAAGGAAGTGCAATTTTCAGCTAAATGGGAGCTTGAGGAGGATCAAAGAAGACCAAAAAAAATCAATAAATTTGTATTCAGCTTGCTTTAGGAACTCTGAGGAAGCACCAAAACAGCCCCCAAAAGCTTAATTTTTAGAAGTTCAGAAATGGAATGAGTAAGGGGTGTAGCTTCCAAGAGAGAACAGAAGATTTAATGCATGGATTTCTTAAAAGCAAAATGAACAACACTTCTGTTCAGAAAAGTCATCGCAAAAATTACAGTTTCTTTTCCAACAGATCTTCAGTTCTTGCTGCAGATTGAAATCACCATTCTCATCTTTTCAATGCCTACTTGCCCTAAAGCCTTAGGACATAAGTGAACCTTTATTAAAGAATATGCAAGACAATGATGATAGTGTAGAACACTGCAGTGTTGCCAGATCCTAATTATTATTATTTTTAAAGAATTGTCAGCTCCCGTTGTCACAAATGCTCCAAGTGTTTCTCTGAAGTTTTATTTGAGGATGGTGTGGTGCTCCTCCTGTATCAGGACATGCAATATGTTCACAGTGTCCAACTTAAATATTTACATGTTTGAGTGTCTAACAAGGAAACTGTTCATCAGGCTATTTATAGCTACCTTCATGATTAATGAGGGTTCTTAATTTCCTTAACAACTACCTGCTTTGCCTGGGATTTGTAGAGCACCAAGCTACACTGCAACAATGGGAGATTATTCCAGTCATCCAGAAGCATCACAGCGGGTCCTCTGGGGACCAGAATGTGCCAGGTGCTTCCTGCCATGGGAGAGCTCTGTGCACAATTACCTTTTCAAAGTGGGCCTGGGCTCTTTTATAAAGAAAACTGGAATTCTCTGTGAAGTTAAGCCGTTTGGGAGATGCTCATGAGGAGTGGTGGCAAAGATACAGCCACATTTTTAGAAGCAGTTCACATACTTGTGGTTTAACCACACAAATTATGTTTTTTAACATCTTAAATGAGAAAAAAAACTATGAGAAAAACAACCAGATAAAATTTTTAACATTTTTAAAAACAATCACAATTTCCAATTCCATGAGAATTTTCTTTCTCTCCCTTGGTTTCTTTTGTTTGTTTTCTTGTTTTCAACTGCAACTGGGTATTTTCTTGGCATGAAAAGAAATGTGTGCATCACTCACTGTCTCTAAATCCAAGTTTACCACATGCTGGGCTGAAAATTACCAGGGCCAAGCAGCAGTCTCTTTTAAAGGCAATCATGTGGACTTAAATTGTGGGAAGCCTCTCAGATGAAATGCTAATATATTTTTGTTGAAATATAAGCCATTAAAAAAAAAACAAAACAAAAAAAAAACCCCAAAAAGTTAAAATGCACTACACCAACTATTGGTTATTTTTGCTATCAGCAAAATAATCTGTGCTGCCCCACCCAAAACTAGGACTCAAAAATCTTGTTCAAAATAATCTTGAATGCAATTAAACCCTAACAATATTTGGACAAATAGAGTTGCTATTCAAGACAAATGGAGCAAAGTCCAGTACCATGTTGTAAGCTGGGAATTCTAAATTCTGTATTGCCTCTGTCAGCAATCTGCTGAGTGATCCTGAGGGCATTGTTCTATCTCAGCTCCCCATGACCCTGAACCTTTGCTAAATGGAACTCTCTCACAAAGTGCTTTTAAGAATTATTGATCAAAAACTTTACAAAAATTATATTTATATTCATTCATTCATACATTACATTAATATATTATATTCAAATGAATGAGATTTAACTTTTGATTTTCATTCTATCATGGCCATGAATTGTTAGTTCAGCCATATCCCCACTGTTCATATATTTCTTTTCAGAACCTTAAAAACCCACTTTGGTAGAAATGTGCTAAGCCACAGAAAAAAGAAGTTACTGATTAAATACAAGTTGGGCATCAAACTGAGATTTTGAGGAAGTAAACTCCACCATCACCAATTCCATTGTTGACTTTACACTTTGATTGAGATATTGAAGAACTGTATTTTATCAGTCAAGATGACAAGCACATATTTCTTAAGAGATTTCAACCTTACAGATGGGATGATGTCACATAGCTGTAAGGACTCGTTCTGGATGGCTCCTAAACAGTTCTTAAAAAAAAAAAAATCTTTTTTTTTGTAGTTGTTTGTTCTTAAAGTCTTGTTTTAAGATGAGATACCTCTCTGCCCTAGCCATGGAAACAAATCCTGGGGCAGGAGGGGGTCACTGTCACACCCAGAGGTTCCCAGACACCCCCATCTCTCAAATGCTTCCTCCTGACCCATAAAAAACAATTCACACCTTTTTAATTTTATTTTTGACCACAAACTTTTCCCTTGAAAAGAGGACCTTGGTTCTTCTTTGCTGCCTTGTCCATCTAGGGAATCTTCCTTCACCTCACTGCATTTGGGCACCTTTAATTCAAATGCTTCTTCTTGGACAAACAGTATTTTGAGGAAGGCACATCACCATCACAACAAATGTCACTTTTGCTCTGTGGCAGAACCAGTCACTGTCTTTGAACAATTCAGGGAGTAAGACCCAGCTGCATGGGTGGATGCAATATTTTTTCTGCTTGAAGCCTTTTACCAGCAAACACACTTCCAATTTAGCATCAGGACTACATGCAACTGTGGCAAGCTAAAGCAGCCAAAAAGCAGAAATACAAAAATCAATATAGCCAATGGTCCTATGTAACTAAAGAAACAGCACCCTGAAATAAACCAAACTAAAAAAGAGATTATTTTTGTCATTCAATTACAGGTGAATGCAGAAAGGCACCTGCCAAACGCTCTCCATTTTGTCCCAAGCAATACATCACTTACCTTTTGGTATGCTTCTCTAAAGAAAAAGGAAAGTGCTTTGATTCAAGTTATTGGGGCAGGAAGCCAACACCATGATTTGAAATGACTTTCAAGACTTCCAGAAAGTCCTGGAAGCTCCCCGTATTTACAGAAGCAGCTGTGAGCTAGAGAAATGAAACTACACGAATCTGTATTGTAATCTCAAGGCTGTAGATATTTTTACTCATTACTACTTTTTAACCCATTTTCTGAAAACAAGCTCTCCTAGAGACCAGTGGAAAAAGAAGCAGGCTGATGAGATCAAAGAGCCTAAGGCTCTCACAGCTGGGCTGCACAAGTCCTCAGAAGAATGTGCATATACTTTAGGGAATTCTAGACCTATTACCTACATTTAGTTTACATGTGTCACAATCCCTACTTCTATATACTTCTGTTTAGTTGTAACTGTTCTTGACAATTTGGAGAGTACTAATGATTTGATAAATTTTCCTGAGTGTCAGTTGCCTGCATCAGAGCTGTGAAGACCTTACATGGTACATTCACTACTGCTGAGGGACAGACTGCCAGATCCTTGCTGCCTGACATGATATTCTTCAAAGTCAGCACAACCAAAAGGGAGTGAGTCTCAGTTTCATCTCAGGCTGGCAAAACTGAATGGTAAAGGGAGAGCAGAGGCACTGCCATCATCAAGCCCTTCTCAAACTCTACTGCCTGTAAGCAGCAAGCCCTTGAACCAAAGGAAAACAGAGGAGATGCTAAACACATACATTTGACAACAAAAAGAAGTGTATCCTTTCCTTATGTGCTGGCTTCACTGCATTATTTCTTTGTCAAATGCATTTTCAGCACTGGATATAACAAACCTCCCTGGCCCACAAAAACATGACTGAGCTACAGCTCATGTGAAAGGTGTTGGTGGTATTTCTAATAGCTTCCAGAAAGCTTGGAGGCACTGCAAACAATGTTTCTGCAGCAATCTGTAACCAATAAAAAAAAGATAGAGGAGCGTCTTCTGATGGAACGTGGGATTGTGCCCTCACAACTTCTTACCCCCAACACACCTGATCTCTGCAGTATTTTAGAGAAATCTTTTGGAGAAGCACTGGTGGTCTTCAACAGAAGTTCTTGAACCAATGGCATATTAAACCCCCTCAACATTTAAAGGAGCAATAGCCAGAAGGTAATTATTTTATGTTCCATTTCCTCCCCTTCTGTGTCTGCCAAAGATTTATTGAACACACAGGCCTAGTTGACACTTTCTGTGCACTAATTTGTAGCAGAAGAGCATTGCAGTACATTTGCATAAGCAGAAACAAACTGATAATAGAAGCTGCTACAAGAACTTGAAAGCTGAAAAAGCAACACAGAAGACTATAAAGCACTCACTTGTTTTAGTTAGGTAAAGGTCCACTTAAACAAGGGCTTTATCTAATTTAATTCAAAGGAACCTGCAGTTTTATATTCCCAAAGGTATATCTGGATGGAGTTATTTGTGTAGAGATCTCAACTACTGAAATGGGAATATATCACCATCCTGATGTGTCATCAGATCTGCTCTTCACAACAATGGAAAACTCGCAGTGGTGCATTTGATAAAATTAGAGTGAGGTGGGGGGTGTGTATGTGTGTGTGTGCACGTGTGTGTGTGTGTGTGTGTGTGTTACTAAGATAAAACCCTCAGTGAGAAATCAGAATCATTACCACTCTTGGCAGCTCAAGATATTCACAAAACTTTTTGTTTCAGCCCCTAAGTATTTACTGTACAATATTTACTTTTAGGGACAGTTTTACTTTAAAATCACTTTATCTTGTAAATTATGTTAAACAATTCTATTATTTTACAGTGGTAACATCTTCCAGAAGTCTACAGGCAAAAATTCCACCCAGTAACTCTACACTCATTAAGAGGTACGATAGCACACCTAAAAGCCCTTCCCCTTGGTGTTAGATACATCTTTCTAGCTGTAAAGCATTTGAGGATGGGAGCAAAGCAGGAGCCTTACATGCCACTTTCTGAATGTGAAACACTAATTCAGTTCCAAAAAGAAAGATGCAAGAGCAACGATGCTGCCCCAGCAGAAATCTGTGCGGCGGCTTTGCACTGCCAACAGCAAAAGTGAGATGCTTTTCAACACACACATTTATTACTTTTGAAGGTCAAACATTTTATCATTAAAATACACAAACTGGCCAGTCTGGGAAAATATTTTAAATCAGTTCAGTTCAGCTTATTCTGAGAATGTTTTCCAGTATCAACTTTCATCAATCTGTTTCTGTCCAGTATTCCTTAAGAACTAAGCAAAACTGCTGTCTGGTAACACAGAAACAATTAAACACAAGCAGAGAGCCAAAAGTCTTAAAAAAGGCCATGCCTCACTTTTTGAAGATGGACAGGCAGAATGAGATGTGGTGCTTTCCATTTCACACAGCTCATCTATCATAGTGATACTCTCTACTTCCCTTAATTACAGGCTATTTTCACTTAGTGGTAAAAATACTAATTTAAAGCTTTAGTTAGCAAATATTTTGGATCATCTGGATATTTGCCATCACCCTTTCCCACAATGAAGTCAGTCATTCTCAATGTAAATACGAATTTTTTCAAGTACCTAAGATTAAAAATAGGACTCACTCAAATGCAAAATAGGGCAGACATTTGACCTAATGTTCTTTAGTTCCCTCTTCTACAAGAAAGTTAGTTATCTTCTCTCAAAAACTTAGTAGGGAAACAAGTTCTTTAAGCATTTGCCTGTATTTCTAGTAAGATGGCTGATAAAACATTTTAGATAAACTGGAAAATCCAAGCTATTTATTAGGGATGCTCTCTACAAGTATCTCTTATAGACACATTGCAACCCAATCATCTTGGTTCCTTAAGAACTCTGGTCACCCAAATAATCCTTATATTAAGGAAAAATTAACACATTGAGGGCCAGAATTAAGAGAATAATTTTTTAGGATAGATTTGAAGGGGCCCTCTAAAATGAGTATGTGTACTGATCCTGTACCAAGCATTGTTATGACTATAAATTTGTGTTCTACCCAATGCCTTGTGTTTCCTCTCTGCATCACGAGTGTCTTCTATATATAAGGACACACTTCTGAATCTTAGGAATTCAGTGACATTTTTTTCATTAGTAACTACAGCAATAAACTCTAAACCTATGCTTTCATTTGGCATTGTTATTGGGATGTTTGAATAATCTTAAAAATAATCCTAGGGCTCCTCTGTGATTTGGTTATCTCACAGGATGAAAATTATTTCTAAAATAATTTCTAAAAACATGATCATTTTCCACTAATCCAAGGTTGAGAGAGCTATGTTATTTTCTAGGATGATAAGATTTTTCCAAGCTTTTCTTGGACATTTTCCTCACCTTTTCTGTCTGGTTTGAGGTTCCGGTCCACTGGCGGTGGCTCACACTCTGCAGCAGGTACCGACCGTCTGGGAGGGGTCTTTGGGCTGGACCTGAAACCCATGTGAGCAGGAGGAGGGACTTGCTTTCCAAATAATGGAAAATCAAACGTGCCTGGTATCATTGGTACATAGTTTGTTTCCTGGATGGGTTCAGTGAAGCTGCTGGAATGCTGTCGTGGAGGAGAGTTGGGATTCATTGGGACATAATTTTCATCTAGTTCTTCACTTGAAACACTTCCCACTGTCAACATGCTTCTGTTTTTCTAGAATTAACATATATTTCCTTTAACAAAATAAGTTATGCAATCAGCTGTGAATCATATGAGTCTTTTAACCTAATCTACTCAGATTAATGTATTCTATTGAAACTGAAAAATCACAAACACTGCACAGCTTGCTTTCTTACACAGGAACAAAGAGCATTCAAGCACTGTCACTGTCGCCTCTCATCAGATCAAGTCATACTTACAAAGTGGTTATGGAAGCCCTCCAATGAATTAGATCTGTCATTCGGAAACGTTCGTGGAATATCATAACAGTCTTGAGAACTAATTTCTAAAGAAACAAGAAGAGAAAGTGGCTATTTATCACCCCTGTTCCTGTCACTTGGCACAGGCATCCAGAGTCTGTTGTTATTTACTGTCTGCTTCTGAGAGCACACAAACACCTCCTGAAACTGTGGCCCCTAGATTTATCTATATTTGAGAGGACTGCGTTCACAAACAACCTTAGCACTCATCACTCACAACTTG
Organism: Daphoenositta chrysoptera; assembly: GCA_013397915.1. Taxonomy (NCBI): domain Eukaryota; kingdom Metazoa; phylum Chordata; class Aves; order Passeriformes; genus Daphoenositta; species Daphoenositta chrysoptera. The sequence goes on along the minus strand of VZRO01002833.1, from coordinate 263,309 downwards.
AAGCTCTCACAGTGGCGTTTTTCCATGACAAGAAAAGAGAAGTGAATTTTTGCTTTTAAAGAAGCAGCAGAGTCTACCTTTCAGTCGAGCAGGTGCATTAACTTAGTGTAAGAGTGAGAATCCGGGCCCTCATGAAAAACCTATCCTAAAATAAACAAACAGCAGATGTAGTTCAGGGTCTGGAGAAAGGTTTTCTGACTGAGGCCCTTTTCTTGGAAAGTGCTGATTCAACAGGGTCCCATCTGTTGCAGGAACAGGTGAATCCTTTCTCAGCTCCCCAGGGGCTTTCAGTTGGAGTGAACTGCTGCAGAACCAAAGGTCTGTCCCTTTTCGGAGTCCTGGCTCTTGGCAGTCCCCATGAAGCAGGTCCTCAGCTCTGTGGCTGGTTCTTTGTTGGACAGGGGTCTTTGTGAGACTCCTGGCTCCCAGGTGCTGCTCATCTGTGCAGGCAGCAGGCTGAGGGATGCCCCTCCTCATGATGCCAGCACAGAAACTGGGCAGAGTCTGGGGTTTATCCCCACCTTGTCCTGAAAAGTACCTCTGAAGTTCTTTTAAGATTTTCAGCACAGAGGAAAGATAAACAACTCTGCTCTTAAGTGTCAAATTTAAACAGTGTTTTCAGAAAGACTACTTTTCCTTAGGCAGACAATCTCAGCTTCGAGAAAATAAGCAAAGCAAGCAAGGATCTTTCATGGTGTTACTTTGTAATTTTAAAACACTCACAGCCACCAATATTTTACACTCGGTCTACAAAATGAATGATAAATAGAACAATACTATCTGAGCATCTGTAAGATAACACCCATTCTGTATACTGCCTTCTCTAAAATCCTTGTATTCATCCCTCATTTCAAGCAATTCTCCTTTAAAATCACCTCTAACATTAGTATCGACTTTACCCAGTATAAAATTTCACTTTAAAAATAACACTATAATACCCACCTGCTTCAGAAATCTGAAAGAAAATGAAACCCTTAGCCCAAGAGTGGTTAACAAGACAATACATAAGACAGCACATCTGGAGCACCAGCATTTAGGTGGCCACAAGTAACAACTTTAATTTTACTTAAAAACTGCAGTAAGCATATCTATCACAAGGACAGAAAGAAAGGCTGGTGGCAATGATCACCAAATCAGGGTTGATCTCAAAGCTCTGGGTATACACCACATCCCACTGAGCTTCATGAAACACTTGCAGGTTCTGCAGACTGGACCACACTTCACTAAGCTCACTTTGGTCTTTCTGAAAGACTGATAATGGTAGTATTGAATTCAGTTATGTGAGCTCATTGCCAAATAAATATGTCTAGATCATCAAATATTTTGAATACCACAGCGCAGTGTACATCCCTTATTGATGTTATGGGCTTTGCTGTTTTGATGGTTTCCTTTCAAGATCTCCCTTCCTATTTCTTACATATTTTAAACACTGTGAGCACAGACCACTTTGTGAGGGGCTATGCACTTGTTCCTACAGGCTAGATATGCCCCTTGTAGGATTACACCATGGGTGTTACAGAAGAGCAGGCCTGAAGGCCTACAAAAGCATCTTCCCTAGGCCTGGTGGTAACCATGGAAACACTTCCAGGTCACCTGAGATGGGCTAGAAAAGAGGACCATGGGTCAGTGACCTTCTTGAGCAATGGCCTGGGAAGATTGTGGTTAGTGGCCTTATATGGGATTATTTACACCTTACTGTAATAGGTAATATCTAGGGAATACTGCAGGTGACTGGGTGAAATCCTGGGATTTGATCTTCCTGTTTATATGAGGTTATATCCTGTTTGTGCACTGGTATTTAGGTACCCTGAGCTGTGCAATGAACGTCTTTGCACTTCTCCATCTGGCATGCAAAGTCCTTGCCCGGCGTGAATGCTGCACCCCTCATACCATTCAGCCCATTCATATCACTCATATCACATAATTCAACACAAGAATTCTGCGGGACAAGGCGTGGAACACTGACCTTTCCGGAAGACGTTCAGGTCTCCCGTGGAAATGGTGTTGCTGCGCGAGGGCGGCGCTCCCGCGGCGGGGATGCAGTAGCTGCTGTCAGTGTCTGAAGCGGTGCGACTGATGCTGCAGGTTTCCACAGGAGAGCGATCCGCCGCCTGGTGAGGTTTGGGTGGCCGAGGTGGAGGGATGTCTGGAATAGTCTCCAGTTTGGCAGTCTGAGACAAGGTTCCCTCAGGGAAAGTTCGTGGGATCTGGTAAGTACCTCCGGGCGTGGGGGGAATGTCATAGCTAATGGAGATGTGCCTCATCTGTGCATCTAACGACGTTGCTGACGTGTTGAAACCGTGCTGCTCTCCTTCTGCATCAGTCCCAGATGGAGACGCCGCCTTGGGCAAAACATCCTGGGAGTAACTCCTAGGCAGGTTGTAGAGGCTGGAGTCGGCCAGCGCCAGCGCGGAGCGGGAAGGCGGGGAGTCGTAGGCGCCCGGCTGCGGGAAGAAGCCGTTGACAGCGTGCTTGCTCCCTGACGGAGCAGGGTTTTTGTGGGAGGGCAGGTTATCGTTGCAGTCTGTTTCTGAAGAGCTGGATTTTGCGGAGTCAGCATGAGATCTACACGTGAGATTGCGAGATTAAAACGTTGACGAACACACAGGGAAAAACAAACGTTGCAAATAATAAACACGACGTTTATCACGTAACCAACTAAAAAGTCTACCAGTGTCTTCCAATTTTTTGTTTTTATTTTTTTTAATGAGATGCAAGAACTTCATTATTAAACAAACAGTAGTACCTAAGGATCCTAAGTAGCTACATCCATACAAATCCATGCATGTGAAATACATAGCACAATTGTGGAGCTTTACCAACAGCTCCACAACAGGTTGATGTTTCATAAAGCAAGTGATTTTCATTATGCCAGTTTGAAGCTTAGTTTGTTTGGGAGCTAGAGATTTTTTTAATTCTTATTTTTTTAACCCGTGCTGCAAACCAGCGGCACTTTATTGGCACTGTTAAAGGTAAAAATAAGATGCTCAGTTCTTGGATTTACAGTACTTGCTAGTTCCAATCACTATGAAAAAAATATTAAGAGGAAAAAACATGATTGCTTGTAACCCCCCTAAATGCATGCCTGAAATTATACTAAGCATATAAAACTAATTTAAAATACATAAGGAGAATAAAAATAAGAGACAAGATCATAAATAGGAGGAAAATAGTATGTTCTTTGAGGGAAAAAAACTCCATAGGTTGCATGTGCAACAGAGAGCTTTTGTCTTGAATGCAAATGAAGGCAGTGTTGTTAGATAAAGCTTCAGAGAAGTTTACTTTTGATTTCTTAGGAAATTCTTTTATGAGAACAGCACTCGTTAGTACTGGTACTAACCACTACCAGTAAACTTACATAGAAAGTAACCACATTACAATAATTTTATTTCCTTTGTAAGCCTCCCCATTTACTGTGCTCCAGGCAGAGAAATTCTCTTATCAGTCTGGCTCCTTGCTTAAATGAAAGTCAAGACAGTGATGGCAAAATACTTACACTGGAGATGTTAGTGGTGTAGTTAAGGAAGTCCATACACTTTTTGATCAAATGTACCATGATATTTCCTATTACCTCAATACCATACCATTGTGTTAATTTATACATGCATATGTAAATATTTCAGCATGCATTTGTATCAATAAATACCTGCTATACAACTCTTAGTAAGCTCTATTAAGCAACTGGATCAAACAGTTCCAAAACTTTTGAGGAAAAAAATACATAAATGAAGTACACTGACTACCACAAGAAGCATTTCCCCCCTTATTTAACAGGCTCTCCACCTCAAAGTGATCACAACCAATATTAATTATTCACATTTCATTTGTCAATAAGTTTGTACAAAACTTTCTTAAGGGACACCTGGATTTATCTCCCAGGGTTCTGGCCACCTGAGGAAAAAGGCATCCAGTTTAGCTTTTCATTTAGGTTCCCTTTTCAGTCATGGGAGAAATGGGCTGTGTGAAACACAATCTGTTCTTAGATATCCATCTAAACCCGATGAATCACTCCCAAAGTGCCTCTCTGCCAGCTATCAGGGGAACCAACATGATCAGCTTGGAATGGACACCTGCACTCAAGAAAAATGTCATTCACCTCCCCAACTGGTTTTTGTTCTGTTTAACAGCAGAGATACAATCTTCCATCAGGACAAGAGGCTTATGACAGTTCCCACTTCAATTTTATCACCTTTTCCTATCAGCTTATTCTTATTGTTTTAATATTTTTTCCATTAGAAAATGTACAGTAATTTTGCTCTGGTTACTACCTTAAAATAGAATTCAGTTCTGTCACTGGTCAGAACTGCTTTCTAGGTAACTCTGAACATTAATCTGCATTTAGTTTAATCACCCCCCGCCCAAAAAAAACCCCAAAAAACCAGAGTTTTCTCATTGTTTATTCTTGGCACAACCAAGGAAGTGAAACTTCTTATATTCTTTATGAGGCTGACCATGAATATATATTTCTCTTGTTTGTTAACAGTTTACTCTCTTTGCCTCAGAGCTTCAAAAATTCATGCATGAACCACTGGAAGTTAAAAACACTTGCAAAAAATAGAGCACATAGGACTGAAGGAAGCACATGAGGTTACAGAGTGCATAATAAACTGTGAACACTCTGAGCTCAGCCTCTGCTGCAGCCCTTCCTCTTTACTCAAAGGATTGATTCAGGAGTTCCTCACTTTATAGATGCACTCTCCTAGTGCTATGATATCTGTTTAGACCAAAATCCCAGAAAAAGTGAAGCGTTTATGAGCAAATACGGCAAGGATTGGGATCTCTATTTTTTTATACTATAAAAATAAAGTGGGCAGTCTAGAGAAGCTGGGCACTGACAATCAATTGCAGAACCAAAATTATTAGTTACAGTTCACTGGCATATATTTTAAAATGAAAAAAATTCCAAAACTACAGGAATAAAGCATAAACACTACATTTATCCTACAAAAACATGCAGGAATATATAACCAAGGCTTAAAATGCAACAACAGCATATTTACAATGCCAGTGCCTAAGGATTACCCATGAAATGCAAGCAACAAATGGTATCTTATTTAAATATAGGAGTTTTTCTGGGTCTAAGTGAATGATGCTGCTTCTTTCTTGACCACAAGGACTTGTGCAAACAGAAGACTTTCAGAAACCATGACACATGAGGCAGCCAGGTCTGTCATTTGCTTAGCTGATGGCAACAGTGTACATCTCTTATTACAAGAGGGCATTTCTGATTAAATACACAATTTTAGAAGTAATCCTTTGGAATCAATATCTTAGTCTACTGAAATAGTTTTCAAAATATGAATGGGTTGTAAGCAATCTGATTTTGCACAACTACAAGTTGGAAGACACTCTGAAACAAAGAAAGCAGTTTATGCCAAAATGAAGGCACAGAATTCAGCCTCTGAATTTTAAATATTTTCAAAAGTCAGCATTGATCACTGATCATGATAAGAACACCATATACAATTCTGAAAATGCACAGTACATAGCTGGCAGGAACAGACTCTATTCCTGGTTTGGGTTTTTTTTTAATGACTTCTGTACTTCAGGAATTTTAATTTTTCCCTTTAGTACAGCTCAATAAAAAAAATCAATTGGCTTAAATATTCCATTAACAATTGGTTATTATGATAAGTATTGAAGGCTTTTTACACCTCAGTTTAAAATAATGGCAAAGCTGGATGTAACACAGTGATAATAACTCCTCACTTTATAAGCAGAGGATGACTATGACATTAATTCAGTGTTATCATGTGTGGGCATCACACACGTGCAAATTATGGTAAGTGGCCAAACTATACCTTACTCAGTGCTAGGACTGGACATCTCTTTCCACATACCAAGAAAAGAAAACTGTCCAGCCTGTTAAACCTCAAGGACTGGGCATTAAGGTGCACGGAGAGGAGGTGGGGCAGTGAGGCAAGGGGAGCCCAGTAAAAAACCAGCCTCCACATACTAAAAACCACTTGTTGACAGAGACCCAGAAAAAGGTTTATAAAGTGTTTTAGTCTGAGAGGTAATCATCTCATTTTTGCAAATAAAGTGTTCAGGCTGGCTTGACCACTCATCCTTTTCAGCTGACTCTTTTCCCATCTGCAGGAATCAATATGACTGATTAAACAGAATATTATAAACAAAATGGCAGCAAAACTGCTCTTGTGTGCCGGAAATCTGAGACAGCAGCAGCAAGCATAGAAAAAGACAGGATAGACATAAAAATAAATAACAACCAGCCCTCTTTTCAGAAAATGGAAGCCAAAGTTACATAGTTTTTCTGTTAAGACTCAGAGAACACCATGCAAGATGAGTCTCAAACAAACAGTATTTTCAGGCAAGTTAATGGCTCTGTGATTAATTTCTCACACGTGTTCCAAGAATGGCTACTGTTCACTCACTGCAGTGGAATCTTTTTACTTTCAAAATCTTCTAATAGCAGGTATTCCTGCTCTTCTTCTGAGAGAAAGGGTGACCCTTGGCTGTTTCATACACATAGGAAAGATGAGGAAGACAAGAATTTATTATTTCAATACACCTCCTGAATGAGCCAGAACAATAAGGGATTTGGAAGCAGTGTTTGGCTGCATTTTGTTATCTAGGATCCAAATAAAAACCTTAAAATCTCCCTAAATGCTACAGTGAAACAATGCTCTTTCTCAAGTCAGCAGTGATCAGAGCATAAAACTATTTTAGACAAAATACTGCATGATTGTTACAGCTGCAGTTGCTGCATCCAAGGCATTCTCACAACAGTATGTGGTGCACTCTATGACACTGTAATGAAGCATTTAAAAATTATTTGCTAAGTCTGAAACACTACAATTCTCAAAAATCCCGAAGGGGCAACTCAGATACTTCTGTGTTTCACAGTTACCCATCTCATCCAGAAAAGAACCTCAAAGCCTTGAAATAAAATTCAGTGGTTCCCAGATTACTTGTAAAGTAACAGGCACAATCAGAATAGAAAATGTTCCCTCTGCATATTGGAAGCTTTTAAGTCTAAAGGGAAAACATCATAGAAATCACCATTTAAGTAACAGTACCTGCCTGTTTAATTACAGCTATTAAGCCTTGCACTTTACACTAAGTCTGTATGAAATACACAGAAAAAGTGTTCCAAGCCTGGAAATTAATAGGAAAATGATGCAGCCATTTAAATTTTTTTCTTTGCCTGTAAGGATGTGGATTGGGGTAGAATGCACTCTTACTAATCATCTTAATAATGTGCTACACAGATACACAAAGTTCTCATTTCATAGAAAGATGTCTATATGCTCTATCTATATTTTGGCCCAAATCTAGCAGCTTACTTACTTTACCAGACATAAAACATAGGTAGTCCTTTTAGGTGGAACTGAAAGTCCAGCACAACCGTTACTCTGAATTTTCATTATTACAGCCTTTTTAATTAAATGACACAGCTATTTAGTTACATAAAATAAACTAAGCCCATATAATATCCAAGTGATCACAATGCCAATGTCTTCAAATATTCCTATAAAACCATCATTTATTCAAACAATCTCTACCTACACTCCCAAAGATTTTGTTCAGTTCTTTCAGTTCAATAGGCATTTTATCTCCATTGGACCTTTTGCCTTCCCAGTACCTTCTCCCCTGTGTCACCAGTGACTTCCTTGAGAAATTTTGCAGGCTAATCATGGACTCTGTACTTTGCCATATTTTGGGCTCTCTTCCATGGTCTGCTCAGTCTCTACTTAACCCACATACCATATAACTGTGGAAGTCAGGTCAGAAAGTCAATTACACATCCCAACCCTCATAATTGCTAAAAACACCTTCATGTTGTGGTGGTACAACTCTGCTCTGAGCCTGTCCCTCACAGAAGCAAACAGGCACTCAGACATACTTCTGGTGGGCCAGGGCGCTGAAATCCAAATCAATTCCTCTGCCAAGCCATTCTGGAAGTGAAACCAAACTTAAAAGCTTTTGGCAGGAAGACTGACATACCTCTTGGGTACTGTCATCTTCTAAACATCCTTAAACACTGAAATTTTTAACACTGGGTTTCCCCTTCTCCTGCAGGAGGTCCTGGGGCACACCGTGCTGTCTGTAACCTGCACATTCCATACTCTGGGGGAACTGTAGGCTTGTTCCCTTGTTTTATAAGGAAGACTGTAAAGGGTGGGTACTTTTCTACCACATAATCATCAGTAAGTGGAGCCAGAAACTCCTCAGGCACAACAGAGCGAGATAAAAATGCCAAGGGAGCGCAGAGCACATGGCACAGGAAAACTGGCAGAGCCCCAAGGTGTTGATGCAGAGGGCACTGCCACTAAAAGGTATGGCCCTAAGGAAGCATGTGAAATACTTGTGAAAACACCCTCAAAGGAAGCTTTCCTCAGCCTTCCATGTGCTTGTCTGTAATCACAAAAAGAATACAATGTTTTGTTTATTTTTCTGGAAGTACCCCAGCAGATTTTATTTGAAATTACTGCAGAAAAGAAGCTTGCCAGAGGGATTTATTCCTACAGAATGCTCAAGGTTGGAAGGGACCTCGGGACATTACTTGCTCAGCTTTGCCAATACCTCTAAGGAAATCCTTCGAAATTAGGTAAGGCTCCTCAGGAGCTTGTTCAGTCAAGTTCATTTGTGGCTCTTTTAAATAATTTTTTTAAAAGAAGACAGAGATTCCAGTATGTCCCCAGGCAGCCTGCTCTAGGAACGGCCACCATGATCCATGGCAAACCACAGTGGTATTTCCCAGGCAGCTACTATGAATATCATATCCTCCTATGCAGGAGGTGCTGTGCATTTATTGAAGTTAGAAGTAGCAGTTGGAGAAATAAATAGAGATTTAATTTGGTAGAAGTTCTAAATTTTTCCTACAAGTTTCCTATTGCACACTTCTTTAGAGAATTGACTGTGTAGATACTCTTTATTCAGTAAAAAATAAAGCTTATTTGGCTTCCTTTTAAATAGCTGTTATTTGGAAAAAGCTGAAATTCAGGATATGGAAACTGAGTGGTTTCAGCCTCTGCATTCTTAGTTATCATAAAATAACTTCTTGTTATGTTTTTTTTTTCTTGTTTGAGAGTCTGAACCATGCTAGTAATAGTAAACAATTCCCACTTGAAGATCACTGTGCTCAGTGATGTGGTAACCTGGCAGGTGATAATAAAATCAGTGTATTTTTTAGATCCCTTCTATGAAAGCTTTAACTGGCAAAACTGGGGCACCAAATGCCAGGAGGGAGAAAGGCTAAATTCCTCCAGCTTTTTCTAGTTCTAAACTGGACTAAGCACACCAGATTGAGGTTAAAAAAAGGGTGCTTCTCTGCTCTGTGCCATGCACCACTCCAAGCTACAGTGAAATGCCTGGATCACTGCATTACTGTGATACTTCTGTTGGCAATTGCTGTCCACGCTTTTGGAGAATGCAATATGGGTCTAGCACTGAAATCAAAAACTTACTATTGCAGCAGAAGGTTTAATGCATGGAAAGAAAAGAAGGAAAAGTTACAGGCAGCTTCCCCAGATAGATTATGTGCATCCAAATGCTCAATGTCTCAGCATGAAAAAAATGCTTTTAGCACAAACATTCTTGGCATGTAATACAAGTAAGTGTTATTAAGAAACAAAAGCCACTTACCTCATAGGTTCAGGTTTTTTACTTTGGCAGTTTATTAGCAGTAAGTAGTCTTGAGGATCTTCTTGACCAGAGGAAGACTCCAGAGGGGGGACGTTAATAAGCCGGTAAGGAGAAGGAAGGGAAGATTCTGCTTGCATGGAAGGAGGTGAAGTGTTGATGGGCAGGGGTAACTCAGCAGATGGTTGTAAAGAACTAACTGGTGGCTTCACAGCATCTGCAAACACAGAAGCAAAGAATTCTTTATACAGTGAAGAAATAGTTTTTCAACATTAGGAAAAGAAAATGATTAAGAGAGGATGTGAAAAATCTCGGGTTTTAGTTCAAATTTGTGAAATTGATGGGCATGAGAACATCTGGATGCTAACATTTGTTTCAGGGTATTTACATGTATATATCCATCTTTCTATTTTCAAAGTGCAATCAATTTCTTAAGTAAGCCTTGGAAACAGAGGTTCTGCCTTATTTAATGACTTATTTAACCTGCTTTTCGGCCACAGAAAGAACAAAGATGCTGACAGCTGCAGTAACACAGCTAAAACCACAAATCTGTTGTTTTAATCAAGAGCAGACAAAAGCCCATAAGTTATTTCTTGAATATGGCAACCTGAGTCAGCACTTGCAAGTATTCATTCCTTTTTGACCAAGGTCACTTCAACGTTTGAGATTAGTCACCAGGCAAGGTCTGGCCACTCTCAATATCTGAAAATCAACAGGAAAACTGCTGCTTTTGCAATGGACGATCCCTTACAACTACAAAAAAACATTGCAAAGGTACAACAGGTAAGAAGTTCCACTAAGCCCCCTGTTTACATACCTTAAGTATTTATTGTTGTGCAATAAATGAAGCCGTTGTGGTTGGGTTTAGTTTTGGTTTCCTTTTCTTGTTTTGTTTTGGCTTAGTTTGGGTTTCTTTTGGGGTGAGGGGAGAGGAGGTGTTGTACTGGGGGTTTTTTTTAAATAACCATATCTTTATATTTCTTATCCACTTTCTATCCATGTGTATTCTAAAGTAACTTATTTTTGTCTTTCAAATACATGTATCCAGACTATTAAATTATCTGAGAGACTAGAAAATATCGACACCATCAAACATTAAACAATCATTTGGCTTTTTCACTGTTTTAATGACACATTGACAAAGAACAACATAATCAAGCAAACTATTTCCCAATTATCAAGGCTCCCTTGGACTTGCAACTCATTGTACATTCCAATTTGCACATCCCAAGAATGGACGCTGATTATTAGCATTGTTTAAATGAACATATTATTATTCAATGCTCCTGCTCCTGCCAGGCTTACAGGCCAGGTATGCACTACAAAGTAGCTTCATTCAGCTTCTGCTTCCCAGCACTACCCTGGGAAAAACTAGATGAGCAGCCCAGAACACTGCTTCCAGTTCTGTGTACAACAGGTACAAGTGATTTAGACGTGGAAATAGAAATAGCAGCACTTGCTTTGAACTCCCATGGCACCTAAACAGGCTCAGAAATTAAATCCCACCACACCCATGTGGGTGGAAGAAGTCTAGGTGTATGAAAATTCCTCAACTCAACCTACCTGAAAAGGTAGGATAGCCTAAAAAAAGTTATTAGGAAGGGTTGTGGCTGACCTATTCATCAAAATAGTTAGCAGAAGAAAGGAAAAAACAGACTGTATCAGGGATCACACACATAAAAATAAATTGGTGCACCCAGGTCAGATAAATAATAGTATAGAGATGTTTATAATTCATAAAATCTTTATACATTACATATCTTGAAACATATATTCCTGAAAATTCCTGACCATGACCTATGGTTTAGAAAAATAGGGAAAAAAGTTAAAATTAATTTCATTAATTGTTCCCTGAGAAGTGTTACTTAAAATAGCCAATGTTTACTTAAATACCCTTCTCTTTATAATTCCTATGCACTTCCTATTTATGTGTATTCTATAGTCACTTTTTTTTCCTTTCAAATACAACAGTATTTGGACGCAAAAGCTACTAATCAAGTAGTTTATTTTCTCCATGCTGAAATATAAAACATGAACAATTTTCTATCATTTAGGAAATTCAAGAGCTTGAAAGAGCCTCTTTAAGGCACCTGCTAATGTTTCTTGATTCCCCTAATGCTGGGGTTTAACAGCAGGAACAGAGAAGTGCCTGAATGGACCTACCAGGAATGTACTTCTTTTTCCTGGAAAAATGATAGTGGGAGAAAAGACAAGCAGCTCTCTGCCCTGTCCCCTGCCTAACACAAGTAATTTTATGCATCAGTAAGAGCGGGGAAGAAAGGTTTCCTACCAAATATGTCATTCTTTAACCACCCTTAAAAAACGAGATCCTCAAGCTCTTCCCTGTGGCACAATCCCCACCCCATTCCTGGTCCCTGGCTACACCAACCTTCGTGTCATTGGAACTGCTCGGTGCCAAGTTCACACGAGGGGAAAAAAGAAATCAAACAGGATATCCCTGGGGCTTCCAGGGAAGATGGGTGTGTCAGTCAGTCCTCATGCAGCCAGGAGAGCCCAACAGGTACACGGTGAGATGCCTACGTGACCTGATGCAATTAAACAGACCATGCACTAGGGCATTCCCAGGAAGAGTGGCAAGATTCAAGGGTAACTTTCCGGGAAAAAATAAAATCAAGAATTTTGAAAGAGGACCAACGTATCCACCAAGTCGGATGTGCTGCTCCAGCTTCTGGGCCACCCCCAAGGCAGAGGCTGCTTCCACAGCCTCTGCTGACCAGCCTCTGATGTAGTGTTCTCTGAATTTCTCCTATTTCTTTGACTGCCTTTGTATTTTTGACCTTTACTACCATCCTGTGGCAGTGAGGTCCACACCTTATTACACACGACATGAAAACCCACTTCCTTTCAAACCTGCTGTCTCATAGCTTCACTTGATATATTTCAGCTCCCATCTTCAGAGAAATAGTGAACAATTGCCTCCTACTCATAATTCCCATTCCCAACTTTACACAACTTTGTCATAGTTTTTACTGAGTTGGTGCTGTTTAAATTTTTCCTGGTGCAGGAGCCATTTCATTGCACATCTGATTTCCCTTTACCCTCACCTTTCCTTGCTCCACTACTTTTTTTTTCCCTGAGAAGGGAAACTAACTATTGCACACAAAGCACAAAAAAAATGTCTGGGACACGCTCACTGATTTACAAAGACATAACAATGATTCATTCTGTTCCTACCCTAACCTTTCCCTTTCAATTGTTACTGAATATTAAAGGTGACGCTGTCCAGCTGTCTGGAAGGTTTATGATCTGTTCTCTGAGCAAGGATTTGGAGCCCATTAATGTTAATGGATCGTTAGGGACACTTTCCTTCTGATGAGTTGCCTCATTTATTTTGACACAGATAATGCTTGATAAAATCCCTGATCCTCCTACAGATCTGTGTGGGGTTTGTTTGAGACTGGGTTTTGTGTGGTTTGGTTGAGTTTTGGGGTTTTTTCAGTGTATAGAGCATTAGCCATTAAAATACCAATTTTCTGATGTGAAACCCATCCTCATACAGGCATTTTGTACGTGTTAAATAGTGCGGGCTAATGCCTGATTTAAAGAGCTACTGAACTTGGTCTAAAGCACTTCAGATTTCCTTTATGCATTGATGCCATTTCAAGTTTGACTACGAGGGAAGCAGTAATGTTAAAGCTTTCATCACTGAGCAAATGAAGGCTGTTTGCCTATCTGCACCCTCCCAAATGTTCTCTTCAGCCACGTACTCTGAAGCTGATATGTAGGGAGGTTTCTCTCCCAGCAGCCTATTATGATTTCAAAGGGTACAATCATCAACTTGCTCCACTTTGGACTAGCAGATTTTTAGGGAAGGGGTCATCTGCACACCAAAGAGCATCATAAGTCATTTGGTTTGTTCCCAGAGCTCAGACACTCGGACTGCTTTGAAATAACTGAGAGCTGGAAAAACAGCCAGAATATTTAACATGCAAATGAGTCTAACAAGAATCCTATTTTGTTTTTATAATTCCTGCATTCAGTACAGCTAGAATAAGCAGCTTTCTCAAAACAGGGTGAGAGTTTTATCTTTTCTCAGTTGGCTTGTTAAGAGCAGTTATAAGCTTCATCTTAATAGAATTTATACTTTTTTCCTCATAACCGTTTTTGTATCGTATAAAATTAATGAGGTAAAAGGAGCATTTTCTGAACAAGAATAATAAAAGGCTCCCCTTTCTTCCTTCTTAACTATATAAAGCTTCTTTATTCCACAAGTTGCTGTATATCTGTGCTTTGTGTACAACCTAGAAGATCTGAGTGTGAGAGTTTCTGTTTAGGATTAGGTTTGTATTTTGGTTTGGTTTTTTCTTTTTTAATGAAAGCAAAAATTAAATTGTTTTCTACACTATGATATACAGTCTCTTAATATTCTAATTATGCAAAACCTTGAAATGTTCTCATAGTGAACAAAACACAGAAGCCTTATTACAGCAAGCATTTCTTTAAATGTCAAAATTGCAATCAAAGTAAGAAAATGCATTCTTTGCACACTGTAGGTAGAAATATGAAAACAGAAATGGGATTTTCCCATTGCAACAGTGAATCAGCAACAGATGTGCAATGGCATGATTCTTCTATTCTTCTGAGATGTTTCATTCAATCCACTTACTATAATGCATGTGTTATTAAAATAACCAGTGGCCAACAAAACATCAGAGCAATAACTTAGTGCAAAAATTTACAGATACAATGGTAAAGCCATTATTAAAAAAAACCCCCAAACTTTATAACTTCAGCTGAAACCTTAAAAGAACTTCTTTGTTTGAGAGATCCTGGAATCAAAGGGCCACATGTGCATGCAGAGAGCACAAGGACGTGTATGCTGGTGGACACTTGCTCTGTTCACACATTAACTCAACAGATGAGAGCCAGATCCAGCCCAGAAGGGGCACAGACACACAAGCCTGGGTTTGGGTTTTGGCATTAAGTGATCAGCTTGACATCAATATGAAATCTATGCAGTAAAGCTCAATACTGAACCCTTCTGCTACACCCAGAGAAAGTCCTTTAAAATGCTCTAATAAAAAGTTCCTGTGCATTTCATAGGTTTGTTTTCTTAGTTTAATATAATGTCACAGTATCTCTCTCTTTCTGAAGATAAACCCATCCATAATAAAATAAATAATAAAAAACACATCCATAAACCCATCCATGATACCCTATTTAGAGAAAGAAGAACTCAGCACTGTACATTATGCCCAGCACAACCCTGCCTCCTGCATCCAAACCAGAAACACGACCAACTGTTCCAGGTTCCATCACAGGCTGAAGTTTCCAGCTTTCAGAGCTAACATGTGAAATTTAGTACTTACTATCTGCAGTTCACCTGTAATTTTAAGCTGCACTTTTGGTTACCCATTTAAAATCTGAAAATACCAAAAGCATTTGCACTTGGAATTGACTCCCCCTCTCCACCTGCAATTTTCTTTTGAAGACTATTCATTTAAAAGGAGAAATAAGAGAAACATCTGTAGCCTGTTCTCCCCATCTTCAGATGGCACACAGGCTGGGTGATGCAGGAAAAATAATCAAGGACTCCTGTTATAGACTAACTTCTGTAGGTGCTTGTGAAGAGAAACAGTGCAGCCCGCCACATTAAAAAGCTTGGGAATTATTTTTCTTCAGTAAAAAGGCCCAGAGCTTTCCTAGGCAGAGCATGCTGCTCTGATCTCATGGTGACTTTTCCCAGCTGGGGCTCCAGCTCAGTGCCTGGACTGTAGGAATCTCTGTGTTCCAGAGAGGCTTCCATCAATCCACGAGCTGCCTCCCAGCACCTCACAACTCGAGGGACAGCAACCTGCAAAACACCTTTCCAATCCTTCTCCCACTGACTCAAGTAATGTTAATAGCACAAGAGGTGTCCAGCAGGAACCAGAGAAAATTAGGTTAATATATAAGCATAAAAGATTCAGTTTATTTTTCATCAAGGAAGAGCAGAATCACCTTCCATGTGACCTTCTGTTACATGCAGCTGTCAGCTTGAGATAATGACCTCCAACACTCAAGATTAAGATTCTGATCATACCCCTGATAGTAAATTATTTTTTAAATATATGTATTTTTTCCTCACAACTCAAAAGGGAAGACCTACTCTTGCAGATTTTGTGCTCTATTCATAATCATCATCATCTCACTTAACCACCACTTTTAGCACATCATCTGAAGCAGAAGATATCTTAGTCCTGTCTGCTGTCTTCTCTTTCTCCTTTGGATGACAGGCAGTGATCCTCTCAGCTTTGCCTCCCTTTATTCAGCTCAAGCCACCAGCTACCAGCTCTGTCAAACCCTTGGTTATTCCTATGGAATTTTGCCAGAAAGTGCTAACATCATTCTTCACAGTCTATCATCACCTTCCACTCACTCATTCCACCCTTAAAGAAAATCATATTTGTACGTCTCAGTGGCCATAATCCCCCAAACTTTACTTACTCAAAGTAAGCAACCAAAAAAGCCTTCACAAAAGAGATGCCTTTGTGCCACTATTCCTTCTAAACCTCCTGCCTCACTTCTGTGACACCAGGCCCACAACCCATCTCTGGAGGGTTTCTCTGCTATGCTTAACTCAGTTCTTTTATGTTATTTTTTACTGCACTCCAGGTCATCAGTCACCCATCCTTCTGGCATGTCACCTTTGAGCCAACAATTCTTTCTAGTTAATCAAATCTGAGAGATACAAAAATACCTCAACTCTTCATTAAGTACATCATCTCCATAGTGCAAACTTGATGCAAAAATTTTTTAAGCTTATTACTCTGTCATTCCACTTCTCTTTATGCTCCTCCAGAGCCTCCCTTCCTTAATCTAAAAGCTCAGCTATTTCTCCATACTTTTGAGCCCTTTAATGACCAAGGTCTCAAATATTCAACATATGCTATTTGGGATGGAAATTTTGATTTGCCAAGTGTGCCAGCCCCTGTCATCCACTTGTTAAAGCTGTCAAAGAAGAACATTTTTTATTTCTTACAGGCAGACCCTTCATGCAGGAAGAGCACCCTAAACACCTCTAATATCCTCTATTTGTTTATCAAATACAAGGAATCAGGATGGGAAGGTGAAGTTATGTTCATCCTGTCAGTGTCTGCTATTGCACCCAAGCTGTGATCAACTTGCAGTGCACAAATTTTCAGAACATCACTTAAAAAAAGCATGGTTACCCAAAAATAACTGTATTGTTCCAAAGGCAAAAAAGGTATGAGGGCATAGACCAGATAACAGGAGCCTGAACAGAAACTTTGAAAGCATCACGTGTGAAGCAAGCTGCAGCTCCTTCAAAGTATGGTCCTTGGGATGACACAAACTTTTTTCACCACATTTAATTTTTTGTGTAAATATAATTGTAGATTTCAACGTCTTGTTCTTCCCTTTTTTCCTCTTCTGCTCTACCTTGTTATTTCTTCTGGTTTATTTTGCTGTTGCTATCTTTACTCAAATGAATACATGCAAGTAACATGTTTGCATATAGCAAGATCATTTCCTCCTGCCCCTGCTCTGCCAAGCAAGCAGTTCACTAAATTACAGAAACATGGAGCTGGATCACATATAAAATATTCATCTACTAAATTCTAGGGAAGGGCTTTCACAGCCTGTGCTTAGATACCCTTAGAAAGGTTTTTTTTATCATTACATCATTCACTGAGAGAAAAACAAGTTACTTCTCTCTTCAGATAACTAATCTATGTCCTGCTTATCACAGCTTTTTTTGAAAGTCAGTTCTTCCCTCAATATTTTCTTCTCAGGGGAAAAAAAAAATCCTTCAACCTTTCTTCTCATCAATCACTTTTAGAAAACCATTTCCTCTATTTCTGCCTTTCTTTAAACATTTATCCTCATCCTTCTGAAAGTTCAGGCCACTGTTTCAGAGGACATCTCCACAGCAGCAGGCACAAAATAGTCATTACCCAGGTCCTTTCAGTCTCTCCACCCCAGCTTGGCTCTCACTAGAGTTCAAAGCACACAAAACACTGGTGACACATTTTTGCCTTAATAGTTCCATTTTAACCTCTAGATGGTCTATTATATCATGATCTTACAGAGAAAATATGAATGTTAAAAGTGCAGTATGAAACTCTGTGGCAAACCCAAACCCAATGCTCGTGTACAGCTGCCCCCAACTTTGCACCTGTGTTTTAAACAGAAAGATGCTACAGAAAGAAATGTTTTACAGCTTCCATTTGAAAACAAGAAGCATTAGCTGAGGAAAACATAAAAAGTACCAAGAAATTTATTTTTAAAAGTAAAAGATTTATTTACCTTATTTAAAATAAAAATGTCTTCCTGTTTCTGACTTGTTTAAGTTTAAAATAACCAACTCACTGTGAACCCTTTCTTAAAACAAAGTCCCTATAAAAAGCCAAACATTGCATATATTGTAATTGAAATGCAATCATTACAGATTACACTACACTATGATGCAACCAAAAATGTGAAGACTCAATGCTTGTATTTATGACTGAAGAACATAAATTTATCTACTCAGTCCAAATACAAACATAACATTGCAGATCTCCACAATGAAGAGATTTCACATGCACAGATCAATTTCTAGTTGGAAGGTCAAAACAAAGCATCAGGTAAAAAAGAGTACTCAAAATAATTTCTAATGAAATAAAACAAAAACTAAACTTTAAATCACTGGAATCTCTGAGTCTTTGCTATGTATGAAAGAAGCAGCTTAGAGCTACTCTGATCTTTATTTCTTGGGTCTCTCTGCAGTTACGACTCTTTCTCCCTCATTTGTCCCAACACCAAAACAAAAACTCCACATTTGTTTGCTAACAGCACTAGCCACCACCATCTTGTAACATATTTTTCTTTATAAATCCAAGAAGGCAATGGGCCTGGGCTTCCAAATGAACCCCAGCAGGAGCAATAGTGCAGTGGTGTCCCTAGTTCTTAATTGAGCAAGGGATGCCAATGACAGGGCTCTCATTACACAACCCTTAATCAGTCTGGCAAGAGACATTTTGTCCAGCTTCAAAGAAAACTGTATCTTCTGCTTCCACAGGCTAAAAGGAAGATTGGTTATACCCCATACTCTTTTTGTTTAGTTCCAGACTAAAATAATAATAGGTTTTTACTGTCTGAACTTCACCTGTTCTTTAACTTCCCAAAATAAACTGCAGGAGAACACAGATTTTATAAATTACATTTAAAACTTGCTCTTCCATTGACAGGAAGATTCATCTTGGAAAAATAAGAACTTGGCAATAAAGACTCAGCAACTGATTTTTCCCATTGTCCTTTTTTTAATTCTTCCTCAATGCACTGCAAGGCATCACTAAACCATAAAACAGACAGCAGTGTCAACTCTCAGGTGTGTGAAGTAAAGGGGTTGGAACAATTCAGCCAAAGCTAAAATGCCAAAGATGAAACATGCAATGAGAGTACAATGGGGAGAAGTTATCGATACAATTGACTGAAGCAAAAATCAGTTTGTGAGGGCATAGCTGCATCTCTCCACATCCATAGCAGGTCTCATCTTCAGTTCAATGACAGAAAACCAAGGGCTAAGAGTGCACCAGCTCAGGGAGGAGAGCTCTGATGGTTTTGAGGGGACCCCACCTCTCTGTGCCATGCAATGGACACGTGCTCCTTCGTGCTCTGACGAAGAGCTGCCAGGTGAACTTGTTTCCTCCTTAGATCCCAGATTCCTCGTTTGTCCCCAGGACCAAGGACTTCTGCCCACAGCTGCATGGTGCATTGCCCCCCTGCCCACCCCTCTCTGGAATGCAGGGATGCCCGATTCCACTGAATCACACGGCAGTCGCTCACAGACGTGCTCTGGGTGCTCCTGGGTGTGCTCAGGATGCCACAAAAACTCACTGGAACTGTCAAAAGGAGCACCCCTTCCCTGAATCTGCCATTGGAGTGGCAATTCAAAGATGAGGTTTTCATGACAAAGTTGTAGTTCAAAACTGCAATAAGGAGAAAGAAAAGGGCCCCTTCTTCAGAACACAACACTATTTTCCAGTCACTTTTGAAGATCTGGCTGGAGCAAAGTGATGCAAGCCCCTTTTTTTTCCTTCACCTCCCTCAATCCACAATCCTACAAAAAGCAGGGATTTAATTCTAGCCCCTTCAGTCAGGCATGCCTTATAACCCTCTTACCACTCCTATTAAATCTTTTCTTGGAACTGTGCACAGAACTACAGCAAGTCATGTAACCCACTAATCTCCACAAGGAATGCAGGAATAATAAGTAAATGAATAAGAATGGATTCAGGACAAGCAATGGCCACAAGGTATTTGCAAGGAATTAAACACACCATCATGTTTCCTACAAGCTGCCTTCACACAATATCTATTTTGGTAGGATTAGAGCTGGATAGTGCAGAACTACAAGTTATTTTTTGTTTATTTCAGATGATGGGGGGTGGATTTTTTTCCCCCCAAGTTTCAAAGCAGACGGAGAAATGGTAATATTAGAAACCTGACATTTTGTACTCATTCCTGCTTGCATAACCATATGTTTTTATATCAAATGGGATTCCTGTGATGATTATGAAGATCTACTGCTGCACATGATTTTACTTAGAGATTTTTCCTATACTCCCAAGACCTAATATCACACAGAACAGAAGAGCGTCATCCAAGTTCCATGGCACACTTAATTTGTAACAAATTCTGAATATCTCCCTCTGTTCTGCTTTCTTCTTTTCAGGGTAACAAGGAAGTTTCACTGCCAATACACACAAGTTTGAAAACATATGCCAGCTAAAGATAGTCATCTGATCTTTGAAACATTCTTCACATGTAGGCACTGCACTTTCTCAGAAAAAGCAACAGAACTTACCCTCATCTGTAGGGTTGAACCCACAGATATCACAGATACATCGAACCCACTTATTCATCTCCTCCTCGCTGTCTGCTACCAAATAGAAAACTCGGTCTATAGTGTTGATATCAAAAATATAGCTGTTTTCAAACTCCTTTTTGTTGAACGTTAATCCAGCATCCACTTGTTGACACAAATTTAAGTCAATAATACGGATAGGCTTCTTGGCATGGTCATTTTTGTAGTATTCCAATACATCTGGATCCCCTGTTAAGCGGCCGCTCCGAAGCACAAACCATCTTCTCTTCCATGCCTGGAAATTGGGGAGAGAAAAAAGGGGGAAAAATTAGAAGGAACAAATCAGACTTTAAGATCTGTTGTGTGTGGTTTCAGCCTGGGTTGCACCACATACTAATAAGTAGTTCAATTATTATTTTAAGAGATTACACACCAGATGCCCACATTTAGCACTATTTAGGTCTTGTTACAGCAGTGGACTTGAGGATCAGTGAATTTGTATTTTAGACTTTATTTCTTGGCTTTATTTATACCAAGTGGAATATATAAATTAAATCACTGTTTACAAAATGAGAAAGCATGAATACACTAAAGGAAAAGTGGGGTGGGGACCAGGAGAGGGGGGAAAAAAAGCACACAAAAAGGGCTTCTGAAGAAAGCTCCCACAGGCATGGGAAAGACAAAATAAAATATATCTTTAAGTGCTCCATGGTGTTTTGTTTCCAATATCTGTTGTTTTAGGCTGATGCATTTGAATTGAATTTTTCACTGATACTCAATGATAGTGACCTGCATTTAAAGAACAGACAATGCTCACATTGTACACTCTCCTCGATGCCAGGGGAACTCTGCACTCAGAACCTCATCGTATTTCTACAGTAGCACTTCTTACAGAAAAAGAGCTACATTATTATTTTTTGAAACTGTTAGAGAGATGGGAATGGAGAGAATGACCAAATGTTATAGTTTTACCATATAAACCTGGTCTTTGGGGAAGATACAGAAGAAATGAATTTGATAGTCTGACACTGTGCTTATTATACCAGCCCTCCTGATGCTGCAGAAAGAAGCTGGTCTGAGAGAAAAGCAAAAGCAAAATGTCTCATTCTCTAACAAATTCTCAGCTGCCTTTCATCCCGTGGGCCTCCATCACCTGCCATAATTCTGGTCAAAGACCTTAACTCAAACCACACAACCAAGCTCAGCATACAGCTGTCCTGCTGCTTCCAACCGCATCTTTATTGCCCCACTTGGCTGCACTTCTGTTCCTCAGCTCTACCAGCAATACTGTGCTAGCAGCTTCTTCATACACCCCGGTGCCAGGATAATGGGCACAGCAGAAGAAAACAGACATACTGCCATTGCTCACTAGGAGAGCTGCACTGCCTTCACACTGAAAAATCTGAAAGCAGAGCCCAGACACAGTGGGGAGCAATCACTGTGTCATCCACTTGTCCTTACACTTTTCAACAAAGTTGGAGACCAAGGTAAATCAGTGCAGTAGCCAAGCCACTGTGCACTAGACCACAGACTCCCACCACGCCCCAGGCACCCCAGCTGAAACTTCTTTAGGAAATTCAAACAAGGTTGTCAGCAAGTCCTTTGGAAGATAAAAAAAAAACCAGCAGAAGAAATGCATGAATAAGACAGGTGAGTGCATTTTCCTTTTGGCCAGCCCTGGCTGTGTGCTAACCAAGGAAAGAAATGGAATCAGCAATGATGGTCCCAGAAGGGGTCAAGATGTGTGATGACAGCAGCTTTAAAAACAAGAGTTTCTTACTATGTATTAGGGAAAGATTCAGAGCAATTTTTGTGAGGCACAAGAGTGCATCCATTTCATTTTTTGTAGCTGCTACCTTCAAAGAAACTCGTGAAAGGAGGACATAAAGGACAAAGAGCAAGAACTGCATTGCCATCTCCCAGCTCTGAACGAGTGCCGTCAGCTTTGCCCCAGAGACTCACAAAACCCTCATTGTGAAGTGGGCATGCTTTTTTGGGGTATCAAGCTTAAAAAGCTATTATGAAAAGATAATACAGAAAACAGGAGAAAGGGAAAAATGACAGCTTAATTAAGGCTTGTGATCTATTCTCCAACTACCAAAGCTCTGAAAGTTTTTTTGATTTTAAGATAACGTCTAAACTTTACAAAGCAATTGTATTTATTGTAGTTCTGAATAACAGCATCTGTCTTTAAATGCTGAACTGTGTGAATGAAGTCAAAGTCTCAAGCAACTATTTCCATGGTAGCAGTAAGTTTAACTGGGTGAACAGTTAATACATAGAAGATGTAAGAGATGAAACCCCTTCAATTTAGATTTCAAATGTGAGTATATTCTAACAGCACAGCTGGATAAGCACCATTTAACAGAGACCCAAAAACATTGGCAGAGTTTGTTTTGTTTCCTGTTTCCAAATCAAGTGACAACTTAGATGCTGGGATAACAGGAAACTTCAGTAGCAGAGGCTCTCTCTCCAGGCAAGGCTGATCACAGATAACTGCTACAAACTGCCTCAGAAACAAGCTTTATCTTTAACCTCAGCCTTCAGTCACTCAGATGAAATTTTCAAAGCAGAAATCGGGAGGAAAGAGATTAGAGATAGGAGAGGAACAAGAGCAATTGAGAAGCATGATGCGTTTTGTCTCACCATTTGTGCAACAACAAAATCCCATGCAAAAAAACTCCATCAACTCTGTATCAACCAGGCATGCCTCTTCTAAAAGTTTTTTTCTAGTACTGTGTAGGGAGTGAAAGGTTCTTACCAATTCTGACAATTTCTGTTGAGTATTAATGAGTAAATAGGACTCTAAAACTGACAAAAACCAACCAGCTAGAAAGAATTTCCTTTCAACCCTTCAGGCTACAAAACAGCAACTATAAAGTATTTAAAACATTGAATTTAGCCTGCTAGCACCTGCTACTATTTTTGAAGAGTTTTCACATAGTGCATATGCGAACATTTATTTCAGTCCTATAGTGAGTCACACTCTCTGAAACTGGCACAGATTATATTCAAAAACAAAAGCAATTCCATAAACTACACACTAATAAGGCAGATACAAAGGTTCTCTGGATTACAGTACAAAGCACAATTTAGCAGCAGAATAAAGCTTAAAGCTAGACAAGCGAACTGACATCAGCACCCTTGCTAATCATAGTACAAAAGCGCCTCTATACTTTGTCAAAGTGCAAAATGAGCTCACATAAATCACTCTTTGTTATTTGAAAATATCTGGGATTCTTAAAGCTTGATCTATTTTTAACATTTCGGTATTTGTCGCCACGACGAAAGCTGCGCACTGCCCCGCTGAAGTACAGAATAGTGTGTTATTTGTGTTTTATGTGCAAGGAAGAGCTTCTTCAGCAACAGCTTTCCAAAGAGAAATCTCTAAAAGAGAGAGTGCACATGTGCAAATATGTACTTATACAAGTTTTGAAATTTTCTTTTTTTTTTTAAACCCATTTGGGCATATTTAACACATTTTTAAACCCATTTTTAACCCATTTTTTGTTTGAAAATTTTGTGTTTTCTCTTACAGAAGAGCATGCTACAAACTCTTTCTCATAATTAACCAAAAGGCGCAATCAATTTACGTCACAGGAAAATTAAAGGTACCAATTATTTATCTGTCACATAACTGATGTCATTATCAGCCATACATTATCAAACACTGGTTTTCTGTGCTAGAAGTCAACTGCTTTAAGTTTGAGAAGTTGAAAAAATAGCCAGTATACGATTTAAACATTTTGTACAGTTATTTAATTTTGGGAAGAAATTTGAGCCATTTTTTTTTTAAATTAAAGATTTACTCAAATGTATAAAATATGTTGCTAATAAAAAAAGGGTTTAAAAATACATTTTATAATTATACTAGCACTTAGTCACTAAACACTGCTTGCAGAGCAAATACCTAATACAGAAGAAAAATGGCTCCTTTTATAAGTCTTGTAAGGCAAACATCATGGCAATCAAGTTCACCAAAAGCCTCTGTAGGCTTTGTAAATTATTACAAAACACAGTTTAACAAGGTTTGCTGCTTTTCTCTGCGTCCAAGAAAGGCCTTGTGTGCCTCTCAGCTTGTTTTCTGCTCCGGGCTGCACAGCGTATCAGCTGGCCTAACACAGGACACCACCACTCCTGCCAAACATTGTCCTGCTTCTGTCATGAGACCATCGTGTCATGAGACCATCATAACTATAGAAACGAGCTTGTTTGCTTGCTTTTGAGGGAGGCTGAAATGTGACAAGCTGCTCACCCACAGAGCATCAAATGATCAAGGGAACACTGGAATTCTGTATTTTTCACACAGCATTTTGAGTAGGTTACAAAGTAAAACCAAGACATTGCTACAATTAGGGTTTTTTTTCACTAGGGTATATGCAAACTGCTGATTTAAATGTGAATGAATGAGCTAAGAAATTGACAGAAAGCATCGTGCAGCAGTGTTAGGATTTAGTTGGTTTTTTAAAGTACTGTAGCTAAAGTTGTATGCAGTACCCAGAATTCACAATATATTCTATTTACAACAGGTCTATCTGTTGAAGATGTTGTAGCTATAAAGGGAAAAATCTTTACATTTATTGGATTTACATTTATGGATTATTTTCCCCTCCCCTCTCCTCATATACACTCGAGAGGTACCTCATTCAGCTGCTGGCTGTAGTTCACAGATGGAGGAAATAGGGGATGTATGTGTAAATGGAAAGGGAAAGGAAAGAGGAAGGGGCAGGAAAGAGCAGATAGTTTATATTTTTGAAAGGATTTAACCTTCCATTTAGATCCCCTTAAGCTGTTGCTCAGAGGCCAAAATGATCACATGACATGTTTAAATAAAAGCTTAGAGATGTTAAATCAAAGACAGCTTTATCGGGTCCATTTTTTACGGATTTTGCTCTCAGATGGCCAAGTAACTGCTTACTGATATACTGATCAATTACCCTTCTGTAGTTTCCTACTGTTATTACCCACCATTCTAAGGTTGCTTAAAGCTGATTTTCCTCTTCTAGCACATTGGCCACCATTTTTCTTCTGGGTAGCATCAAGTAAAAAAAAAACCTTTCAAAACTGGTGAGCACTGGCTAGGCCAAAGAGGGTATCACTTACATCCCACTCCAGTAATGCTGCTACTAAATCTTTCCCCATGTATGACCAGTAAACCCAAGAATAAAATTACAAATCTCAGGCCTTCCTTCTCATCTCTCAAGTGAGCAGATGTTTGTGCTTAGGTTTGCATCTCTGTACTCACAGAGTAATTTAAAAGGGCATTATTTGGCATCCTTGAGATCCTCCTTTCTCAGAGATGTCAACTAAGACCTGGCAGAAAGAAGTGACTTACCCAGGGGCACAAGGAAGGATCCAAAAAAATACCTGGTGTTTCATAAATGCACAGCAAGACATTTCCTTGCTCCAAAAGAACTTATGAAGTAAACAGAAGACAGAAGGCAGAACATGAACCAGAAAGAAGTAACAACAGCAAAAGACACAGCCTGAGGTGACTTCAAAATGCTCTTGTGGACATTTAAGTCCTGTAGCTACTATTGAGCACTTTTCAATTGTCTGCTGGGATCAAGATTTAATTTTCTTTATGTTTTTTGCTCCCATCTATTTCATCTATTCCTCTCTTTCTACTTATTTTTCAGTGCAAAGGCTAAACAACGCTGGAATTGGTACATGTCTTTGACAACCAACCAGAAGAAGGATCCCAAACAGAAGTTGAGTATTTCTGCTCCTTTTTGCCTCCACAGTTCCAGTGCCCAGGTATTTCAGTCGCTGCAGAAGACAAACACACCTCTGGCACAGCTTCACTGACTCGTGTGTTAAACCTGTGCCCTGTGTCCCAGTAGAAGCTTAAATGAAACAAAAATAAAAGTGTTCCTGCACAAACTGTGGTTCTTTTTAAATCCTGTTTGTGGTCAGCATAGACCAGCGACGACTATCAGCGAGGAGCTTCATCCCACAAGGCACGTACTTGGGAGGACTGCCGGGAAGCATCAAAAAGAGGTCACATTAGGTAACAATACTTCAAGTACAGGACTTTACTTTTTCCACTTGCTGCTCTTCTGGCTTGCAGGACTAACTCCAACTCAGTGAAATTGCAAAATTTCAAATGTTTTCCCTAAGAAATTAACACTAGTAGATTTCCATGTGTATTTATATGTAGATTTCTTATTTTGGGGTGTTTGAAGGAAAGCATTTTCTGTAAATCTTTTAAAAACCTTTTTGGTTGGTTGGTTTTGTGGGTTTTTTTCGATGGGTTTCTTTTTTAAAGGCCATATCATGAGCACCAGGAACTGAAGAATATGTAATTACTAGTTATTTCTGAAACCCTTGTCAAAACACCAACTGGAAATAGACATCCTCTTATCCTCTTCCCTAGAAATTATGCCCTTTATTTTTGAAACGTACGACAGAACAACTAAACTGAGCACAAAAAAACCCAAAGGATGTTTAGTGTCTTAATTCTATACAGCAGAAACTGCAATTCCATGATTTGACAATAGTCCAAACATTCTACTTCTAGTAGTGCTAGATACTAAGAAGTGTAAACAGATTGCTGGAAAACAAACAAATGTGATATGAGGAAAATACTGAATATGTTATGACTTTCTTTAAATACTTAAGACTTGTTTTCCAGGAAGCACCATCTTTTCTCACTGAGCAAAATAAGGAAAAAACAGTCTCAGTGGAAGTTTCCACTCTCCTGGCCATCATCCTGATCATCTGTTCCGAATACACACAAGGCCAAAATTTCCTGTTTTCAAACTATTGTCACCATTTTCTAGTCTTGTGCTGTCGATTCTAACTTTAGCTTGTTAAATAAACAAAACACTGAAAATACAGCAGAACAATACTTCCACACATTTACTGTGAGCTCTGTTTCATAATTGATGTTTCAGCACGTGAATTAGTCTCCCCGTGTTAATTAAAGCACCAAAAAAGGTGCAAAATAAAATGCAGACAATGTAGCACAAACTGCTGCTTTATTTTGTTAATCTGAAACTAACTGAGTATCTCCATCGTTCTCTCCATTTTGCATGGGAATTCTTAATTTTTTCTTGCCTTTTGCATATTTTTTTTTCTACATCTTTATCCCCACTCCCAATGTGCAGTTGTGCAGTCAGGTCTGTATCATCTAATTCACATTAAACGGATCCTTATTACAACTGGTTTCAGTAAATACTTTTCTGCAATATGCCAGAAATTTTCTAATGGCAAGCACAAACTTACTCCTGCACACCAGGGAATCATCACCATCTCTTCACCAAAGGAGAACTTCTTCAGAGCTACACAGAGCAATAAAGCAGGAGCCCTGCAGCAGCAGCAGCACCTGAGCCCTCATTTCACTGTCTCCAAGCCAGGACCAGCCACCAGATCATCTCTCTACATTCCTACATCCTCTAACCCAATTAAAAATGCCTATAAGAGCTCCATCTGTTCTGACCCCTTGCAAACCCACCTTTTCACTTCTGGTTGTTCTTCTCCACCACCCATCCTGCGTGGCCAAGACATAACTCCCAGGAACTTGCTGGGAACACGTTCCCCATCACTGCTGTGAGGCTGGCCAGCTCCTCTCACTGCTCCCTCTCACTCCTTTGTCAGCAGTGAAGACAACATTGCCACGGCACAAGGTTTGCCTCGGCACAAGCTGCTGCAAGTCCCTTACTCACACATCTACATGGTCTTTGGTTTGCTGCCCTGTTTCCTAGAATATTTCTAAAATTTGGTCATTTCCTCTCTGATCGTGAGCATGCTCTGGTCATCCCCTCTCTAGTCTTTCCCATATCCATCCTATTTGAAATAATGCTGCCAGGAGAATCTCCCTTCTCTCATTCTGATTACATCATCTTCTATTTAAAGCTCTCCACTTACTGAATTGCTTTATTGCACTTTTGGGCCTCTTTTCCTATTTTGAGGCTTTTTCTACTTAGAAAGATCCGTGTTCTTACTTGACTCCCTCCCTCTTGCAAGTGGGAGAGCTTTTTGGTCTACCACTGATACCAGATTTGGCTCATTTTTCCTTCTGTCCTCATCTCTCATGTTTCTTTTGAAGGTTTCCTGAACCAATAAGCAAGGGCAAGACATCTCCTTCCTTCAGATCCATCCTAAAGATCAGCCTCTTCGACAGTGCTTGTGATCACCCAACCAAATTACAATCTAGCTTTGCATGACATGGATTTATTTAAGAAATAATATTTTTGTATATTCACCAGACAAAGGTTTGTTGTTTTTGGTTTTTTTTTTTAGGTTTCTTCAGTCTTTTCATCAGCTTTTAATTAGAAGTCACTTCTCCCCACAAATCTTAATCTAAGAAAGCAAATCATTTGGGGTAGGCTCTGCCCTGTTTTTAGAAGTCTCTGTACATTTCTTATCACAAGGATTACTACCCTGCTGACAGGACCCCCTTAACAAGACAAGGCAGAGAAGACATCAGCCATGCAGTTTGACTTGAATTCCACTGAGCTCATGGGTGCAGATTGCATGAAAGCAACACCCAGAAAAATAAAAATTTAGTATTTTAAAGATGTGAAAAATTCAAAGCTGAAAAATCAAGCCCACACTCCACTGATACCAACAGCTGCTTGCCCACTAATGGCTGAGAATTAACTATTTCACCATATATTTTTAACAGTTCATTCCTCATTTCCAAGGACAGTCATTTTGAAGCGGTGTTCATAACAAGTTGGGAAAAAAAATTCCCATTTTTCCAGATCACAAGCTTCTTGTAATATTTTTTACAAATTGAGTTTTATTTTTTTTCCTTCTTATTCCCCCATGTAGATATCTATCTTCATCATCTGTGACAGACTTATAGACAAGGAAAAGCAAGACAAAACACTAGAATCTTGTAAAAACATGCAGTTCCTAACAGGATTTGGATCCTCTAAAAGACACTGCAGTTGCAATGACCATACAACACATGCTTGCTTCACTGCTTCGTGTTTGGATCACTCAAGTACGCTCGTTTTAAAAACAATATAAGAGATTTCTACAAATGACAGGAGGCCAAGCATTCTGCACATCATCTCTTCAACAAAATATTCGTAGGCCTAAATCCTGGGCTTTGTACTCCCTACAAAAGAAAGGGGATTTGAGCTACAGAAGCATCAGTTTCTCCAGCTTCAATAGGGAATGATGAATTAAGAGGGATTTAGCAATTAATTAAGGATCATGGTACAAAAATACTCCACAATTTCTACATTTTGCCTCTTAAGTAACTAACCTGGTTTAACCTACCAGTTGTATTAAAGAAGCTCCTACCCATCCACTTACACACAGTAAAGTCTCCAATGGAAATTCAGACTATTTTTAAAATAACCCCTCCAAATTAAGCTTAGGACATGTTGACACTCCATCCTTATCCATTCCTCACGAGAGCAAGGATGTACAGTCACTGACATGTTTGCAAATCAAGCATGTGCAGAGCAAAGCAGGAGCCTCTCTTGCAAATGAGTCAGGCACTGCTCCAGCAATGAAAGGACTGATACTTACTCAAGCCATTTTCCTCAGGCACAGTAGAGGGAAAGCTAAAGGAAACCTATTGTTCTGCCAAAGCTTCACAGGGAGAATCAGCACAGTTGTTTTTATATACTGGGAGGCATTGCAAGGAATTCCTTATTCATATACAAGGAATATGTAATTCTTCCCCTTCATATAAAAAAGGGGAAGAATTAGGAATGGCAGTCTACATTTTAACACTAAAACTATTAGCTTTCCCATTACAAATCACCAGATCTGAAATGTGCATGTGCAGAGATGGCAGGGAGAGTTGCTAAGAAAAGTAAAAGCTAAGATAAAATAAAAATCAACATTGTGTTTGATAAATACGTTTTCACTTTACAGGGCTGAAAATATTTACCAGTTAGGCTCCAGCAGTTTTTTCTGAGCAGAACTGATCTGAAGAACTCCAGAGAAAAATTAATTTCAAAATAAACAAGCACAAAGTCCAAATTCTTTGCAAGACACTACAATACATAAATTCCTTTTGCTATGCTCCTTAACCCTGAGTTTCTATTGTAGCAAAAATTTTGTTTTTCCAGCAATGCAAACAATACTTTTAGATTCAAATAACTCCCTGGCAGTAATAAAATGGTTAAGAAATTCAGAAACCAGCAACGTCACATACCAATAGCAAATTCAACTACATACCAGGATACTTGAAAATTAAGATGCTTCAATATAATTATTTGGATTAGCTTACAAAACACTCCTCTAGCTCACATAAAAAAGTTTTCTGCTCCTTGCTGGACTGTAACAGTACCATCGTGCCATACATTATTGGGAAGAACAGCTTTGTAAAATGTAACCACCACAACCAATTCACAGCCATGTGAACAGCCAAGGAATTACAGACAGCTCCTCAATAACAGCACAAATACTAACATAAACTGCAGCTTTTAGAGGGCTGTATTAACATACCTAGCACATGCCCACAATGTACTGAAGCAATAAATCACAGAGCTTCTACTTGCACTTCATGGCACAAAACCTTTCTTTTTTTTTTCCTTTTTATTTCTTTTGGGTTTTTTTTTTTTTGAGCTAGTGATATGAGTGAACAATCAGGTAGAGAGGTTTAGTCTCTTGCTTCAGGAACAGAATTTACCCAGTCAATTTGTAAATAAAAACAAAATTTCTAGCACAAAGATAACCTTCTTTAAGGAAGTCCCTGTTTACTCACTCCAATTCATTCTCCACATGACTAAGTAACAAAGCAGAAAAGTAAACAACATCAAGAACACAGTTTTTGACTAGTTTACCTCTTCAAGTCTTCAGAAAATTTAAGCAAAGTCCTGGCCATTTCTGTGGTTGTGTCTACCCCAAAAATAAGCAAAGCTTTCTTTTTCCTGCCGGCTTCCCACCTCACTCTACACCACCCTATCCTCATAACCTTTGACCAACAGGAAGCAGACACAATGGACTGAAAATAACAGCAATTGTAAGATTTCAAATGATTTAATACATGAGGGGTGGGCTTAAGATTTGAAAAACTTCCCTTGCTTTGGTTTTTCAACAGTTGCTTAAAACACGTTATCTGCATTGACTTAAAATGTTAGTTCAAAATCCTAGGTTGAATGGAGCTAAAATCTGTGAAACTTTTATTAGGCACTATTAAGAGCACAGAGGTACAAATTCTTGCATGCATTGAGATTTTGTGTTTAAGTCATAGTCATTAGGCTGTTATATACAACTAATTTAGTTTTCCAGCAGTGTAAACAAGAACAGAAGTTTCTTAGAACATTATGTCTTTCTTTAAAAATACTTTTATTTGTCTGAGCTTTTGATCAGAAATAGGTATATGTCCCATAGAATAAGAAGACATTCTTGTAAGAAATGCAAGCGTCCATTTAAACACTGCAGTTAAACCATGGTGATGGAAAGGCACAGATCAGTTTGCTAATACAAAAAGGACTTTTGCTAACTCTAAGTAGCTGAGATGCACTTTGTGGTGTAGAAGGAAAGATCTTTACTCCTCACATAAAAGCCCAAGCAATGATCCCACATATATCTTCATCAGCAGTAAAAAATTCATGTGCTTTAATTTGTACCAACAGCTCGGCACAAACACTGGAGGGTTACAGATTCCAAAGTCCAAATAGGCAATCCCAGCATTTCTTTTTATTAGTTTTAATGTTTTTTTGCCTTGCACCCCAAGTACCTGCTGATTATTATACTGCAAAGCCACAATCACGTCCCAGGTTCCTCCTCTGCGGTTACACCACAACACTCAGAGGTCACAGTCAGAAGAACAGAAGCACCCACTCAGAGAGGGACTCACCTCTTGCACGAGAGCTATTCTGTGTTTTCTGTACAAAGGAAAGGGCAAGGGGTTGGGATAAAGAGTCAGTGTCATTTTTACAGACTCCTGGTCCTGAGCACAAGACAACCAAACCCAAGGTTCTCCCACAATCAGAGAGGTTGGCAACATCCTCTGCCTTGCAAACACCAAGCAAAATTTCAAGCTACAAGAATGACATGGAATATTTACAAGCATGCTGAAATGCAAGGTCATAATAATTTTCCAACATTATTAATGCTCCAACACAATTCTGAGAACGTTTGCTACCCCACGCACACACTTTATCAAGCATTCACTGCACCTCTATTGCACATTAGGCACTGCTCCATTTCAGAAGCACTTTAATAATGGATTTACAACAGAAACGTTCTTTTCTTGGCAGAGGAAGCTCAGGCACTGCATCTCTGCAGGATAAAGCTGGATCTACCTTGACAATGCAGTATTTCATTAAGGTCTGCTAGAGCTCAAAATAACTACAGAGAAGCCCCTCACACCCCTTGGTATCAAAAAACAACTTCCAAATACAAAACATCCAAACAGCACAGGAGCACAGCAGCACAAGCCACCACTGACATGTCAGAAGAGCAGCTTGAAGCACAAAGAGTTCAACAAGGAAAGTAAATGTGAGGTCTTCAGCCAGCCTGCAGTTTACGAGTCCCTTGAAACTACTCTGTCTGCTAATAGGATCCTCCTCTTCCCTTCCCCCATTTTAAGACACAACCTGATGCCATCACACCAAGGAATAACAGAGAAAGGATATCCTGCCTAGATTTTCCATTATACAGATCAAATCATCAATCCAGAGAGGTCTTTGCTTACACATGGGATAAAAAGAAGATGCTTCCAACTGATAAACCCTGAGAGGAAGCAAGGTTGGCTCCACGACTATTTTTAAGTAGTTAGCATTCACACAATGGCCTAAAATTAATGGCCAACCCCCAGGGTCCATGAAACCTTCATTACAAATAAAATGAAAATTAAAAAATAGGGAGTTAGCATGTTTGAGAGGGGAAAAGCAAAAACAAAAGAATTAGAAGGTGACAGATATAATTATGCTTCTTCCCAGACTCACCTTGAATTCAGTTTGGATGCTAAGTTTAAGTAAATTAAAAGATAGGAAGCTTTATGTCATTTTCTCTAAAAATGAAGCATTTCTTTCAACGATTGCTGGGAGAAATCTCTTCAACAGCTCTAGCCATTTTGACTAATACCCTTTTGCTGTAAGTATCATATGACAAAAAGTAAGTAAACATAGAAAAATAAAAATATCTTTATGTAGCTGTATTATCAAAGGAGGAACTTGTTTCTTAGCCCTCACTTCCAAGGCCAGATACCACAGCTGTGCTGCAGCTCCAGCTGAACAGCTCCCTGCATCTCGCCACCTACCAGACAAAGGGCATTTAGTTTACCAAATGGGCAGTGTTTCACATTTAGCTCAGTTAAAAGCATCCCACATCTAAGGCTTCATCTAAGCATAAGAAAAGTCATGCTTTGTGCATCTGGGCAGATGATGAATACAAACATCTTTGGTATAATCTAAGGATAAATAATTTAAGTGGCATCATTTCAATGTTAAATTCACTAAAAATACATTCTTATGCCAGGCATTTCTCTGGATAAAGAACAAGATGAGGCAAAAGGCCCTGTAAGACCATCCTTGTAATCTAGGAAATGCCCACAAACTCAAGACATTTTAAATATCACCATTCATCTCTACCTTTTACTGCTAAGAAGGATTTCTTCTTTTAAGCATTTATCCTTGTGGAGGTTGTTGTTCTTGTTCTTTTTAATAACAGCATCCTTCTGATGAGTAACTAAGAGATTCATGGAAAACAAAAATTTCTGATCTCACCACAAACTATTCCCCTCCTCCTCTGTGAACTCGATAAAAAGTGAACAATTAGCCTGCTGTTTGCTCAGTACAGTGAGATTGTTCATTTCTTCATTTGTATCAGATCACATCACCGAATAGAGAAAAACATTAAAAATACTTTAAAGAAAAAAAGTCTACCATTAAACAACCAACACTGCTCTGAGAATTTAAATCCCATCAGATTTTTATTATTTCTTCTGTAGTGTTTAGCAGATTCAAGTGTTACAGCCCCTTTACCTTATCTCGTTTGCAAAGTACTTCACATTTTTACGTTTTGCTCTTTGACATGAAAAGCAAGCACTGCGTTATCCAACTTCTTTTTCCACCTTTTTTGTGAGAGTTTCATAACTGGTTTCATTCACTATAAAAATGTTTAATTTTTAACTTACGGGCAGGAAAGAAACTCTAAAACTGGAGTCCTTGTTACTTTATTTGTTGTCTTTCTTATACACCTAAACGGCATCTACTTTGTTTACTGACTGGAAGCTCTTACCACTGCCAGCACTTCAGGAACAATGTGACTGTGGAAAGGGAAAAACATGTTTTTCTACATTTTGTTTGTCATCTAACAGAATTATAAGGTACACATGCAGAAGTTTCAAAATATTTTTAAGAGCAGATAACCTCAAATGGACAAAACAACTTAATTCAGCAGGTACTTTAACTCCTAACTTAACCCTTTTCATTCTGGAGCCACTTACGAGTAATAATAACTCATAATAATGTAATGTAATAAGTAAGAGTGATTTGCTATAGCACTGGTTATTTTTAAATATCTGTATCATGACATTGAAAAAGTGTATTCTATTTCTAACAATGACCATTTTTTAATCCTTAAAATGGAAAGAGCTTTGAGACAACAGCAAGGGGCACGAAATCCGAAACAAGATTTAATTTTGTACAGTATCTTGTAGAACATTTTCCACTTCTTAAACCTATATATCACAACATTATTTACATGAATCCAGTAAGGCACACAACTGATTTGATGATTTAAATTTGAACATGTTGTTTTGCCTCTGCTGCAAGCCTCT
The DNA here is from genome assembly GCA_013397915.1 of Daphoenositta chrysoptera. Taxonomy (NCBI): domain Eukaryota; kingdom Metazoa; phylum Chordata; class Aves; order Passeriformes; genus Daphoenositta; species Daphoenositta chrysoptera. The sequence goes on along the minus strand of VZRO01002833.1, from coordinate 228,192 downwards.
TCCTCCCAGAAAGCTGCAGAGCTGAAGCTGCTTATTCACAACTTGAATCACGAGAGAAACACTAAGACCAGTAATAACAACGTCAAACCAGAATTTTGGAAATGAGCGACGCAGAGTGACTGTGTCTTCACTGTCACTGGCTGCACAGGCAAGACACCACTAAAGTCACTTTATTTCTGCTGCTGCTGCCAGCTCCAGCCCCCAGCCAGGCAGGTGCCACTTCACTGGAGCTACTACATGATTTGAGAGCACTCGTTCTGCTCAAAAGGCAGAGAGGCCAAAGGCTGAGTGACACAGAAACAAAGGCATTCTCACTTTTGGTAACAGGCTGATGCACCAAAGTGGCCAGAACATCCATTCTTACACTCCCATTTAAAAATTTTTCATAGAAAATAAGAGATATTCCAGCAGATTGGGCAAGTCAACTCAGATTTTACTAAAGCAAAATTACACCACCAGCCAGTGAAGATCAGAAGATTCTGAAGATGGGATGGTGGGATGTTATAGCCAGAGTGTTTAGGTTCAAAACCATAAACTTTAAAACATGAGGCCCCATGGCATGTGAATAGTATAAATACTGCTAGAACTGCTCACAACAGCTACTGATGGACACAATCCAAATTGTTTCAATCCAGAGGAAAATTATTTTGGTGATCAAAGTCGCTGAATCAAAGTAACAATAAAAAGCACTTATATTAATGTCTTGGCACCTTAACCAAAATACGCTGATCAATCAATTTGTTAGTCACTTCATGACTAATAAATAAGCATAACCAGTAATTATTACATGCTTTCTACCTCTTACAACTCTGCTCAAACAATATAATAAAAGCATAGTTTAATGGTACACAGTTTAATGGTTTGCTATACTCTGAATTCCTCCCCACAGTGGCAGGGATAGATGATTTTCTGCAATACCTTGTGCCTGAACTAGACATACAAATTAAACACCTTCTGCCTGACAGCATGGGATGCAGCTTGGGGGAGAAGCTACAGCTGATCTTCTCTTAGCATTTAAAAGAGGTATCACATCATACCGATAGAACTGACAAAATTCCCACAGAAGGTAAGAAAAGTTTCAGTGATTTTATCACACACAACAGAAATGAGCTGGCAGGGTAGAGAGGCATATACACATGACTGCCTTCTCTTTGATTCACAATATTTAGATTGTTATTTCCAGCCCAGGTAAAACAAATTGGTGTTATGATACTATTGTTAGGCTGCATGTATAAACACACTTATGCACTTTTGGAGGCAGGCCAGCCAGCTCAGCAAACACTTTACAAAAGAAACAGCAAAGGGTTGGAGCACGAGCTGCTGCTCGGGTTCACCCACCAGGCTGTTATGAGAGGTGGGAAGGAAGAAAACAGCACAAAACAGTGGAGCAAAATATGTTGTGAACACACTATTTTAAGAAATGTGGCAAGTTTATTGGGAAAAAAAAAAAGAAGCTCAAGAGTTGGTTCATGCTTAGCAAAATAACTCCTGAACATGTCATACAGTCAGACAATTGAGTAGTTTCAATCACCTGGCTTAACCCAAGGCAAGAAAAACAAAGAAACAGTAGATACAGATTTCTTACAGTGAAAGGAAAATTGGTGGGCAAAGCACAAATTACCATCAGCAAAATTTTAGCCGGTAGAAAAATACTATTTGCTTTCTTTAAGAACAAAGGATAAGGACAAAAACCACATTCTGGGTAACCCAGATCTTCCAATGCCTTTTCTGAGGCGGAGAGCTCAGTCTTACCCCCCTCTCTTCTGCAACAGCTCAGGCACTTGAGTCCAATTCTCCACTCTACCCAACATTTATCTAAAAAATGACATTAAAAATATTTTTTTCCTCACTTCAGTCAGGAGAGGCGTTAGGAGACAGGTCATTTACAGCTGTTTTCCAGGGGACTCAGTTTACAGATACAGAGTTGAAACAAGTATATCTGAACCAAGAGAGATTATGGATTTTTCAGCCATTACACACAGCCTATATAAGCAGTAAAAGAGTTTTAATTTTTAAACAAGAAAGGCAGACTAACAAATACAATCACAGATTAATCTCCCTAGCTTACATTCTGTCTTGGTGATGCTGAAGTCACTTATCTGTTCCAACAGCCAACAGGGCTGAGATATCATCCCTGGAGTTCATTTTCTAAGCACACCCAACATGCAGAAAGAAGAAAGCTGCATGAAAAAGCAAAGCCAGCAACTCATTCCCTTTGGAAAGGGTCTTGTGAGGTTTCTCATTTGTGATTTGCCCTCCTTCGTTCACGGGAGACGCTCTGGAAAGGGTAAAAGCTCATACCAACACTCATACCAACAAAGGAGGTTTCTATTCTCATACTCAAAACACTTGCCTTGTTTCATGGAAACACTCCATAATTTTATATTCTGTTCAGAGGAATGGGTCCTTCACTGGCAAAATACAGCTGCATAACAAGGCCTGGCTTTGCCCCTAAAGTAAAAAGTAACTGCAAAGTAGTGCCATTAACAGAGTAGCCCCAAACATTTCAGGAAACATCAGGACTTGACCAAGGTCTTCAAAAAGGAGCTCTTGATACTTAAAAGCAAGCTAAAGTTGAAATGGAAAATATTTTCATAACTATACATACCAGATGTTGTAACAGACAATTCACTTTGGTCTACAATACAGAAAGATAACTACAGAAAAAACACTTTGGGAACAGTTCAAAAGTTTTTTTCTAAAATGCAAAAAGTTAGAACACTTGTCAATTCACTTATTTTCTTAAGTATTCGGTATTTGAGGAAACTTTATTGATTTTGCATATAAATTTGCATATAAATTGCCTCTAATTTGCCTATCACTGATAGCCAGTATAACCCTGGGTTTTAAAATCAGTCACAAGATCATGTCTCCCATCATCAAGCTATGCCATTTTTAGTAAGCTGGTAAAATTAAACCTGAAAACTTGCTGTGCATTTGCTCTGCAGATCACAATCCACACAACACTGGTGTCTGTGACCAGTACAAGTTTGTGATTTTATTTTTTGTCACATACACATGAAAGAACATTCTCTTCACAGTAGTATATTGCTCCACTTCTTCACACACTGGAACAGGCTGTTGTCGTGGAATTTGGTTTTGCATTGGCTTTTTAAAATTATTATTATTTTTTCTGAAATCAGATCAAAAATAGCTCCTAGACAAAGGTCACTTCCTTGCAGAACTGCCAAAAAAATAAACCACATTTGACAACAGAATTCAGAAGATAACACATTGGTGGGGTTCCCTTGCCAAAAAATAGACTATCTGTGCTTTTGTCTCACTGGATGTGCTTATTAGTGTCATACAGTACTTTCTCTAGGCAGAAGAAATGGACAAACTGCTCAGGACTCAGTGGAAGTTACAAATCTTTCTTCTGTTTGTACCCAAACTCCCAAGAGATTAACTGGACTATTTTTTAATACAGAAAAATCTGACTATACAGCAGCAACAGTGGTCACTACCAGTCTCAGAACAGCAGTCCTGACCTTCCAAAATTCTTGTCTAGTAACCCTTGCATTATAAATATTGTAACACTGGACATCCAGAATTAGAAATTTTGTAGCTTGCTAGCAAAAGCAAAGCTCAAGTACAGGACTAGTCACGCATAATACCTTTAATTTGAAATTCAATCTTTTCAATGAGCTCTTTAAAGCAAGTAGCATGTGAAGAAGTCAGGTAGGGTTTTTGTACCACGAGCTGTGGTATGAGCATGTGCTGCCTGCCACACTGCTTGTGAACAGGACAGGCAGGAGGATAAGGAGTGACACTTACACTACACCTCATCACAAAGGCACAGCCAACCTGCAGGAAAAACACAGATACCCTACAAAAACAGAACAGTATTATATACACTGCAATATTCCATAGGAAGTTACACAAAGCATATCCTTTCAGCATTAACAGTACAGAATTTCACAAAGAACAGCAAAGCATGATAAAACTAACACAAGGCTGACACTGATTTTAAGAGAAAACTTGAAATCATACAGAACCTTACTTTCAAACACAGAAAAATGGAACATCCTTCATCAGCCTCCAGCTGCTGCAACTATTATCCAGGAGAAAAACCCAGCAAGATCTCCATTTCAGCATCACTCCAAGGAGAGCACTACACTTATTTAGCATCAGTTCCCAACAGCAATACAACTGAAAGCCCCGCAATCTGGTAGACTCAATGAAGGTTTTAATCATCTAATGAGATTACCTCATCCGTGTGTGGTTTCACAATGCAGTCTCAATGGTAGCCCATTATGCCAGTCCCCTGACACGCAGTATCAATCATGCTAATCGGCTTACCCTGCTATCACTCCTACAGAGACACACTGCCACGCACAGAAACCAAAACCCGGCACAGTTTCTACCCCACAGGTTAAAAGGGATTCTGAAGAGCAAAGCCTGCTAGCTCCAAGCCTAAAATTGATGTCACTTCTATCCAGCAGGGTATGAGCCACGTTCCGTTGTTAAATTTTACATCCATATGCTATGTATTCTATACAACAGCTCTCTCATGGAGAACGTGAAGTTTACATATAACAATGTACATGTTTTACAGTTAATAAATATCACACTGGAAAAACCTTAAAGCTTCACAGAACATCGATAGCTGCCTTTTCTGAAACACAAGCTTCTTCCCCAGGTACCATCAAGTGGAGCTCTCAAAGCACAGCCCCCTGCCCCTTTTACTGTTTACCAACATAAAAATGCTACAGTAATTAATGCCCTTTATTCACCAACGCCAGGAGCATCCAACCTCAAAGTAACATAAGGCACGTACAATAAATTGTTCTATTTGACAGATGAGGGTAATGAGAAAATCTAAATATTACTGCTACGTGTAGTCTGTATTTTGTGCTTTGGTTGCAAGGGGAAGAAGTGATCCTGAGTTTAAGGTAAACAGGGTAAGGTAAGGTAAGACAGGTAAGGTAAGACAGGGATACAGCTGTTGTATACAAATAGTTAAAATAACCCGGGATGCTACACAGCTCAAAAGACAAACAGAACAACCCCCTCTAGTATCAGTTTTTATACAAGAAAGATTAAGCAGCTTGCCCAAAGAAGTCATGGGCAAAAATCTAAGACATCCCCGTTAAGTAGCACTACCTTATCACACTGGCTTTACCTCTTACACTTTTCCAAAAGCACTTGGAAATAGTGCTGCCTGGATTTCAACACAACTTCATTCAATTAGAGAAATTAACACATAGTTAACAGTACCATATTTTTAATAGCTCCATGTATCTAGACTTGACTGGGGAGTATAGAACAGGTCTCCCTAACACCTTCTCTAGTGTATCCTTTTACTATTAGGGGCTTTCAATAACGTGATGGAAGGGGAAGGGAAATTAGATAAAGGAGACCAGAGGAGTACCATAAAACTATAATCTCATTACACTGAGCTTGAAAAAATATAGAACCACTTAAAACTTGATACAACCTGTGAAACACAAGGATCTAAAAAAAAAAAAAAAAAAAAAATTAAAAAGACAAAAAAAAAAACCCCAACCCTCCCCACACACAACTACCACAACTAATATGAAGCAGCTTTACACATTTACAACTCTGATTATCAGCCCATTTTGCTGGGCTAAGCATCCCAAACTCTTCTGAAAGCACTTCAGTCCACTGCCAGAATACTTACTTAAAATGGAAATGTAAAATGGGAAAAACCAGCATGGCAATGTCAGGGCAATAAGGCTTTGGACCTTGTTATCCCAAATTAACTGCCTCGTAAGCCACTGACTCAGTTGGCCCAACAGAAGCCAGGATCAGACTCGGGACTCTTGCTTTGCCGAGCAATCTTTTTTTTAGAGATTAAGATACCAAAAAGTAACTTTGTGGAATTTGACATTCGAGACAAAACATGTATCTTTGAAAATATCTACATTTTCTGCCCTACTTTTTCACAAGCATACTCAATTCAAGCAGTTCTATTTTTTAATAGGATATCATCTTTGCACATCCCAAAGTGAAGACAAACAGCTCTAGCTCAAAAAACTAAGTAAAGACTTATAAACAATTTACCCTTGCTGCCCAAATACATACTAACCCTTCAGAATAGAATATAAAATTGTTAATATAGTTTAAAAAATGCACAAACCCAAAACTGTAGATACAAATCAACAATCCTTCTTCCACTATTTCAACAAAATAACTGAGCTGATACAAAGGAGACAAGACAGAGGAGAGGAGGGAAAATGCACGTGACTTGGCTACAAAGAGAAGTGTGCAGGAAAAATAGAAATCTCTAATAATGTTTTACTTCATCTAAAGCATCAAATATTGGTATTAAAAGCAGCATTATTATTCTGCCACTAACATAACACTGAAATCTACCTAGAAGGAGCAACTGTTAGTTAGTCTCAGTAAGCATGGAACACTCACAGTGCAGAAGTGTCTGTCTTTACACTGCTGAGCTGTTAATGGACTTAAATATTTAATTCTGTCCCATCCAGGAACTTTCTATTGTTTTCATATTTGAACAATATTCCAAAAGTCTGAGACCAAGATTTTCCTTCCCACCCCCTGCAAAAAGCTCCTGTTGAAAAACACTGAAATGCCTTCCAGGGTCTCTCAGCCTTGCTACTGAAACAATTTAACAAGGGTAGAGGACAAAGAAGGACATCTTGCTTAAACAAACCAGTAATTATCTCATTGTTACTCCTTTTCTCACACACAGTCAGCTTACGACAGATATCCAGGACCAAAAGTCATTAGCACAACCAGTTAAAACATGATTTAGCTAAGACAATACCATAGTGGCAGATGTTAGGCAACCTAAAACTTTGAAATTCATTGGATGGTCTATCCATAATAAGATTCCTCATGTTATAATGTTAATTTTCATAGGATCCAAAATGCTAATTGAATGAAAAGTCAAAAAATGTGTGATTTGCACTCTCAGTGTGGAAAAAACCAACAAGAGATCAACTTTATATGAAGTTTGTTTTACCATGCATCCCAAGTGTTCTTAACACCTCTGTGTGATATTCATAAAATTGTCATTTAGATTGAAGCAACCCTAAGCTCAGGTAGGAGAGTCACATAAAGCCCAGGGAAGCTGCATTAGGATGAGAGAACTCATTTCTAATAGCAGAGCACAGACTTTATTGGCTTTCTGTCACTCATTTATCAGCGGGACCATTTTTCTCCCACAATCATTTTTGTTATTTGCAGCAGAAAGGCACAACATGGCCAGAAATAAGCACAACTGTACTGCTGACTAGACCCAGTCTGAGCATCACAGAGATACCCAGCAACTTGCTCATTATGGTGAAAGACCAGGGAATCACCAAGAGTGCTCAGGGGATAAAAAAATAGGGGGGAAAAGTTGCTCTGGAAAAAAAAAATTCAAACATATTAAGTCACTGTTCACCTTTCTGGTCATTTTTCTGGAGGATGTGGAATGGGGAAGAGGGATAGGAGAGAGTGGTAGTCAGAAATCATGCATGCAGGTGACCTATCATTCAGAATAGACTAAATTAAGAAATTGCCTTCCTTTTGATAGAAACCAAGTGATAGGTTCATGCAATTCCTGCATTTGCTTATTCTTCTTGATCTCCAAGGTCCTAACATACTTCTCCTAGTGCAAGATAGGCATGTTCAAATTGCACAAACATGAAGCAACCAGTGAATGGAAAAGAGTGAAAGACAAGAAGAAACTGATTTTCAGTGCAGAACAAGTAGGAAATAGGGATATGTGAACTGCAATTATAAAAATAATAAAAAAAATTTTTCCAAGTACTGCCACATATCAGGAAATTATTATCTCAAGCTTGGTATGCAAGACTATAATACTGCTTGATGCCTGACAAGTTGTTTTGGGTCGTAAAAACATGCTATTTCTGGCACATTACTCCTTGGTCAGAACCTACAGATTGCTCCACACTTCTAACCAGGGCACTGCAATAGGTGCAAATGTTGAAAGGAGGCTTTAAGAAATATCTTCCCACCTGACAGTAATTTCTTTCTGACTCCATTATGATGAAGCAGAGTGTGAAGCTGCACTGGAACTTACGCCCACAGAAAACTTTAAAGCTGAGAAAATGCTTCTGGAGGTGGACACTTGACCACATTACGCATGGGATTGGGGTTGTTTGGGTGTTTTTGTAATTTTGCATATTTAAAAGAGCCTGTCCTGGGAAAGTGCAGGTGCTCCTCAGGCCAGCATGCTTTCAAACCTCACCTACAGGATTTGCAAAGGATGCAGCTCAGAACCACAAACCTCAAGACATTGGCAGGGCTGGGACCACGTCTGTGGAAAGGCGTATCTCAGCCTGCCCCGGCAGCTCCTGCCCAGCACCCTGCACACCCTCCCCGAGCAGCAGGAGACACACACACACATTTACACACAGCCTGATAAACACACCCCATCCCAGCTCCTCACGGCGAGGACACCTGGCCACTTCTGCTCATCTCATCCCTCACCAGCTCTCTCAGACGGGAGAGCAGGGAACAACCATTACCAGGGGACAGACCAGCTGAAGAGTAAGGAGCTCCAGGGCGTTGTCTTACTAATAGTCAAAATAAAAAGCTGGCCTAGACAAGTCTTCGGAGGCAGCAGAGTGCTAGCAGAGTGAGCTCCAGACCCAAGATGTTGCTAATAACCAACCTGAGATATCTTCTAATCTCTGTAGTGCAGATTCAGGGCTGAAAATAAAGGATAACATCTTTTTTTGGAATCTGCCTCCTGCCCCTAATTTCTGTTGTACATTATTACATACAGAGATATGGTATGCATACACCAGAAACGACATGATTTTACAATTATAAATTACCAACATTTGGTAAGACAGTGATTTCAACCATTGTTCCAAGACTACCAAGTAGTCATTTGTTAACATATGAATTGAAACTACGTGAGATTTTATGGTATAAATTTATAGTCAAAAAGAAAAACAGAGCAGTCTCATTAATTTTACTTACTAAAAGCACACTTGAAATCTTTCACAAAGTACAGGGAGTTTTATGGAAGAGGGGGAAGCACTGAAGTACAGGAGTGAAACCAGAGACAAGACATATGTATAGGGTAAGCTGTTCCAGGTGCAAAATATCATGGAAGAAACAGAGCTGCTAGAAGAGGGAAAACTGATTAATCAGCTCCAAGACCTGATGAGTTAAAGTAGCATCAGCTAGCAGTAATACACCGTGTGTATTTGTGCAAAGCCCTGCCCACCCAGGGCCAGCTCTGTGCCCTGTCCTGCTCCGGAGGGATTTGTGGGGCTGCACACACCTTGCCATCCCCTGAAGCTCCTCCTAGGGCCACAGTTTTCCAAGGCCATCTGCAGGAAGGATGTCTGTACACACTGCATGTGGCTGCATCTTTGATACTCCGGCTTCCAGATTCCAACTTAAAAGGGAAAGCTGGTTGTATTTATTTATACTTGATCAGAGGTGCCTCTTAAGATCATAAAGAAAACAACTCTTGCTCATCCTCCAAGAATCTCCCCACAGCTGTGCATGGGTGCACACACACTTGCAGACATGCATCTTGAGAGGACAGGGAGAACAACAATTGATTTCCTGCAAGTGTAACATCCTGTTGTTTTTCCAAGGTGATCTAGAGAATTATCACAATCCCAGATGTTTACAGGGGGAAAGAGAAACTGCACGCACTCTGCACAGGATGAGACAGTTGACTGCCTAAGCACATTATTCTAAATGCAAACTCAAAGTTTCACTACTTTTTCTATAGAGGCTCTCTTTTCCAAACCCTGGAATGACAAGCTGTAGGATATTAACACGCATACATTTGAGTTTCCAGTCACTTCAAGTGTGTCTGAGGCAATGAACTTAAACAAAGTATTTTTAGACTTCCTGCAATCAACTGTCCTCCCAGTTGCTCAATATGACACACAGTTGTCTGAGGGATGCAGTTGTGCTAACATACAGTTTAATTTTAAAGTTTCATTTCTGTGTTTTCCGTAAAATAAGTACTGGCAAATTTGCTCATCCAACAAGTTGAATTACAAGTGATTAAGGGTCATCTAAGCTACGCCATATTGTGTAAATGCTTATTAAGTTATACTTATAAAAAGTGCCTCATTTTATCTACATAAGATAATTGTGTAAACTAAACAAAACACAAGTAATGACTGGGCGTGTGTAGCAAAAAGAGATAGCTAAATTCTGCACAGTAGAGTTTTGCCATTACAGAGTCTCACAAGCCTAAGGTTAGTCTTGCCTGGAGACAACCTACATCATCTGTGAAGGAAAACAAAGAAGAAAATGTTGCCTCAACTTTACACATCCTGCAAGATAGAAAAACTGATCTCTAAGAACTGTCCTATTTCCTAGTGTGGGGCACAAAATAATAAACAGTTGAATCATTTTGAGGAGGAGTTAGGAAGGAGGGTGACAGCTTGTATCATCTTGGAGTCTATGTGTCCAAGAAAGGATCGAGATATATCAGTGCAACTGTGGCAAGCCAGTCAGAGTATTTCAATACAAGATGTTCTTGCAGGAAAATAACCATGGACAGGGTGATTACTGGAACAACCTAATTATTCAGCAGCATTGACTAACAAATCACTATTTGATCCAGCTCCAGACTATCCACTATTATAATAAATACTGTCATTAACCATGATTAAGTATTATCTCTAATGAAGACGCTTCAAATGAAGGAGCTTGCTAATTAGCTGTGTCCTACATCTCAGAGACAACAAAGGAATCTTAGAAGTCTTCTGCTACCAATTTGTAAAAATGGGTGACTAGGACTGGCCTAATAACACGTTGACGACACTTCTTCCATTAAGAAAACAAAAGATGCCATCAAGACGTAGTGCTATGATTTTAAACTGTTACTGATGTGTTTCTTTTGGACTGACTGCTCCTGGTGTACTTTAGCACTGTGACTGCCATTTACAGAAGAAACTGACTGCTACTTTTGGCAGCTGCCTCAATTCATCATCTCCTCATTACTGCCATTACTATTAGAATACTAAGTCACAGAAATATTGATCACACTGCCAACTATTCAGAAGAAAATTATAGTAAGTTTTACAGACTAAAGCTGATGTAGAGACTTAACTGAATTGCCTTTGATTAAAGGCCCAGCTGAAATTACAATGCAAATAAAATAGTTCATTTTAAAGAGTCAGTTTTCACAGTAGTGTCCTGTTGCAAAGAAATTTAAATTCTTTCTGAAGAATGACATCAATATGACCTCAGTTTCATGTTAATAAGGATGACTGTTTTCCTCAGACTAAATGATAACAGACAAAGAATTTAAATGAAGGAAGTAGTCTTGGACGGGAGGAATCCTCTAAAAATGCTGAAGAACTGAGCAAAACAATCAGAATTACACAGACTGATTCAACGTTGCTGAGGCTTACTACAGTATGTACAAGTAACACACGGAGTATTGTACTCCTTTTTTCTAGTTATAATCTTCGTCTTGATAAAACCAAGAGTAGTTCAAGGACTTAAAAATTAAGCCACATACAAAGCTAAGGATCCTTTTTTAATAAGCATAGAAAACATTTCTTATTTTGATAAAAATGGGTTGGATTAACTGTGTAAGCAAAAAGAAAAAAAAACTCTTTTGACTCTTTCTCCTCTCCCTTTCTGTGCAGCAAAACCAGCAGCTCCACAAATGGATTATCAAAAAAGAAGCTTTATTAATTTGAAAAAATTTCATACATTTGGTAAACCATAGAGGCTCCTTCACTGGGCAACACATATGCAAAAGCATTCAAGCATCTGTTTTACACAACTGTTCGTTCTCTTTCACGTCACGTGCAAGGAATTTTTCTGAAATACTATCTGAATGCAAGACTATTCTTGCTATCACCTGTAGGTCCAAAACTAGCACAGAAATCTCAAAGAGACTTTGCCCACAAGTGCAAATTCCAAAATTTTAGTTATAGGCTACTGTTTTCACCACAACTTCAGTCCACGTGTAGACATTCAGCAGCCCAGCACAAACAGCAGGAGCTCCAAGAGCAAACCAAGTCTCAGCTTTTCAGAAGTCAAAAAGAAGAAAAAATTAAAAAAAACCCAGGCAAAACTCCAGTTGCCACACTGACTTTGGGTTTACACGTGCCAACAAAAGGCAAGGCACGGAGTGCAAAGTAACAACTCTTGCATTTGGCACCCCTCAGCTGTCATGGTATTTAGGTGATTGACTCACACCAATCACTAGGAAATACACATCTATCTTATTTACTAGGGATGTGTTAGGAAAGACATAACCCCTGTTGTTGTAATCCTGTCAATGTGGAATAAAACCAAGTTTATAGAGTAAACAATTGAAAGGAGATAATATGAAGAGAAAGCACTGGCTCCTGAAGAGAAAGCACCAACTCCTGTCAGGCATCATGTTTCTTTTGTCTTAGATTATGAAAGACTAAGAAATACTTCAACAGGAATTATGTAAGTGTTTTAACAGGAAATTTTAATCTGAGACCTACAAATAATGTATTCAATAGCTATGGATAAGAGCAGAGAGTAAACAAAGAGTTTTTGTTCATATTGAGGTGAAGCAAAGAGGTTGGTATTTATGCCATGAGTACACAAACTATTTGTAATAAAGCACAAGTGATACTCCTGGTACTCCTAAGAACTATTACCAAAAAATACGTACACCAGGAGAAGCACGCACACAGAAAAGAAATGGAATCAAAAGAGAGCTCAAACTCAGTTTTATGCCATCTAGTTTGACAGACAGGAAAGGTGGAAAACCTTGCCATCTCCCCAGTCGTCTCTGGTACATTTAATATTCTGTATTTTTTTTATTAAGCACACAGAAAGACTAAGTCATACTGAAATAAGTGACTGGAAACTATTTCACTTCTCTCTACATATACGCTCATTCTGTATTACCATCAGATCCTGACATCTAAATAGGAAATCTTAGTTGTATTTCATATAGGCTGTTATAGAGATTTGCCACTCAGAACATACTTTGCAAATTTTTCTCCAGTGCTTTTAGCTGGATAGCTAAATGCAGCCAGAGGAAAGTGTTTGATCAAGCCTTATAAGATAAAAGCCAGTTACAGTTAAAACTGCATGTAAAAGACACAAGAATTTACACAAATCAAGAAATATCTCAGATCCCAGTCTTATGAACACCTATCCCGAAGTCTACAGTTAAAAAACAAAACAAACAGAGAACCAAAACAAAAACACAGAACAAAAACCTTCACACGATTGTTTACTACTGTAGGGTGAACTTGAAAGCATAGTCAGAGCTAAGTTCCTCCTTTAAAGCAAAGTCAGTAACAACTCCTAAAAGCAGAAATAGTGGAAGAGTTAAGTTTATTTTCAGTATGAGAACACCAGTACCTGGAACATGACAGCAGCCAAGGTTAGTTTTATATTTTCTCGCTTTGGGAGTGAACACCAGATATCTCTGGATAATACATTATCTCACCAAAGTTTCTTTAACACAGGTGCTGCATGAGCAGGGGGAAAAAGTCTGTTCTTCACATGGAGAGAGAAAAAGTGTGCAGGATGTCTCCAAAACCCACTTTTCTTCCTCTTTTCTCTTTGTGTTTCATGGTTGTTCTTAAAAGCATGGAGTGAGCCACTTGCTGGATCTAATGCACTAAGAAGAAATGAAATGTTTTGCAACAGCCTTGGTAAACTAGAAGTCACAGTTTTAAACATAAACACAAATTATTTCAGTAGCACAGAAGTTTGAAAAAGCTACTGAAATAGCAAAGACTGTATTTCAATTGTTTATTAGGCTTTTTCAGGTAGTTATGAGAATCTAGATAGTTAGCAAACCCCTACTAGGACTTATTTTTCTCCTCCAAGCTATATATTCTAAGGAAGCAAAACCCATTGGGGCTTTTTTGCTAGCTTTTTGTGGCATGTTTTCAAACATCCTCCCTTTTATTTATTATTGCAGTATTTGAGGAGAACTCATAAAAAGATTATGAGGAACTGCTTTTTTTAAAGTTGACCAACATTGTTTCAAGAAAAAGCATTTTATCTACTGTAGTAAATCCAGTTAGTTTCACCACACAGTTTCTTTATATCCAAGTAGAGAGTCACTGTGATTACAAGCAAAGAGAGATACCAGTTCTGTGCCTCTGAAATGGGTTTATCAGCTTAGGACATGAAATCCCTGTCAAGATGACTTCAGATTTCATGTATTTTTTTTCCCAAATTTACTAACCTTTACATTATTTTAGGAACAAATGCTTGACTTTTTCCAAAACAAGAAAAGGCAAACACATAAACTTTCAAGATAATAATGATGATAATAATCTGAGTTGCTACTTCTATTTATTGTACCAGTAGTTATCACGTGCAAAGGACTCCTGCTACAATTTTTAAAGGTTTGGCTTGTCTGATATGCTTATAGGTGCACACCTGCCCTTTTGTTACACAGAGATCTACTGACCTTAAAAGCCAAGCCTGTTGAACAAGACTTTCACCAACGAAGCCCGGTTGCTTAATGACTTAATGGAGGCAGACCATTAGCTTACAAAACAGCACTGCTCTGCCCAACCAGAGGGAAAGCAGAATCATCCCAGGGGGACAGAAAGGGAGCCTAGTAAGGAGAACCCAGGAAATGGCAAGTGCAGGATTTGGGTCTGCTGAAGACAGCAGGACAGAAAGAGCAGACATACCTTTGCCCCTGGTGCTGCCCCTCTCCATGGCTCACATCCCTGCCTGTGTGTTGGAGTGGTCCTCACATCCAGCTGCACGCCCAGCACAGGCTGGCCCACAGCCAACTGAGTGACTTCAGCTGCTCCATATTAATATGAAGAAGCATATTAATAAGCATATTAATAAGAGAAGCAAGAGGCAAGGGACAGCCAGAGGGAATGGAGGGGGTTGCACCCTCTGCTCAGCACCCCCCCTTTGGCAGCCAGCAGGCAGAGAGAGGGGCAAGAGAGCTGCTCGCTCACGGAGCGCTCTCCATGCTGTGCCACCTACACAGGGCACAGTTTGGTGCAAAACACAAAATGACAGACAGACAGACAGACAGACATCCTCCTCCCTGCTGGGTAGCTGTCACTGTTCACACACCAAGGCACTTACAAGGCAACCACCTCCTCAGCCTCGCCATCGAGCGCCTCGGACAACCAGAACCTCCCCGTGGTAAAGGGTAAGATTAAAGTGAGATGGAATTGTAAAAGGCCTTGGAAGTTTCAAAGAGTGATGAAATGCACCAAATTCCTGCAATAAATTATCTTGCACATTCTAAGCTATTTCCTGATACACGAGCTGTTCAGTCAAAAACTTAAAGGTCAAATTTGCATCAATAGCCTCACCAAAAAGTTTTCTACAGAGAAAAGAAAGAAGGAGGAAAGGCTAAAGAAGCAGACATGAAAATAAGAAACCAGTATCTGTATTTTATGCACGATAAAGTCACTTGCAGTGCAGAATCATCCTGAAGGGGTGAGTTATTAGCTTGGTTTTAACCAACATGCTCTTATCTCTATGTCCTTCTAATTAGCAATATTCTTCTCTCCAGTGTTACTTGGAAATTCTTCTTTCTTTAAAAAGAGGGGAGGGGGATTAACGACTGTCTCAGTTTTAATCCTTCCTCACACTCCCACACAGAGACCTTTTTCTTCCTTAAGGACACTTCACAAGTACTTCATTATGTTCAATTTTTTTCTTGTGCCCAGTATATATAAAACAGCTACTTGCCATTTTTAACTCATTCAAGCTGCAGCCAAGCATCTTGCCACAGAAAATTAGGCACACTGCTGTTAAGAGAAAGGTCTCTGAATACTTAGAGCTATAACAGTATGCTTAAGCAAGCAAACCCATGAAAATGCCAAATGTAATTTCTTACCTATGTCACTTGCAGATTTCTAATGAGCCCACATGGGTTTGATTTGCTTGGGGTTTTTTTATACTTCCTTTAAATGAAGGAGAAATGGAAGCACCTGTATTTTCTAGGACCAGCAAACCCCAATAAGAAAACTGAAAATCTTAATTACTCAAACCTGTCTAGTTCATAATTAATGAAGAATGCACAACATGAAAAGATTCCACATTCAACCAGCTGGTATTTTAGTGAGATCACATTCATATTAAAGATGATAAGCTACAACACTCAGATGGGGAAGAAAAAAAAGCACAGCCACATGTATGACTTATTTTCACACCTCATACTGTCAATAAAGCCTTTCAAAAGCAAAACACTCAGAAAGAAAAACCCTGTCTCTTACTGGAACCTGGTACTGTGATTTGCAAAGTAAACAGAACACATTCAAAGCTGTTACAACTTAGTACTAGTTTTGCAGTGATCAAACCATAATAAGCCATGCACAACTAATATCCAAGAAGGAAGACTTCTCAAAGCACAGTTTCCAGGCTGCCACTTCATCCTCCTCAGCTTCTCCTCCTGAGAAAACCTGCAAGGTATGTACTGAGCATCACTTGTGCGTGTCATACACCAGTGCAGCTGTGCCACCTGGTACTCGTGCAGAAAGGCTGAGCTCTGTTCAGCCCTTCTCTCCCCACTGCAGAAGCAGAGGAAGACCAAGAACGCAGCACATTTTTCACACCTTGCTTCAGCTTTCCCTTGTAAGGTCACCATTTTCCCTGGGGACACAGATTTAGACCTAAGGGAAAAAAAACCTGTTACCACCAGGTGCTGTGATCCACCAGAAAGTAATACCGAAATTCCCCAAGAGAACAGATTCAGCCCAGCTGACAGCAACTGTAGGTCTGAATGACATATTAAAAAGCAATCAAGCTGATTACATTATGCATCAAAACATGGTTAAGTGGTACAGTTTTGCTGCAATGTTAAAAGAACATCTGATCTTCTTCTGAAGAAATACAGTTTCACTGTCAAGATACTGGCAAGAAAAAAAAGATGAAAAAACTGCAGTGGAAGAAAATAGGGTTTTATCAACAGTTTCTGGATTATAAGGCTAAAGGCTTCCCACACCCAGTGAAAGCTTTATGGAAGCAAAGGGTGAATTTAATGACCTTGCTTTAAGAAGATGGAAGAGACTGTAACATTACAAAGTTCTCCTATTCCTTTTGGCTTTTCTTGTTTGTATTCTTAGGTGCAAGTTATTCCTGCCACTCCCTTCTCAGCAGGTGTAGGCTCACCTCTAAAGCTCCCAGCAAACCACCTCTCTGAAGCACAGCCTGCCTGATGCAGGCCAGCTGCTCCAGGTTTCTGTACTCAGATCCCAAGAAAAGAACAAATGTTTCTGTATGAAGCAGGAGCATTCATCATGTCAAGAGAAGAGGAATCCAGCAGAGATAAGCAAGAGCAGAGAAGGAAGTCCACCTGCACATCATCTTCTACACCATTTTTCCTTAAAGTGTCAATGCACTGCTTTTGGCTGGGCTAGGGTTCATTTTTTTCATAGTAGCTGGTA
Source organism: Daphoenositta chrysoptera (assembly GCA_013397915.1). Classification (NCBI taxonomy): domain Eukaryota; kingdom Metazoa; phylum Chordata; class Aves; order Passeriformes; genus Daphoenositta; species Daphoenositta chrysoptera. The sequence continues at coordinate 210,883 of VZRO01002833.1, read as the reverse complement.
TGGGGTTGTAATTTGGATTTGTGCTGGAAGCAGTGTTGATAATGGGGATGTTTTTTGTCACTGTTGAGCAGGGCTTACACAGAGCCAAGGCCTTTTCTGCCTCTCACCCCACCCGTGAGGGGGCTGGGGATGCACAAGGAGATGGGAGGGGACACAGCCGGGACAGCCAACCCTGACTGACCCAAGGGATGTTCCAGGCCATGTAACACCATACCCAGCATATAAAAGGGAGGGAAGAAGAAGGAAGGAGGGATGTTTGATCTTCCCAAGTAACTGCTACACAGTTGCCAGCTGGGGTTAAACCAGGACAGTCATTCCAGGAGAGTGCCGAGCTCCGCTGTGGATGTGCTACGTTTCTGCTGCAGACAGAAACAATATACACACACATTCCTGAGCCACATGGAGAAGGACCACTTTGATCCAGAAAAGGGGGGAGTAGTTTAGGAGGAAAGGACCCTGTCAGAACTTCACCTGCCTTTCCAAATGCAAAGGCTGCACTACACCCAAACAACAAATTTTTGATCCCTGGTAACTTCACTCTTAATAGAGAAGCATCTGCTGGACACACAAGCCAGACACCAACAAGACACCCCAAGTTCCTCAGCCAACAGTACCACAACATGCTGTGGATGACCTCCGATTGCTCTTGGTTATCCAAATTGACAATATAGTGTTGTGATTTTAAATGGCAGCTCTCCCTCTATTTTTAATTGAAAACTTTCCACTTCAAGTTTCCTCCAAATTTTGGAAGCTTGACTAAGAAAGACAGTTTAAGTTAAAACAGCTGCAAAGAGAGATACATTACGAGTTTGTACACACTTCTGCATACCTCTGCATTAGTACTTTTAACATGGTATGGCTTTTTCTTTAAAGGCCTAGAGAAACTTACAAAGTAATATTGTGAACATTAAACTTATGCTTGGATTCAATGCAGGGTAAAGATTAATTAGCAATATAAAAATATGCTTTGTTGGACCACCACCAAGTCTATCTGTGAACCTCACAGAGCTCCAGAACCATACTTCTCAGGCTGTGCTGTTGTAGCCCTGGGGGCACATGAATTTATTTTCCCTCAGGTAGTTTGCATCCACAGGTCAAAAAAATACATCTGTCACTCACACAACATTTGGACTAGCAAGAACTCACCACCCCATGGTCTGCTTTTAGAACTGCCTTTTTTTCTTTTTTCTTTCCTGTTTTTAACCCAAAAGGGTTTTGCTGATTCCTCTTGTGAAGAGCAATGCCACAAAGTAGCTCCCAAGTCTAAGGCACTCCCTCATTGCAATTCCAAACTGCAGACTTTTGTGGGCAGCCGAGAAGACACAAGAAGAATGTAACTATTAATGTAAGACTTTTCTCCCAACATATTGTAATCAGTCTGTGAGTCCTGTACACAGTCTCGCGTCACATCTGCGGAATAAAGTGCAAAAAAGTAATTTTCTAAGGAAAACAAGAAAGATTATGTCCCACAAAGCTCTCTGCATGCAGCAGAAGAGTGGATGTCTCCTTTGTCTACACAGCAAGAAAGGGACTACTAAAAAAGCATTTCAGTCAGCCAGCATGCCAACACATAAAGTTTCACTTTTCAGCACTAAAAAAACCTAAGAAAAACCCCCGCAAAAACAAACACACACAACAACAAAAAAAGAGGAAATTCTGCTTCCATGCATCAGGCCTGAGCAGGAATATTCACTAATGATGGCTTCTGACTCCAGTAACAATTTCAACAAAAAAGTTGTTCCAAGTTACTTTTTGAGCTATTCAGTCAAAAGTCTTTGCATTTTATATCACGATCCAACAAATGAATTTCCTTCCAAAACCCCACCCTCCTCTCTATGCCAAAAGTTCACAAATCTGAAATTCTAGCCCCATCCTGGACTAACAATCCATTGCTCTGTCACCAAGTCATATTTCGCAACCCGCCTTCAGTGTATTTGTGGCAAGAATCATCTACAAAATCCTGGACTGCCAAAACCTGCTCTGATATTTGCACTCCACTTGCTCCCACTCTAATTCAGGACTCCAGGGCAGCCTGAAAGCAGAGACCAGGAAAGGGCATCTCTGCCAGGGGTCCAGGTATTTTTCTGCTATGGCTACCGAGTTCTCTATCAATTCAAATTGAAAGATTCACAACAAGTCAGTAAGTTTGAAATTGAATCAATAAAGCTATTTGTCTTGTTTCATTCTTTCCTCGTGAATGAAGGAAAAAGAACAACTATTAATCAGCGATCAGTCCACCAGTTGCTGCAGATCATGTAATTTTTGTTGTATACACTGATAATAATAAATGAGGAAATCCTCCAGAGCACAGAAGTCATTGTTATAAAAAATACATAGTTTCTCTACTCTAAGAATGCGCTAGTGTCTGTATGTTCTTAAATATTTTAAATTTTATTTCTGTAGATGGTTCTTTCTGAGAAGGTTTCTCAATAGAAACACTGATTTCTGAACATACGGAGAGAAAGCTGTAGACAATCTGAAATTTAAAGACTGAAAAAGAGCATTTGATTTCAAGCTTCCTAATTATTTTTTACATGATAGTATGAAATTCAAAGATGAAAGATTTTAAATAGCAAAGCTATCTGGAAGCAAAGCTTTTAGGGAACAACATGACAAAGGAAATGTATTTATAGGTTTGAAAATGGCGGGGGGAGGGAATCACTGAAGCAGGTGCACAGTTTTTGCACAGCGGACAAGAAAAAACAATTTAAAAAGGAAGAAAAGCCAGACAGAGAAGAAAGTAAAGTAGTTAAAACCAAGGCTGCAGTATTTAACTTATTCCTGTCTCAGGCTATCATGAAAGTGTTGCTGGTTTTCGTTTTTATTTTAAAACTAGTGCTTTTTTCCCCCCCCCACCTGATCCAGTTTTCGTAAATGCCTTTCCCAGTTTTCATAATTAAACCCATTAAATAAATAATTATTCGGCTATGACGCATGTTGCTATGGCAAGGACGACGATAGCAAAGATTCGAGCTTTTATGACTTCACTACAAGGTCACGGAGAAGCCTGCGAGCAAGGAAAGTGCGAGGCAAAAAAAGGCCATTTCCATTAAGATCGGCTGCGAGGAAAGACAGACACCGAGATGAAGCAGGTGGCTGCACTCTGAAGAGTGGTCTAAGGGCGAGTGTTTCATCTTTCACTCCAGCCTCTGCTCCAAGGCACGGGAGGAAGGGAAATGTGACTGCAGACTGCCTCATCCTCCTGGTTTTGTCGGGAGGGTTCCGTAGTGCTCCAGCAGCGCGGGAGGCCCCAGGGCCACATCCATTCATCTGCCCACTAACCCAGCTGAGTGCTCTTTTGCCTTTCAAAGCATCCATGAAAACACTGCGGGACTCTGATCTCTAAAGAGCGTGCACTCCTTGCCAGGTAACTTTGAAGCAGCGCTCGAGGAAGATCAACACAAGAGCCGGGCTTCCCATAGGAACACAGGCACCTCCGTTCCCACCAGCGTCCAGCCCGGCTGGGAGAGACCCCGCAAGGTGCACAAAAGCAAAGCAGCAGTGCCAGCCCAAGGCAGAGGGGAACAACTTCTGGGGATCCCCTGGTGACAGTCAGATGCACCTGGTGGTCTCCTGGGAAAGCTGTGCATGGACTAAGAGCCCCACAGCAGGAGAGGGAGGTGCAGGGAGCTGCAGCCTCCAGCCCCCAACAGGGTTTCGGGGGGAGAAGAAAAGCTGCCCTCAAATTACTGCCCAAACTTCCTCCCCAGGTTACAAACCACTGTTGCTGAAGGCCACGACTTAGGAGAAAGATGTGGCCACTCACAGCACGGTGCCCTCCAGGTGACAAAGGCCACCACACGGACAGGCACAAACACCAGTCTCTAACGAGAAGCAATAACTCAGCTAAAGCAAGGTGCCTCCAACTAGTTACTATTTTTACCAGTAAATCTTGTCCTAAAAATATTTGCGTGGGGGAGGAAGAAAAAAAAGCCAGGAGGATTTAGTGGGGTGTCAACTAAAAACTTCTCATCAAATACATGCATGTATTTGGAAGCAAATAAACGGCTTTGATGCTGCTCCGTGGTGATGTCTACAACTCAACAGAGAGGACAGGCAGGCAGACTCTCACATTAAGGGAAGAGGTGGGAGATTCAAAACTAGAGATGAAGAAAGCACACACTTCTACTGAACTTTCAGAACAAGTTATTCCAGTTAAACATTTTTCTTCCTGAACTGACATAGCATAAATAAGAACCAATGAACTAATGAAATGCAAAGCTTATCCTGAAGCATGAAAGTATTATAATTGTGCTGCGCTTTGCTAATTTTAGAAGACGAAGAAGAATGACTATACTATAAAAAGTCAAATGTAAATATACAAGGCCATCCAATCACCTACAGAGCATAAAGCCCACATTACTCAATTCTTCTCTGCAACCTCTCAGTTTAAGGCAGTAAGAGCAGCAAGGAATTCCTCTACTATCTCCAGTTTGCTAGATAAACCTATTCTGCTCCAGAGTAAGTTTAAAATGTACCAGTCACAATTTCCTTTACTTCACGGCTGAGCTTCTGCCTGTAGATTTCTTGACACACAGGAATGTCAGTGCAATAAAGAACTGTAAAGTCCAGCACGTTCACAGTGTTCCATGCCCCTCGCTGGTTCCACCAGCACCTCTGGATCCCAGGGAAAGCCAGATTTTCATCCCTATGGTACCCATCACTGTAGTATGAAGATGGCAGTTTCTTATATGGCACATAAAATAATTGGGCTGAAAATTCAAATAATTTAAAAAAAACCCCAAAACCAAAAACCACCAAAAAACCAAACTACTAAGAAGTTGCAAGCAAGGGAACATCTTCCCTTCTAGCTATTATTTCCAGATAAAAATCACTATGGGTCATGGCCTCTCCTCTTATAAAACCAGCATTTTGCACAAATTTTCCTGTAACACAGATTATGGAGGTCAGATAACTGCTCAGAGACATTGAGACACAAGCCACGTGGTAAGATATACATAAATATATGCTCACTATCTCCACTTTAAGTTACCTTAAAAAACTCTGAACAATCCATCCAAAGCAAACTATGATAAGCACATTACGAAGGCTATCAAAATAGGAAAAGTCAGGAAACTCAAAGATTATGAAGCTACATTTCCTTCCAACCTTTTGGGAGAGTGGGGAGAGCAGAAGGAAAAAAATAATCTGAAAACGTTTTGTTTCAGTGGAGTTGTATTTTTAGTCTTCAGATTAAATTTTATTATTGCTTTCATGTTAAAATTAAAATATTTCATTTTTTACAATGACAGAAATAACAATTAAATATTTCTATTTTACCAAAACATTTTTCTACAAAGGTCATTAAATCAATGGATTATAATTAATTACTTCAATTTGTCTAGATAACAATTCTGATATAACTCTCTTGAGGGAAACTTCAACTCTTTTGAGAAATTTCCAATTCTTAGAGACAAGTAAATATTAGATACTAATATTCAAAAGGGACAACAAAAAGCAATTCTAAGCATCAAACCCCCAAACTTTTACAACAGACTACAGCTGATTCTATAGCTGAAGCAGTTCTCATGAACAAAACCGGCAAAAAAATATATTAATATTTTAGATTAGACTAATTTCATGTTTTCCTGTTCAGCACAATAGCGATCAACAGTAGCTCTGATTAACTGGCTCACTTGAAAAATTCTTTCTAGATTTTGCTTAGTTTTAACTCATGAAGCTCAGTCTAAGAATAAAATAAAATTTTCCTTAGCATTGGAAGTGTTATGCTGAATGACTACTACATTCTTCTTACTCTAGATCTTTTCAGTGAAAGAAGCTGTTCATAGTAGCTATATTAGATGAAATACCAAAAATATGCCTGTGATGAACTCCAAAAGGTCACCAGAAGACCAAGAAGGCAGTGAGCTTGGGAAAGGGCTTTAAAAAAAAAAAGAAAAGTAAGTCACCTCACTTGATACAAATTGTTCATCAACACAAATATTTTCACTACATTTCAGAACAATCCAGAAGACCAACAATAAGAAAACCTGTAACTCCCATTTGCCTCTGTCAGGAACTCAGGTCCCTTGATTTATTTTTTAAATACAAAAGACTGGTATTAAGGTATTTTTTGAGTGTGCCCAATTTCCCACAATCTGCCAAAAATTGATATCACGGTTCTGAGGTGTGTCTGAAAAGCACGGCGATTTCAGGTGCCATTAGTGTGTCATAGCACAGGGGCATATTTTAATGCTATGTAAGATATTACAGTACATTCACGTAGCTCTGCAGACTTTAACCACACTCACCCAACAAGACAGGCGAGTTTGGCTTATACAATACGTAAACAAGCCTTAGAGCAAACATGCAGTAGAACAAGTTGAAACATTGGTTACATCAGTTAAACCTCATTACACCTGAGTAGCCTCTTCATTTCCAGTTATTCCCATTAAGAACACTGCAGGTTAGCAAGATCAGAAAATAACAAGTCATCACCTTCTCCAGCCCCCTCCTGGACTCCCCTTCCAGGAGCACTTTGCACAGATGGATGCAGCACTATTGGACAGTGCACAAACAGGTCTGGACCACTTCCAATCTGCTTTCCCATCGATACGCAGACAGGTCTATCTTTTTCCCCCAATCAGGGTCATTGCAAAACTCAAAACATGCAGCCTGGTCAGTTTTAGCTGAACCAGCAGCAGTCCTCAGTGCCTTGATCTGTGTCACTACGTGCAGGATCCTGGGGAGGGGGCTCACACAACTATTTCCTCTTGGACAGCAGCAGGCTTGGATTACATTATCATCAAATCACAGAATATTCTGAGCTGGAAGGGATGGCACATACAATACAGAGATTATCTCCTGTGCACAGTAATTAATCCTGCTTTGTCACACATCATTCTTCGAGAATTTTTGAAAGACTTGTGAAAATAGAAAGCAATAGGCCCAGTGGCCGTATCACCACTGTAAATGTATCCTCCAGCTCCAAATCACTTCAGACTTGCCTGACACAATTTGGGAGAAAAGAACCTGATAGAGGCACAGTCCAGAGAAGACAAGACTGATACTGCAGAAAGCACCCGAAGACTCCAAAGCTTTCTACCCCATCCAGATGAGGGAATGCATGTTGCGAATTCCATTGCCTTCAGGTTTTGTTATATTAAAAATAAAATTAAAAAAACCTAATTATTTTATTATTAGAGTAGTGAGATCATCAAATGAAAGAAATTTTGGCTTTACAGTTAAAATTGCATTCCTTCAGGGGTCAGCTTTCATATTTGTGTTTGCTTTTATATCTCAGTGGAATTCGAACCACGCACGCTATTTGGGGCTTTACTGAAGGATGACCACAAAGAAACTTTACAGCTGATACAGAGGACAGCAGCTTATCTTGGCAGTGCTCCCAAAAGAGTGGAGATAATTCCCGTGCTCACCAGTCTGTATTCTGTCAATTGTTCCTATGCACAAATTCAAGCCATTTTGGCCTTCATGGATCTCCATATGGGCAAAGTCCAAACTACAAAGGAATCACTTAATCTGCCCAGATTAGACTAAAAAAGAGCAATTACATATAAAACCTGCTACATGCTTTCCAAGCAGAGAAAGACATGTTTTCCACCATGAAGTCTCCTGAAAAATTTGTATGTAGTTCCTTCCCTCGGTATAGACATAAGAACATTTCACAAAAGTGAAGTGAAAAAAAAAAGTGAATAGAATACCCTCACAAATCCTTTGTATGTGCAAAAGAAGAAATCAGTCTTGATTGAGAGCAGAATGAAAAATCCACCCTCTAGTTTTAATAGTTCAGAAAATAGTTTCATCACTTAATCCCAAGCTTGGTGCAGAGTTTATAAAACAGAGATAAATCTGCTAGAGCAGGCAAGAAAAATAATAAAATATAAGTCTCTACAGAGACACAGTGCAGTTACGAATGGCTTTAAATACAACCTTCAAGGAGACTGGATTTTGTGAATCTATGAAGAAAAAAACAGTTGTAGCATTTAGAGATACACAGGCCAGTCCTGATGAGTATCTTCATCAATGATCTGGATGAGAGTATTGAGTGTACCCGCAGTAAGTTCACAGATGACACCAAACTGGTGGGAATGTTGATCTGCTGGAGGGCAGGAAGGCTCTGCAGAGGGATCTGGACAGGCTGGATCGATGGGACAAAGCCAAATATCTGAGGTTCAACAAGGCCAAGTGCCAGGTCCTGCTCTTAGGCTGCAACAACCCCAGGCAGCAACACAGGCTGGGGGCAGAGGGGCTGGAAAGCTGCCCAGTGGAAAAGGACCTGGGAGTGCTGGTGACAGCAGCAGAACAGGAGCCAGCTGTGCCCAGGTGGCCAAGAAGTGCAGTGGCATCCTGGCCTGGATCAGCAGTGGTGTGGCCCCAGGACCAGGGCAGGGATTGTCCCCTGGTGAGCCCACACCTCCAATGCTGTGTCCAGTTCTGGGCCCCTCACTGCAGGAAGGACATTGAGGGGCTGGAGAGTGTCCAGAGAAGGGAAATGGAGCTGGGAAGGGTCTGAGGGAGCACAAGTCCTAAGGTGGAGTGGCTGAAAGAGCTGGAGCTCTGTAGCCTGGAGAACAGGAGGCTCAGGGAGCCTCAAGCGATATGTCCTTGCTATCACATACAATAATTATCCCAAACAAACTTTCTGAATTATGCCATTGAAATCTAAAAGATTTGCTGGGTTCTGTCAAATCTTCACAATACACCCTTGGGCAATTTCACCCTTGTGAAATTATCCTCGTAAATCAAAAGCCCAGTCCTGCAATCACATCTGCATCTGGGGACCTTTTTCTACAGCTGAATAAGAATGTATGAATGCTACCAGAGAAAAACTGCAGTTCAGAAGAGTTACATTTAATAGCCTCAAGGAACTCTCTTCCAATCAGTCTCTTTTTACCTATGTAGCCTGCAGTTTAGGGATCTGTTATAAAAAAAATAATTAATCGGTGTTGGATGCTGCACTTCTTAATGAAAAGCCAAGATTAACACATTGAGTCAACAAGTCCTATTTTGAAATAGTTTAATTCACTAAGGAGATGACTGCTTTCCCCAAAAGATGCAGACTTGTCTGCTGTTGTCTCAGCCAATTCAGAGGCTTGTTATTCACTACTTGGTTGATTTCAAAATCAGACTACCCCTTCAGAAGTTGCAGAGACTATGACATCACATTTATGATAATTTATTGCACAATTACAGTGGGTACATCCCTGGATTTTATTTCGTGGGAAAGCATGTTTCTACTATAGTCTCAACCATTTTCTTGGCTTACACCTCTCCACAGAGTCACAAGTTTTGGTATAAAGCTTAGCATGGTTTTTTTCATAATACTATAAAGGTGTTTAATAGCAACTTAAGGCTGCATAGTTCAATTACCTAGAGAAATATTTGAACTTTACAACGAGACTTACTGAAATTTCACAAGCAATTCAGAAGCGCTGCTTAACAAGTTGCTAAAAATCATACAACACTTCATCAGATTTCACTTTAATACTACTTATATCTTCGTAAAGGAATAAAAAGCTCAACATCCTTTGAGAAGGCAAGATTGCCATCGCCTCAGATGAATGAAAATAACATAATCACTAAAATTCAATGCAAGAGTATAATTGAATAACCTCAAATTCTAATGGAAAGATTTGCACACCACTGTGTGATGTTTATTGACTAGAACTGATAAAATAGTACTGTGGAACATTATAAGACAAAGTAATGCAAATGACTGCAAAATTTGGTTCCATTATACTTTGGTCAGTGTTATCTTCATTCTAACCAAAACACTTTATATTACAAGCTTAAAAGGCAGTAGTAGACAGGTCCTGTAATACCATAATTACAGGACCCAGCCCTTACATTTTTGCTCCTGATTCAGCAAAACATTCACCACATGGAGTAGAAAGTATTTTCGACATTATTTAACATGGCATTTATTTGAATATGTACTACTAAGTTTCAAGAACTCCAAATTGCACGCAGCAAACAGATAAAAATATTTTCATGTAATTGTTTCCACATGGTACAGTATTGTTATGAAAGAGGTTGCCATGATTCTAGACTGGAATATATAATTAACAGGATGCTGTCTCCTATCACACTACTTTCTTTCCAATTCCTAGTATGTAAAATGGTACATTACCCAAATTGCACCCCCAAGAAAATTACTTTCATACTCCAATTACAGAAAACTCACTTCAACCCCAATCATAGGAAAAAGTAACTCCTCCCACTATTGTGAAAAAAAATGTAAATTCTTTCATTACACATACACAAACAGTGCAAGTAGGCAATGATGGCAAAAAGGGCATCCAACCCAACCATGAACAAGATGAGCTCTCAGGTCCAAAATGTCTCAAATTTATCTTTCTGAGGAACTTCATCCATTCGTTTACTGACTGGATGAGGAAAAATGGCCCAAGGGAAAGCCCCATGTCGCTGTGCATATGCAGCCTCAGCCAGAACAAACTGGAACATGAGGCATTCCTATGACCTGTAATAGCAGGGTTCTTTTGCTTCAATTGTCTTTTCTGAAACTGGTATTAAACTAGGCTAGAGTAATATTCTGTTGCTTTGTCTTACTGGCACAACCTGCAAAATGGTTTGGTAGGTTTTTTTAGATCATCTGCATAGAGAATATGCTTCCCATGCTATGCAGAACACTGTCAGAAAAGCCAGGCTAAGTTGTAACTTAAGAGAAAGGTGATGTCCCTCTCTCTTTTACAAAAAAGCACAATTAAGTCAGCATAATATTCAGGGTGTTCTTAGCTCATCTAATCTGTCCTAAACATATTTGACTTTTTCTCACCTTCTTGCCATCTTAGTAGGAAGAACCAGAGAGGGAAGTGAGGAGGCACAGATGGGTAGGAAGGTACAAATGCAAAGCTGCCAAAACAAGGACTGGATCTTTCCTCTGCTGTCTCCATTTACCAAGTGAAGTCCATTTAACAGTTCCACATGCAGTGCAGGAACTGTAGTGTTCAACACATTGTGAGGCTGGTCTATGATGATTCAAGATGAATTTTCCTCATAAAGGACAGAAATCAGTAAAGAGAGCGCAAATACAACAGGAGAGGTGGGGAGCCTCCATGGGTGTTAGCTGTGTCTTCTCTGCATCACTGTGGAGTCATAGTCAGTTAAAAAATAAAATAAAGGATTTTTCAAAGCTAAGAAAGAGGAGCAATAACATGAAAAGTGAGGATGACACTTATTTTGCAGGTCTTACAAAATGTGGTCTAAGACACAGCAGGCTGATGGAGGCTGACATGTGCTCTGAAGTATCCTGTGTTATCTTCTTGCCTTGCAGTGAAAGAATCCAAAAAATGAGCAAAGCTCGAGTGATAGACCAGGCAGCGTTTCTCCCAAGTGACTGGTGAGGTGACACACACCATGTACCTCAGCACTGTACCTGCAAGGTGTGAGAGAGCCAAGGGGCACCACCAACAGCAGCAGGACTTGAGGCAATCCTCCTGCTGCTGTAATTAACTGCAGAAGCTCTCAGCCCACTGTTTATGTGCTGCTTTTATCACCCGCTACCATTCACCTGCTTGGCCTGATCAGCCCAGCAGCTCCATCAGTTTGGAAGATCAGAAAGACAAGGAGCTGGCCACAGAAGCACGCAGTAAGCAGCTTATCCAACCTGTACACAAGTGAATTAGCTTCCCAAGCACACTGCCAGGGGGACCCCCTCCACCTTCATAAACACAGTCTCAATGTTTGGAAAGGCACCAGGAGTAAAATGTTTGTTTACTGCAGGCAGGAAGAGCTACCTATGATTCAGACATTAGGAAGTGACAGGAAGGACTAAATTATGCAATTTAAAAGTAGGAAAATAAACACAAAGTAGTTGCAATGAGAGGAAGAAGGAGGAGGACAAAAAAAATGAAGAGACACAAGTTTGGTATCTTCGCTCTCACTCGTGCAGGGCTGAAGCCATCATTGCAGCAGGAGGCCCCCACAGGACTCCTTCACCTTTTAACCCTCATTCTAGAGCCCCTAGCCAGGGACTTTCCTCCTCAGCACTGAGTAAGAAACATCTGTCCAGCTCAGTCTCCCAGTTGGAAAGGACAGACCACAGTCTTCCTTATTCCCTATTTTATTTAAGCAGACTGAGATTTCAGAGAACAACATTCCATCTGCCCTCCCTTTAAACAACAGCTACCAACAGATCGAAGAGCTCATTTTCCAGCCAGCTAAGGGAGGTGGGAACACGCTCCAGCTCTGTCCGATGCTGGTTGCAGAGACTGATAGGAAAACCTCTTCCCGTAAGCACAAGGCAGGAGAAGCACCCCGATGGGATTAGCACTGCCTTCCTTCCCAGCAGTTGTTGGAAGCAATCTCAGCAGTGCTGCTTACGACTTTGCACCTCCTATCCACAGTTTGTTGGATCCCAGCAGAATTTTAAAGTTTCTTAAACTGCAGTAATAATCTGCGTTGTTAACATGCCCATTCCAAGGCTAAAACAGCAAGCAAGCAGATTTGAATCACAGTGAGTTATGGCTGTACTGTAAGAAAACCCCTCCAAAGAACACTCTCAAATTTATGTAGTGATAGTGGTGCCTCCGTTACATTAGCAGTAAAGATCTTCCTGTCACTCTCTTTATAAATCAGACAATATATTCCTGCTTTTTCTTTTTTTTTGCCTGGAGCTGCAGATTCACAGACAAACAGAGCCATCAAATCAAGGAAAAATTCAAAGGACTGTGAATTAACTTAGCACTGAAGTACACACCATAGCAGAAAACTCTGTAGTTGCTTGTCCCGGGACAAAATTACCCTGGGATGAAACCAGGGTTAAGTTTCCCAATTTACACTAATGAGTCACTTGTATGCTACTCTTCAGTTTAGATCTTTCCCCTGCCCCATCTCTCCCTTTACTGCTCCAAAACTCCAGAAAAGAAAAAACAGGTTTTATTTCAGTAATGACTGACTCCTGAGTGAATACAAGTGTGTCCTCTCTGCTGAACGATCTTTGGTAGTGAAGAGTCATTTTAGTTATTTCTCATAGTCCTGAGCAGCTTATGCAATTTAACTTCATTTGTGCACACAGACAACTGCATTAGATAGGTCATAACTAAGAGCGTGACATGACCTCAGCTTTGAGCTTTGAGGGCATTATTTCACACTGAGTAACAAGCCATTAGACTGCAAAACTTACTCACACAGCATGATGCAAATAATTTCAGCAATAATTGCACACAAACAGTGAGTGGAAATGCACCAGGACATGCAAGATTCAGGAAGATACACTTATTGACATCCCTACTCTTGCACTTGAAGTTATCTCCCTTAGCAACAGGGAAGGATTTTGTAAACAACAAGTTTAGCAAATGCCACCGTGAGAACATCACCCAGTGTAACATGTAATTGAAAGAGAAATCATTTCTTTAATGAAGAGTACCAAAAGAATTATGCAACAAATAATAGATTCAAAAGGGATAAGTTTTTGTCACTTTGTGGTTTAAATCTCAAATTAAGTTCATATAGATCACTGCTTTCTAGGAAAGCAGAATGCCAGATGGCATCACACTCACAGCCTACCTCGGACACTTCCTGAACATCAGCAGAACTAGGAAAAGACTGGATGGCACAAGTGAACCAAAGGAACCAGTTGAACTATGACATTTAAAAGTCTCCTCTTATCACACCCCAGACCTCCAAGCATTCACGTTTACAGCTGGGGAATTCTCTCCAAGCCTCCCCGGAATCTTCTGCATTCCGAGTGTGGATACCACATGGCTCATTTGTCCTGGAAAACACCAGTCTCTTCTGTTTCAAACTACACTCCAAACACTCTCCTCTTTCTCCCTGCCCCCTCTTTTTGGTTAATTAAACAATGCAAGGACAAATTGTCAATTCACATCAAGTTCATACATTACTCTGGCATCCTCTTTCTTGGTTGTTTATTGATGAAACAAACACATACCAATCCTTAAAATAACCATTAGGAGCATCAAATAAATTATCCCCACTATCTCTTTCCTAATAAGCTCCTTACTTTTCAGTGTTTACTGCAAACGGACACACTTGCTGTCAGTATTTTACCCTATTTTTAAGGATCACAGATATGTATATGCATTTTTTAAAATTATAAATGTTTTTTAGGTTCTATATATGGACTTACATCTGGTTTCAAAAAGCATTCCTTATAAAACAGCAATTCTCCCTGCACCATCCCAAAACCAGGTGCAGCTTCTCCACTACATCTGATCCTGCTTTAAGAATCTACATGGAAACACGAATGTCAGAAAACTGTAACAGAAACATGCATTAAGTGTGACTGGGAACATTTGTCTAACACATTATGTGACTCAGTGCAGTTATTCTTCATACAAAGGGAAAATGACAAACTGAAACATAATTTTCAGAATTGCTTTTTCTTTTTATAAATGGGTATCATTCCATTTTGAAACTCAAAATCCATTTTTCATCTGATATCATCTGCGTATTTACCCTTTTAATAACCCTCCCAAACGGACTGTAATCCCTATGTGTTGATTGCATCAAAGGTTTATTTGAAGGCAGGGGTATTAACTGTGTTTGAAGAGCTTCCTGTATTCTTACTCCGTACCCCAAATCTAATCCTGGGAACTCCTACTGTCAGCAATAAACACCTACAGAGGATTTATTTTGCTTTTCAATCCCAAGCCCCAGACAACATAGAAAAATAAACCCGAGTCTAATTTTGTGTTGTTTGTCTTTTTCCCCCTTTTCCTTTGAGGCAGACCCACCGAAGCGCCTGGCGGTGGCTGCAGCCCCGGAGGAAGGAGCCTGCTGGCCTGCTCCACTGAAACCCGTGGCATTCCTCCTGGGGTGGAGACGGGCTCGATCCCGAGGAAGGAGGGAGCACATCTGCCATCACCCTGCCCCAAGGCTGGCTGTGCTGGGAAGTGGGTGGGGAAGCAGATTTACTTTGTGACAGCCACTATCTCCACTGCCATGAAGGGTTTATCTGGCGTTGTTTTCGCTTCTAAAGCGGCAGAACAACCCGCGTGTCACCAGCGAGCTGGCTGGGAAACTCTCCTGTGGGGAACAGGCAAAGGGACAAGGTTGCTTTTCTCCCAAGGTTATCCCAAAGCCTGGCCAGCATCCCCAGCTACCAGGTACAGCCACTGGCCTGCACAGCACCCCACAGCAAGGTTTCTCATCCCAGCCTGTGGCAGAAGGCAAAAATTACCTCATTTTTAAAAACACGGAGAGGGAAAAGCTTTCTTCTGCCTTCCTAGAAATCCTCAGACAAAAGAACAAGCACAGCTCCTGAAAAAGCGTAGTTGTTGTTAAATCACTCTGCCAAGAAATTGCTGTACAAAATAAAAAGGAGCAAAAGCTTTTCATTTATGTCACTTTTTGATGTGAGGCCTAAATTCGGCTGTCCTGAAGTGAGAAGCTGGATCTTGGCACAGTTTCCTAGCTAAGTATCACCTCTTTCTCCAGGTATGTTTTTAAACAGAATTATTTGTATTATGCACAGATATTATATATAATAATACACAAGCCATATGGACATAACTGCCTGACCTTTTTAATTACATGTTGCTGTGCCACCAGTTCCAAGAGAGACAACTCTCATGCTGCCATTTACCCCAAATAACTGCCATTTACCAGGAAAAAAAAGGAAGAAAAATGCGTCACCGTAACCTCAGGGAGTTTAATCATAAAGTTGTAATTCTGGGGCATAAAAAGCAATTAGATATATTCCTTCTCCTCAGTTAAAAAACAAAAACACACCAAGAAAAAGATGGTTAGAGAGTTCAACAGTTAAGTCAGTCTCTTTCACCTCACAGAAAGTTACCTTGTAAACATTTCACACTGGATACTTCTTAGCGAGACAGTGAGATACTAGGTAACATAAGAGTACTTTTTACAACTAAAAGCACTGTGGCATGTTTCAAAGAGCTACAAAAGTTCATCATGAGAAACAAAACCTTTGTCAACAGCTGGAAGCAAACACAAGTACAAAAAACATACTACGTAACCTTTTATTGGAAGCCAGGGGTGCTTTTCTTTAAAAAAAAAAAAAGGCTCAAAAATACAACTAGCATATTGCACTGAACAATACTTACAAAGCGAACATTATTTGTGCAACTGTGAACACTTTTCCTAAAGCAAACAAGCCAGAGAATTCATAAAAGAACCAATGTAAAAGCCTAATCAAGAATTGATAAAGGGGGAATTGAAAATAAATAATATTTTATTGCAGTTGGGAGATGGCAGAATCCTCCCTCCACCCTCCCCCCACCAAAAAAAAAAAAAAAGAAAAAAAGAAGAGAAACATAGTACTCCTTTAGAACTAATTGTTTGTTCATATAAGGAGATGAATTCACATTAGAGTCCCTAAAACAGCAGCAAATTACACTATACTACAATATTCACCTGCACACAACACTTACCTGCCTTGACAAGATTATCCCTTTCTGTGTGATCTTTCTGCCTGCCTTGCTCAAGTAATTTGCAAGACATGAGGTTTGTCCCTCCTAATGAAATACTGCAATGAAATTGCAACAGTTGAACTTGCTTCTATTGCCAATAAAATGATTACTCACTGAAGCACAGAAAACATTAAGGTAATTTTGGAAAGGTCTCAAGAAGTCTGTCACTACAACACTGCAAATGTGGGGATAAAATAATAAGGAGGTGAATGTTAGCTCTACATCAAAACAAAATCTGCACCTCATCAGTTTTAATCCCCTTCTTGATTTAGGAAAATATTTCACCCAATATAGTTCAGTGGCATCTACTTTTAGACAAGAAAAAGGTGAGAGCAGGACTAAAGAAGTATAAGACACCCAATCCAGAGTCATCTATAATCCACAAGTTTATCCTCTTCCTTAAAATTACTACATTTTGAATCACTGATGTTCCTTTCACTTTTTTGCCAAGACTTCTGTCAAAGCCATGAGCAAATTTTAATGGGGAGTAAATGTTTTCTAATGTTTTCTAAATGTTTTCTTCTTCTGTAGAAGACCGCATTTGATTCTAATAATGTGATCCAACAGCTACGTCAAAAAAGACAAAAATAAAACATGTCTCAGAAGTGACCAAACCATCACTCCAAGATTTTTAAAACTTAAAGGAGAGAAAAGGACACTAGGAACAGTTCTGTTTGTCACTTTCTTCTCTCTCTAAATAATGGACTGTTGAATACCAAGAATTACCTCTCAGCTGAAAGAGTTACCTGCTCTACCAAAGGTTTCCAGAATTGATGCTCATTTTGACAGTCAAGGTCTATACTTTTTAAAGCTAAACTGTCCAATAAAACATTATTTTCTCAATTTGTCCAATTGACATTTCACACAGCTGCTTTGGGCTGATGATTGACTAAAAGGCATGCAAAACAAGCTCATCTGAGTATAACTGGAAATTAAATTAATGGTATTTCATTATTTCCTCTTCTTAGTGCATATGTTACTTATACTTAATGTTCAAGACTCTGCACACATGGAGGAGAGGCCACTGTGCAGCATCAAGAAAGTGGGAGGCACTGATTTCTTTTCCTACTTCCTCTCCCTGCCCTGTTAGTTTCTCATTGAACTGAAATCCCCTGTGATTAGCTGCACTAAATCTCATTAACAGACTTATCAAAGCACAGAAGCTTAGTGAAAGGGTATCTATAAGCTGCTATACATCCAATTGAGTACTATCTTCAATATCACAAAAAGTCAGAATTTGACTGTTTCTTCATTTCTCAGCTACTGTGTTCTCAAATTAAGAGTTATTATTTAACAGCTGTTAGAAAAAACTTTTCACACCATATAACATATTTAGAATATCTAGCTTATTTCATATATCCAGTACTTCACCTGCACTTCAAGAGGAACAGGGACAATTTCTGTTAATTAGGTCTCCAATCTTCCTATCTACACCAAGGAAAAAAATCATTCAAGTGGTTCAGGTACCATCTGACCACCCAAGCTCAGAAATGTTTAAATTAATAGTATGGTAAACTACATAAAAATTAAAATACCTAGCAGAAGATAATCTTACTACGCATATATTAGACTTCTTAATCTGTTTTATGTGCTGGTGCCTGCTCTTACCCTCTGCAACCATCCTCTGGTAGTTAATTCAGAGCATGCACCACAGGTCAAGCACTAAGAGTGCTGCAGCTTTGGCAGCAAAGTCAACACAGCTGCTGATGTCCTGTCAAAGATGACAAATACTTGTATGATGAGCTCCATGCTCTTCATCAAGTGAGCCAACAGCAAGCTCAGGACGTAGCTACAGCCCTACAGCCATACCCAAGATCATATCAGCATCTTCAGCTGGCACACAAAACAACGTAACTTCCTTCTGTAATCAACAAAAACACTGTGTTTAGTCATGCTTTCAACTTCATGGTTTAGGGTTTACTAACCCATCTTTGAAAGGATCAAAAGTCAAACTGCTGCTTTCTGACCAGTGCACAGCAGAAGGGGAGGGTCGGAACTCCTTCCAGAAGGAAAGTTTTCTGCCTGAACACCAATTCCTGCGAGGTCTTCAGCAACTTCTTGACTAGCACAAGCACAATCAAGTTCAGAATACAGAAGATGTCACATAATGTTACTTGATTATACTCATCAGTCTTGAGATAACTTCACTTGACTCAGCTCCATGGGGACAGCACTGAATGATGTCAGACAAGCTCATCTTGGTTTTTGGTTTTTTTTTCCTGTAAACCAACCAGCTCCTTAAATGTGCTCACTATGCTGATGCAAGATCACAAAAAAAGCTTTAACACAAACAGGTGTCTTCTGAAAAAAAGGGCCTTGGTCAGGCACTGCAGCTTTTACCAAATCACTACTATTCTGCTGAATATAAGATTTCTTAACACCATTACATATCTTAGCACGTTTAAGTATTACTCAAGACAGAAGATGCACCTATGAGATTAGTGCCAAAGAGCAACTGCCTAACAAAACCACCACAAAATATTCCACTTCTGTACCTATGCTGTCTGAGCCTCTAGCTTAAACATCAATAACTAGGTTAATAATCTGGCACCTTTTTAGTCATTGTCTACAACTGAAAAGGTTAGAAAGTAAGAGAATGATATGTGTAACCTTGTCTGAATCCAATCAGTGCCCCTTACATCCTAGGGAGATCAAGTCCATTTCTCATTTTTAAACTCCTTGCTTTTAAATAACTAAATGCACTATCAGTGGGAATAGTCAAATAACCACAGGATTTTTAGTTATACTTACATCAGAATTAAGATTTCCTAATTTACTTTCAAAAATCATCTTATGAACTCTAAGAAGAATGGAGAAGTCTATTAGATACAGAAAAACTGGAACCAATTTATTTATCTCAAAAAGTGTTTAGTCTACACGTATTTTTGATGGAGTTTTACCTTTTATCCTATAAAATGTATTCCTCTCTAAGTAGAACATATTAGAATCACAGAACAGTTAGGGTTGGAAGGCACCTCTGGAGATCATCCAGTCCAACCTCCTGCCAAGGCAGGGTCACCTGGAGCAGGTGACACAGGAACACGTCCAGGTGGGTTTGGAATGTCTCCAGAGAGGGAGAGCCCCTGACCCCCCTGCACCAGCGTAAAGAAGTTCTTCCTCATGTTAAGGTGAAACTTCTTGCATTTTTAGTTTATGGCCATTGCTCCTCATCCTGTCACTGGGCACCACTGAAAAGAGTCTGGCACCAACCTCTTGGCACCAGCCTTTGAGATATTTATATGCACTGATGAGACTCCCTCAGAATACTGGAAATTATTATACTACATCAGTAGACTTTCTACAAACTGGTTACATAAACCAACCATCAATGCTAAGATTCTGATTTAAAGCACATCCAGTTGTCCTACTGAGCCCTAGCCTACTCCCAGACAAAAGTTCAGTCATTCTAGAAGAGAATTTAAGACTTATTCCCATTCTCTCAATCTTTTCTTCCTTGCCTTACCAAGGACAGCTGTGTTTAAATATCTGGTGGTTTCATAGCATAATGGCAGTAAAAAACCCTCTGTGCTGCCACCACAAAGCATCAGCTATTTTAACTGGCACGTGCACAGCAGAGCTGCAACGCAGCAGGAAACCACGAAGCCAAGGTTTACTATCATGTTTTAAAGGACAGATGGGGAGAAAGGGGCTTTCCAATTACATTTTTTTAAAAATAAGGTGACAGAAAAATCACAGCAAGTTAAAGTGAGCACATAAACGTTTGCAAAGTTGAAGACAATAGAACAAGGGAAGAAAGAAAAACATACAAGAAGATAGCAGAAGCTGTGAAATTTAGCAGTTCTCTATCTCTCTGCAAAAACCAGCTCTTTCAGGTACTCGTGAAGCCACAGCATAGGCTGTGGAGAGCTGTGCAGGATTTAGCCCCACTCCCTTTTCCTTTTTCTCTGCTAAACCCACATCTCAGACCCTCAGCCAGCACCAAAAGTTACCTCTACTTTCCTCAGAGATCTGCTGCTGGAAATGACCAGTCTATTCCCTCAAACAAACTGTTGGGAACACCAGCTCCCAGGGAACTGACAGCAGGTGCCAATGGCTGTCAGAACATTAACCAAAAACACATGAACAAGGCTTGAGAACAGAACTCCTAAGAGGGGAAACAGACATTCATGGCATTTAGGCATACACTCAAGGAAATCTGATTATTCCACCTGCAGGACAGGGTTGGTTGGAGGCTTTTTACTTTTTTTAGCCTCAAAATGAGTATAAGCTAGCTTTAATACCATGTCCAACTGTTTCAAACTAAAACTTGAAGTCCCTGTGAAACATATGTTTATGTACTAGCTTCAAAGTGCTCCTTTTCACCCTTCCTAAGAACTGAAACCATATTTGACTACAATTTCAGACTTTTTATCTCCATTCCCAGATGGTAACCTGGGTTTGCCCCAACACTTGCATGCAAAAGCTAATAGAGCGCGAAGTTACAATTTTCCATATATACATGAGAAAAGTATGCGTTGCAGAAAAGCAGTTTCCTATTGAAATCACTTTCCCATCTTTTCATCTGGTGCAGCCCCTTGAAATACCACCACCATAAAATAGGGCTTTGGAAAAGGCAACTCCCTCTGCTGTGCCTTCGCTTAAGCATAGAATTACAGGGAGCACCAGCCAACTCTCCAGCCAGTGCACTCAGCTAAAGTTCATCGTCTTAAGTACGTCAACTTTTTGTTTGCTCGAAGACGGCGACTGTAATGTCAAGGTCACTTTTAGGTCTTTGAAGGGAGCGTCAGCCTTCAGCCTACAACTGAGCAGGCACTACAGACAAACAGGCGGAATTTTACTTTAAGTCCTTCTCTAAGCAGTACCTTTCTTTTACACAAGCAGAAAAGAGTCAAAAATGACGTGTAAGATTTAAACTCACGACTTTATGGCCTACAATGCATGAAGATTTTAAACCAAATCATGCTAACATAAGCTTATGTTACTTTATGTTAGCTGTATTATCACCCTGATACTCTGCCTACTCAAAAAGCAGATCCCCCTCTCAAGTGAAAATTAAGGAATCACCTCTTTAGGACAGACTTGACCAGTGCTGTAGTCAGGGTTTTCCCCTCAAAGGTTCTGATGTAATTCCAGTATGGAAGTGGAGCTATAAATACACTGAAGGGGCAGTTACATGGAAAAACTTGGCATATTTAGAGACTGATTTATGAGATCAATTTAGGAGGGCAAACTCTGTTTACAGACAGCAACCTTCACGGGATTTAGAGTTTGAGTGGAAAATTTATTCCAAGTTTTAAAAAACGTCAATACTGCTCTTAATTCCTACGTAATTCATAAAGAGGCATCCTGTGAATATACACACAGACATGGAGAATCAGCCAAAAATATCGTCCATGTCCAATTCAGCAGGGAAGCAGAACCCTGCTATGACCCATCAGGATGTTCTCTTTGCAAGTCTGATCCTGCGTCCTTTGCAAAAACAGGATTTTTGCCACTGGGAACCAGAGAATGGACTACCCCAAATACTGTTTTTTAATTTAAATAGAGTCTTATTTCACAAATATCCTGGCATTTAAAAAAACCGTCCAGAACAGTTCTTCGAGAAGTGGCTGCTAATCGCTACCAGACGAAAATAACACGGTCACGTTAAGATCTGTATTCACAGATTCTCAAATAAATCTGAAGGCTTAGCTGCTTAAAAAAGAAAAGAAAAGGAAAACAAAACAAAACAAAACAAACAACACTGGGGGAAAAACAAGAAGAAGAAAGAAAGGAGAAAAAAAAAAAGGCCCAACATTTTGTCCCAATTACACAGATGCCGCGAAACAAGCCGGGTGCCAATGCGAAAGGGCTCAGCCAGCAGCGATGACTCCTGGCATCACCCATCCCTCCTACGTGACCTAACAGCCTCCCCGGCGGCCCCGCAGCTCCGCTGTGCCGTCACGGAATCTGCCCGCTCAGCAAACGCGCTCCATTTTCCTGCTAGCAGCGCGGTGTCCGCTCCGCCGCAGCCCCTGCGAGCGCAGCCACTGCCGAGCAACAGCGGGAACAACTTCGGGAAAGACACCGGCACTTCTCTCACAACTCTCTCCACCTTTTTCCCGGCGCGGAGAGCAAGGGCAGAGCTCCCTCCGCCCCAGCGGGAGCGCTCCCGGGGCATCCCCGGCTCCCGCGGTCTCCGGGCCACCAGCCCCGGGTGCGATCCCGCCGGGAGCGGCGCGGAACCGGGGCTACCCCCGCCCTGCCTGGGATCGGGCACCAGCTCCGGGACGGCAAGTGTTTACATTTAAAAATACATATATACCGAGCCCGGACCCAGAGGGAAGCAGGGAAAACTCCGCCCCCTCCCTCTCCCGACTCTCTTGGAAAGGCGATAAAAGCTGGGCTGAAACATCTGACCGCTCGGCGCCCCTTTTTTAAGGAGAAAAAAAAATTAAAAAGAAAAAGAAAAAAGAAAGGAAGTAGGAATAAAATAAGAGTGAAAATAAAGGCTGGGGAAGCGGCACGGGACGTGCCGTGCAGAAGTCCCGGCTGGAACGGGGAGGCGGCCGGGAGGGCGGCTCGTCCGGGCCCGGCCGGGAGGGACGGCGCGGGGAGGCCGGGCCGGGCCGGCGGGAGCGGGAGGCGAGCGCGGAGCTCCCGCGGGAGAGAAGCGGGGCAGGGAGAAAGGGAGGGAGTGAAGGGGAGCGCGGCCCGCGAGTGGGAGAGGGCACTCACGTAGCGTTTCAACTTCTTCTCCGGCGGGGACTTTCGGAGCCAGCCCGAGCAGACCACCTC
>VZRO01002833.1:120313-187195 GCA_013397915.1 Daphoenositta chrysoptera | reverse complement strand
GAGCGGCGGTGCCGCCCCGGCCGGCCCCGCCTGCCCCCGCCCAGCGCCGCCCCGAGCGCCGCGGCTCCCCCCGAAACTCCGCCGGAGCCTTTTCAAACAACAAGGGCTCGGAGGCAGGCAGGCAGGCGGGGAGGGACGGCCGGTGCTTCCAGAGGGATCCTGGGAGCTGTAGTCGGCGGCTGGCGGGGACTGCGGCGGCGCGGCCGGGACCGGAGGGGACGGGGGCGAGGGACGGGCTCGGTCCCGACGGGGAAAGCAAATAAACAAACAAAACCCCAAGCAAGCAAACAAACAAACCAACCCCAACCTAAAGATCCCTATTAAAACTTCATTAAAAATAGCGCGGCCAAAGTAAACTCCTCTTAGCAAGTCTGAAACTGCCTTAGCAAAAAAAGGGGAAAAAAAGTAAAATAAAGTTAAGGGAAAGATCCAAGTCGTTCACCATCTCTACTGTGGGTGCTCTCTGTCTCTTCCACTCCGTCAGAAAAGATCTCAAACTAAGTAATAATAAATAATAAATTAATATAATCAATAAATAATATACTATTAAATAAATAATAATAATAGTACACTTTAAACAAAAATAATTATAATTTTTTTTTTCACAAATTTTTTTCAGATTACTAAACTGCAGGCTTCTGGAATGGGACCGCTGCTGTGTTGTTTAGCCCCAGTGCTCTTCCACGGCAGAGAAATAGTCCCCCTAGTGTGCCTTGGCTGAAGAGAACCCGGCGATGCTGCCATTCATCCAGGTATAAGTGCATTAAAAAGTTGCAAAGCAGTGGTTGTAGCATATAGGGGCATTTGAAGAAATAACAGGAAAAAATAAAGGAGAAAGCCCAAAGGTGTTAAAATCTGTGCGTCGATTTCAGCATAAATCTTTTCACGATAATTATGACAGGTTAAGCATTATTAAGCACTAAAAGAAAGATCATCAAAGAAGATATTTTGCCAAAAGCATTTGAAATAAGAAAAGCGGTGACTGTTGGCCTTTAGCAATATTCAAAGCATGCAAGCAGAGCATCCAAACCATCCTCACGTGAATTTCTGCACACCATCATTTCAGCTGCCTCAGTGGGGCTGGTGGAAAGAGTAAAAAAGTGATTTGGCTGGTAAACATGAACTCAAGTTGTACTCTTAGGTTTAGATTTCAAGCTGGGTTTCAGTACAACTCTTCCGTTTAAACCACTAACGCCATTGTTTAAGAATCTCAGCGTTTGAGATTATCCAAGTGCCAGATAAGACCACAAAATTTTCCAGTTCTCTTTAGAACCCTGGAGACGATTTAGTATTTAGAACATGTAGAATCAGTGTGAACTAACTAAAAATGCCATTGGCACTAGGGCATTGTGACATGATCCAATGGTTCATTTGAATCCCATTAATTAACCCGTGCCTTGAGGGCCAATCAAAGAACGCCTGTTTTGGCTTAAGCAGTCTCCATGGAGGCACCAACCAAACAAGTTATCAGGTCCAGAGACACAAGACTGTCCCTGAGGTCAAATTTCAAAACAGTACATTTGTGTTCTGAAACAGACTGAAACCAGTGTCAGCCTGGAGTCCAGCATAAGTTTTCATATATTTGTTTGTCAGTTTTGTGTGGGGGTTTCATCCCTGTCATGTAATGATAAAACATACACTAGGGTAAATGAGTTAGTGTCACAGTGATGAATAATAAACAATAAAACTTGCCTTTTAGACCATACTTAGTTGTTGAGCCTAGTCACAAGCCCCAAGACTGGACATAAAATGTTTTGATTGCATTGTGGAATTGAAGAAAACATAATACAGCAAAGCAAAATTTCCAAATGTTAAGATGTTGTCTCATGGACTACTCCTTTCCTAGTCATGGCAGTGGATTTCCTTTTCTGCTCTCAGCCATTTGAGTTACCGATCTGTGGTTCCACTGGTGCCTTCGCTTACCATCTCAGGAGAGGGCTGTACCTCTCTTTCCAAGTTAGCCAACAGCTAGCAAATCCAAGAATATTAATCCCGTGGATTTCTGTGCATATCCAGCAGTGCTCCGCAGTTCATAATCCAGACACCCTGTATTAGGGTAAACTGAAGCAATTAAGGCTAATGAAATGCATAAAGAGCTCAATATTTAGGTCTGATTCTTAACACCTGCATATTTACAACTGTAAAACTGTCTATGAAGAGAGTAGTGAAATAATTACACTAGTCAGTTCCTCCATGTAGAAAAATTTTTACACTCAGCCAGCCTAGGCCAGGGCATAATTTCCTGAAATTAAGGATAAAAGTCACTAAGACCTCTGTCAAGAATAACTATTTGAGCTACACTTTTGTCCTGAAAGTTTAAACAACATCAAGCATGCCCCATTTTGAAATTCTCCTGCAATATGGCTTGTGCTTGGAAGAACCAAACATACTTCAGGGCTTGAAGCACTGTAACCCTGTGTCAGAACATGACCATCCTCTCCCCTTGCTTTGTTCCTTCAGGTTATTTCTGTGCTGTTCCTTGGGAAGCCTGGAAGATAAAGCTGTTTTGAGCTCAATCATTTGCACTACAGAGGTCTGGTATTTGTGTACAAGGGCTTTGAGGAAGAAGAGGGAAGGAAAAAGGATTTTTTGTCGTGGAGGAAGGGTTATTTATTATCCTTGTTTTTAACAAGGATGTTGCAATTGACAGCTGTTGGTGTTGAAGAAGAGGATGTAGCCAGCAGAGCAGCTTGAGAAGGGAGCTCAGAAAGGATCCATCCTCTCTGCCTACGGTGCCAAATCTGGCTACCGCACCGTTGGGAATGCTGCCACTCCTGGATCCCACACAGCCATTTCCATCCAAAACACAGTCCCCGTGCTGTGACTGGGTACCGTGACCGACCTGCAGTGCTCACAATGCTGAATAAAGCGCACTTTGACCGGCGAGGTGATGCCACGGTCACATGGAATGTGGTCACTGCACACACGTGGGCACCGTGCTGCTGCCGCCTCCCCGCTCAGGAAGCACGTGCAAGATGCCTCGATTCCTCCGCCGACCTTCTGTTCTTCCACAAGTGCATTCCAAAGTGTCTAAATGGGTCCTCCAAAATTTGGAGTCGACTATTTATGTATCTCGTCAGATAAAGTAGGTCATGTGGAAATCCTTTTGCCTCTGGTTTGCTTGCCAAGTCACCTTGACGAAGGAAACAGGAGCTGATAGAAGAAGAGATTAAATACACATGGGTTTGTTTTCAAAAATACAAATGAAGCTAATTTCTCATGCAAATAGCTTAGGAATTCTGGACTTGCATAATAAGATGGTGCTCACTACAGCTCCCAGCTTTGTGTTACACTTCTAGTATGAAAACCTAGGCATTCCTCTCTAGTTTCACCTTGCAGTCACAGACAGCTGTGGCTCCTGATAGTGATTCCTAAACCCTTCTATGCCCCTTGTTTATATTTGAAAACAAAATTTGTACTTTGAAAAAAAAACCCCAAACACTCTAATTAAAAAGAAATTAATTAATTTAACAAAAAAATTTGCATGTCATTCTATATCCCAAAATATCTTTAGGTGTTTATGTAACAACGAATCAGTGAGAAAAGATAGATTCTCTTAAGTTTGCAAAAATCTGCATTTATATATTTCTTTTAATCTCAAATACTTCCATTTTGATTTCAAAATTATTCCCAGGTAAATTTAATCTACGTAGTTATTTTGGTCAGTTTGTGGATGACATTATTTACTGTTTCTTTCAGACTGTAGTTATTTAGATTATTTGGCAAAGAGATTGAGGAAAGGAATACAAAACAGCCATAATTAAAGGAGACGACTGTATGTCCACACACTTCAGAGTTGTTTACTGGTTGTTAAGCTACCTCATCTCTTCTCTGTGATTACTTTTAATATTGATGTAGGCAAATAAAGGCAAGAGTATACTGCAGAACTCATACAAAAAGAGCACCAGTTTTCAGTTCTGCATAGGTGTAATACATTGAGATTTCCCTCATGTATTCTGTGGAAAACTCTCATTCCCGATTCTGGAGTGGAAATTCACTGGTAAATGTTTGTCCTCTGTTTTTTCGCCAGGGGATCAGTTGACTACCTTACTTCATGCAAGGGAATTTCCCTTTTTTTCCTAGGCTAGTCAAGGAAGAAGGAGCAGGCTGGCTGGTTGGCCAGCCATGCAGAAACTTCCTCAGGTCTATGCTGTTAAAAAATTAATCAGAAGCTTTTCCCTCCATAAGGACAATAGCTTTGCACCTACATATGGAAAATGCGTGGACTTTTTCTATCATAGGAAGCATTTTACAAGTTCAGCACAATGGAAACTTAATCGTTCAGCCACCTTAGGCTTGGTCTTGTAACAGAAATAAAAATTACCATAGAGATGATCATGTTTCCAGGAAAAAAAGTAATGCATGATCATATAAGAGACCAATACTTCAAAGCTGTGTATAAGCAAAGGAATCAGCCAGGCTCTTTGGTTGAACATGGTTTGTCCTCCAAAAGCACAAGGTGGAATTTGTGCTGAACACCTCTCAAAAGAAAAAATTATTGCAATGTAGAATCCTGGGGAACAAGTTAAGTCTAAGAGACAGCAAATATGGTAACACTGCAGGCTGGTGGTTTCTGTTACTGCTTAAAAAAGTAGGCTCATATCAGAGAATATTTTGGTTAGAGAGCCTTTTTATACAAAAATTTCAATAATTCTGCTTACAATGCAAGTGTAATAGTAAGTTAAGTTAACTAGATATTATGCTTTTTCTTATCTTTCTTTGTCTGAATCTCCATGCTTAAACAGTTCATTACAACTGGCATTTTGAAAGTAAAGTAGGGAAATCAAAAGATTACCTAGAAGTATCTGAAGGAAGAAGGAAAATTGTCTGAATGCCAGGTAGGGTTAAGAAGTGCTTAGCTGAAGCTCCTCTCTTCCCCTAACAGATTAATGTAAGAACAATGCACAGTGCTCCCAAATTTCAACTATTAAAATAATTTAAACCAAAAATGAGTCAGATGTCTTGGAATACTTTGATACCCAGTGGGAGCATATATTCAAAATCAAGGAAATTAGGCAGTAAAGAAAAAAAACCACGACGATTTTGCTGAGAGGCCCACCTAATGAACACCCAAAAGGCTCTGGACATTGCAATAAAAGGACCTACCATCACAACATGGAGACAACGGCAAGGAGGTGCCTTTCTAACATGTTCTCAGGCTATGGAGTGACACATTAGGGCCAAAACTCACATTTTGGCATCTGGTACTTTGCAGAGAAATTAGCACCAGTACAAATTACTTTCTCTGCCGACTTGAGGATGCCTCCATCAGAAATGCTTCACCCTCATTCTGTGTTGCTGCTTTTCAGACAGACACATTTCCCTATCTTTTATCTTACTGAAAGAATAAGAAATGCAAGGCAGTAACACTTCCTGCTGGAGTCAGGGCAGTTTCAGGGGTAGTGCTGACACTTTCCTGCGGCTTCAGCCACAGGGATCACCAGCAGTGCCAGTCACCTCGGCTGGGATTCCTCTCCATGCATCACCTACAGGTTTGCATATGCACCGCTCACCTACACCTCCTTTACAGTCATTGAGAGATGCAGGGAACTGGGACACATCTCATCTCTTCCAAAGGCAGATGGCTACACTGATTAGGTGAATTGTGTTCTTGAAGCTCTTGTTTATCTCCATTGTCTATAAAACAGTCTAGACACCTCGCTCAGAGGAAGGCAGCCATGCTTGTGACATGTAAAGTTAGGGAAGATGAAAACCATAGCATGTGAGTGAGAAAAGCAGCCATATTCTCAGTCCTGAATGTGGATTGATCAATCAATCTATCTATCTATCTGTCTATCTATCTATCTCAGCTCAATGTTTTTGAGAATTTTCATCAATAGCAGGGATGGGAAGTGTAATAAATTTACAGATTGGATTAAAAGATCTGAGAGCCAGAGCCAAACGCTCTGCCTGAAGACAGGACAGGCAGGGCAGAGCACAGAGGTGAGATATAGTTTTTCTGTAGGTATTTATAAAATCTTTAGTGCTTTGGCCTGAGATTTCCAGAGCCTGAAGCTAAAGAGATTTAAATGTGTTTCTACCATTATTATTATTTCATCAATCTCTGATACCTAAGATCACAATAGAATTTTAAATCCCCAAAGTACAAAACAGGAAGGTGTACTTCTTTTCTGCCTTTCCAAATAGGGAGAAACAGATTTTTTTTCTTTGCAAAATTTTGATTATTTCATTTTGTTTTATTTTAAGAGTTCTCACACTGGACTCTGAACCCATCAGAAAAATCCTTTTTGTAGACCTGAACTCCTTCAGACTAAATCTGAGCTTTTCTGGCAGGAATTATTGTCTCATCAGGAATGCACCACAGTGGAGCAAAGCAGACTGTCGCAGCTAAGTGAGTGGAGCATTCCATATTGCCTGAGTTTCCATTACATCTTCCAAACATTTCTGCACTCCTCAATCCACAAAGGAAAAATCAGACTGGAGCTGCATGGTACCACTCTCAGGGAAGAAGAAACTCCTGGTCTCAGGGTCACACAGTGTCTGGGACAAGACAAACACAAGTAAGGGAAATGGGATGGCAGGAGAACAGTGGAGTCACAGCTGCTTCCTCAGGAGGTCTCAGGCCAAGCCCAGAAAAAGGGGGAGGAAGGGGCAATTCCAAGGAACTTTACTATTAACATCAATGGTCAGGTTCAAAATTCAGGGATGTGATTCATTTTCTCCTTCATTATTTCCAGTACTTCTGGATGACAGTCAGAGTTGTCAGGAACAGGTGATGAGAGGAATCCCAGGAACAGTGGGAAGAAAACTTTGAGATGGGTATGAACTCTTTCTTTCCAACACTGCAAAATTCAGATGAACCCTGAAGAGTTCAGTAAAAGTCACTATGATAATAACTCTTCCTTTTTTTTTTTCTTGCCACAAAATAATGCCTCTTTGACAATTCTGAGTGAAGCTGAATTGTTAGGAGGCTTTGTCCCTTCTGCAGCTCTTCAGTTGTGAAACAGAAGTGCCACACACTTCCCTTGCTCCTTTCCAGGCACAAACAAATATTTTAATTTTAAAATAAAGGATGGGGGGAAGTGCTCCTAAATTACAGGTGAACAAATAGAATGTTCTATTTGTATTTAAAAGCAAAAATTTAGGTTTCTTAAACATCGCCTCCCATTTCAATCCCTCCACCCGTCAGTGTCTCCTGAACACTAACAATATCCCAGTTCACTGATCAGGCCATCACCTTGTCCACAAGGTAATGCAAGGTGGTAAGAAATAAAAATATTGCTTACTTGATCAGCCACACAATTCCAGTATTGATAGGTAAATAGTCAACATGAACAATTCATAGCAAAATTGCCACAATTAGCAAAAAAATTAATTTAACTGTTCACAGGAAACTTTTGATCCAGTGTGAGAGCTACATTTGACCCCCAAATAAATATTTTCTACTTACAGATTCACCTACTTCTATTAGAGACTATTGCATCATATTTTGAAGGATTTAATGTCACCCTTTTGTCTAGAATATAAATCTTGTGCCTATCTGTAAGCTGTCCATATTTGCTGTGGACTTTCACAGAGAGACAGCTCTTTGTGGTTTTTGAGATGTAAGACTTTAGCAAAGGATTTGGTATTTTAGGGATGAAATATTTATTCTTACGAACTCTTAAAGCATAGCTGTAGCTTGAGTCAGTTGCTTCACTTGCTGTGAGCTGGAATCAGTTCCAGAACAGTAGTTTTTGCAGGCAGACAGGCACAGGCATTCCTGCCATCCAGTATCTATTACACAAGTGCTACAGGAAAAGGCACTCAGTTCTCAGGTTCATCCTAGGGCCATTGGTATAGGCCTCAGGTATCATTACGGTTTTTTCGTCACATGCACTGAATATTTCACAGAATGTTCCTCTGGTGGTTTTGGTTTTTTTTCCTGAGGAAAAAATAAACCATTTAAAGTTAGTATGTGAAAAAAGCAATTCAAATAATAATTTTGCTAAGTAGTGATTAACAGTGTTTTTTTAAGGATAGCACCTACTAGAATTCTCTGTAAATGTTATTGTAAATTTTTCTAATGCTCCTTCCTCCTGATGTTTTTAGATTCCTTGAAAGTTTCCTCTGGGTATTCCTGTTCCTCATGAAGCTGGATGTGTTGCCAGTGTTTCCTTTATAAATCAGTGATGCAAACAAAATCCTCACGGAAAACAGAGAGAAGGGTGCAAATGGAAGGTGAGCTGTGATAAACTTGCCTCCTCAGAGAATGGGAAAACTCATTTATACTTTATTGCTTCTTAATATTTCTAATATGTTTGTTTCTTAGTTTCTTTCTTAATATTTCTAATATGTGAATTTTCTACATAGAGGCAGCAGCTCAAGGCTTTTCAGTGATGTAGACTAACTCAAGTTTTCCCACAGATAAAGATGAGAATGACTTTTTTCATCCTCAGGAGCAGCATCGTCTAGTTTAGCAGGAGAAGCAGACTGCATGTCCGGAAGGAGGAAGACTCAACTGGAAATTTCAGGCATCTGGGAAACAGTTTGGGGAGAGAGAGAGGGTGGGTAACACAAAAAACCTCCACTTCAGCTTTCAAACCTTTCAAGGAGGTGCTTGATCCCATTTGAGAAGTGCCCATCATACCCAACTGAGTGAGCAAAGGCAGCTAGAGTAATGGGGATAATAAGCTAAAGTCTAATTTGTTACATGCGTGAGCAGCCTTGATAAAGAGCTATTTACGACGTAAGCAAAGGTTACAAGTGAGTTGAAATCACTTCACATGATAAGGTGAAAATTATTATAACCTCACTTGCATCTTATGACCTTGATTACTTTTATGTCTGCCCATGATTATATGTCTCCATCTCTGTGGAGTAATCAGGCTCGTTACTGCAAAACACCAAAATTTGCACCAGCACATTTTGTTCAATAATGGTTTTGTTTGTGAGAAGTTGCTCTGTTCTGGGTAAACAATTAAACTCTTTCATACTCTGGTCCAATATAGCACACGCTTCCTTTTGAAAATGATCCAGCTTCTACGCTAAAATTTTCTGGCTGAAAATTGAAGATCATACAAACTGTATAAAGTTCATATTTTTTTTATGAATGTATAATTAGAGGTTCCCATAAAACAGGTTTATGAAATGTGAACTGTTCCTGACTAGTAATGTCAAAGTTGTTCCAATGGCTTATTTTCATTAGTTGCAACATCCTGTAATCTTAATAAGAACAGAGTGCCTTAAATATCTAATAAAAACAGAGCATGAAAGCATGAAAGGAAATTATTTAAGAGTCTGCTGATATTAATGGTCAGCAGTGATTTTGTTTTATTCAGTAACAATCTAGATGTAGCATTCCCAAAGCCACATTGCAGGCAAGTAAGGAACATGTATTTTTTTAACCAAGTGGGTGCTGTTATTAGTCAAGCAAAGAGAAAGAGAAGGCAAAAATCAAAACTTAAAAGTAAGGAAGGGAGAAAGTAAATAGAGCTGTAAGCTGAAGGGGAGAGCAGTTATTGTATTGCCCATGGGATTTTTTTTGTCTTAGGTCATAAATTTTTTGAGGTGGGGAATGTCTTTCTGCCCTGCATTTGAGTAAGCAACCAGAAGAGAGGCACTTGCAAGTATACATATTTATTCTACTTAACACCCCGTGAAAAGCCCAAATGCAAGGGGACTGTAAACTTAAACCACTAAAAGGTTCATGCCCAACTATGAATCTGGTCTTACATGACCGTATGTCTGTACTGCTGTTTCCACAAAGCCCCAGCCAGAATCTCAGCATACAGGAAGAAATGCCTTGCAAGTTGTTGAAGCTAGTGGGAGCTGAAGTTATTTTGCACTATACTAAATTGAGGGAGAAAAGTGTGTGACATGTTTCTCAAAACCGCATGAAAATAAAGTGTAAATTTAAATAAGAGACCATATCATGGTGCAAAGTTTGGTCTTTTGGTCTAAACAAGCTCTAACTCAGCTTTTAACAATTGCAATTTCTTAAGTTTCTCTGAGGGAAAACAGAAAGATGCTGTGTTTGCTGTTTCCTGGTCAAAGTGCCTATACAGCACCAGAGATGGGGAAGTGAAATTGCTTGGGATAGATGGATCACACATTAAAAATATTACAGAATGTGGTTGAAATGCCTCGGATCACAGTCTTCCATTTAAACTCCCAGTTGCTGCATGGTGTACCTGAGTCTATTTGCAGACACAAACACAGGTTTACACCACGTTGTGAGCAGGCTTTTTTTGGAATTTGTGACCTGCAGCTCCAGAAACAC
Organism: Daphoenositta chrysoptera; assembly: GCA_013397915.1. Lineage (NCBI taxonomy): Eukaryota > Metazoa > Chordata > Aves > Passeriformes > Daphoenositta > Daphoenositta chrysoptera. The sequence continues at coordinate 176,973 of VZRO01002833.1, read as the reverse complement.
GGGCTTGGTAAGTTAAGAAGAGCAGCTCCCGTAGCTTGCCTAGAGAGGGAACCAATAAACACCAAGGAGTTTGGGATGCCTTCCTGCAGAGTGCAGGGCTCTGCATGCATGGGATATAGTTACAGTGCAACTTCCTACACCATCACTCATAAACCATCATCAGCCACGGCAGACCTCCCACATCAGGAAAGCCCATATGTCACGGGAATCAGCAACACAGCTCTGGCAAAACAACACAGTGTGGAACATCAGCAGCTTCCTAAGAGATCCAATAGTGTGAGTTTCACTTTGATTTATAAATCATTGCAATTGGACGGAACACCACTAAGGTGCATGTGTGAGTATATCTATAACTATATTCCTGTAATATTCTGGAGCATTACAGAAGGAACTTGGTGCTGTATAATCGCCTGGGCTTAAAAGCCTTTTCAGTATCTGCAGGTATAATGCTCTTAGAAGACTGAAATAGTCAATACTATTTATTTATGGTTTTTTCCTGTACTGAAACAATTAATGAAGGTTTGCAAAACCTTTGTGGTCATATTGTTATGGACATGGAGACCTGCTAGTGCTGATGCAGCAGTGCAGCTGGTGGGAGGGGAGGTATGTATCCATGTCATGATACATGATCCCCGTTTCATTGGTGGTAGGGAATATTCTATGGGATAAATAAAACTGTAACTGTGCAGGATGCCAAATGATGCTCAAAAAATTAAGTGCCATTGCAGCACGTCGGTACTAAGAGTAGTAGATCTACGTGATGTGCATTGCTTTTTATCATTTATAGATCTTTCCACACTGAAGTAAGGCAGTGGTAACCCCAAAGCCTTTCTCCTCATACAGGGGGAATAGAGGTTGGGCTGCCTTTGCACCCAGATTTTCAGGACTCCTCCTTCTGTCCCACTAAATTCCCTGTACACTGAGGTCTACTGTGGCATATAGGGCCTAGGAGGCAAATTGATGTAAGAAGACATAGAGGTGACTTCTGAGGAGGCTGTGCAAAGCTGGAGGAGCTCCAGGGTTGCTTTGTGCCACATCTTTCACTGGAAGGTGAAATGTCTGTCCCAGGATGGATTGACCAAACCCAAGGAGAACAGGAAACAAAGGCAGACAGTCCCTCATATAATTTTTGAATCTCAGTGAGGCCATGTCATCCTAGTGGCACCACGAGCCTTAACAATGCCATAATAGCTCTTGGTTTAGTATCAGACACTGGCACAGGTTGCCCAGGGAAGTCGTGGATGCCCCGTCTCTGGAAGTATTCAAGGCCTGGTTGAGTGGGGCTCTGAGCAGCCTGGTCTAGTGGAAGGTGTGGTGGGGGGATTGGAACCAGATGACCTTTAAGGTCCCTTCCCATTCAAACCATTCTGTGATTTTATGATTCTGTCCATAGAAGAAAATTAGCACCGTATCAGACACACTTTCACCCACAGAAGGGTTAAAAATTAATACCCTTATTACCACCTTTGGAGAGCACACTGGCAGTGAATCCACACACACTGCAAACCCCTGGTGGTGGAGGGTTCCACAAGTGAAGGCTCAAATCTGGGGACAATGCCAGAGGAGAAACACCTTTTTGAAGAAGCAGACAGCTCCAGGAAGCAGCAAATCTCTTCTCTGAGCTTTGAAGTGGGTAAAATATGCCAGAAACGTGAATATCCAGGGGCCAAGATTGCACCTGACTTGAACAGGGATAAAGCACTTAGTGATATGTCCACAAAATGGATGCATTGCTTCCTGCTATGACGGATTTGCTCTCTTTTTTCTCATTCAAGTCATCAGTTCTTTTAGGTGAAAGAAATCAGCACTGGGCTTTTTGGAAATGACTCATAAAGAGCAAAAATCCAACAGAATACGGATTTTCCAATGATAATCACATCATTAATGAATAAGCACTTCTATACCATTTTGGAGAACTGCCACCATTAGGAAGTCTGTTTTCTTCAGAAGGAAGACTATTCACCAGGAAAGGAAAGGTCAAATGCAATTATTTTGCCTAAATGATCATGATTGTTTCTTTTGACAAGCACTGTAACAATTTCTGGCATGGTCCTTGAACCAAAATGAAAACCTAGCTGGAATATCCTATCACTGGATGTTTGGAGTATAATTTTCTGTCCTAAACTTTTATTTTAAAATAAAAATTTTAAAATAAAAAGTTTATTTATTTTTATTTTATTTAAATTGGAATTAAAAAATAATACTGTCTTGTTTCTTCCTGAAAACTAGGCTCTCAGGGCTTCCCAGTGCCTTTCTTCTCCTATTACCCCCTGGAGAAAACTTTGGAAGAGTTTATTTACTGTGCGGAGGAGAGTAATTTTCAGGCCCTTTTAGCACAGAAATTTCTGCTTGGTACAACCATGCAAAGCAATTAGCAAGTATTCCTGATGGGAGATCATTTGAGACTATCTCACACCATCTGTACTGGAGACCTCATTAGCAGCAATACGTCTAGGAATCTCATTAATTATATGTATTTAAAACACACAATTGAAGAAGCAATGAACCCTTTTAAAGCCTTACCTGACATTTCTCTGCTTGTAACAATACCCTCTTCTCACTTTAAAAATTGCACTTCATAAATTACATAAGCTTTGTAGGAGCTTTTTAGGTAAATTCTCTCCATATAATTTCACTGAAACACAATGATTCGTGTTCCTTTTTAATCTGGGGAACAGGAGCAGATCAATCTATCACCTACATCCAAATGAACTTGAAACCTGGCTGCCTTTATGCCAGGTATTTATATATATATGCCTATGTATATTATAAATGTATTTATGCCAAGCAGCCTAGGGCCTGCCTGAGCATTCCTGTGCTCCTGAATGTCCTTAAGAAAAAAGGGTGTAGGAGAGCACAGAGAAATGGGCCCTTGAGCAAGTAATGGCAGTGATAAGCAATGAAGCAACATTGCAAAGAAAAGCTCAGCGGAAAATACTGTAATAATAACAATAATAATAGGTTTTTACTATCAAACAACACGAGATTCTGCAGAGCGATCATAAAACTGTGTCAGCTCCGGTTTTCTTCTCCCAAAGTTTTTCCATTTCTCCCGTCAGCTGTTTGTAGATGAATGCATTGCTACAAGAAGCCAAGGGAGGAAGGTAACCTTCAGTGACTTGTACATTAGATGAAACCCAGAGCAGTCATGTGCAGCAGTGCATCTCACAAGACATCTTTGGGGCACGATAAACTTTTTGACTCCTATTTCTTGACTAGAAGTGGGAAGATTCAGGACAGGTTCTGCTGTAGGAAGAGTTGCAAAGCAACCAACTACTTTGTCATTTGCTTTCCACCCTCTTCCTTCTGCTCAGCATCCCCAAACCCTGTGAAAGTGTACCTAACCACAATAGTAATGACAAAACCAACAATAAATAGCAACTCCTTCACACACAACCCTGTGAAATTATATAAAGCAAGCCAAAGCTTTAGAGGACAGAAAAAAAACGAGGCCAGAATAAAAAGCAGATGGGAATGCAGTTAATGGAGAGGAATATGTTTCTGATGTGGAAAGGCAGCCTTGCCTTTGATCAAACATATCTGCACTTTCAATAGAAACCAGAGTTAGGGTGTGAACCCTGAGGCAAAGTGTTATAAGAAAATATATTTTGCTTAGGTAGTTCCCAAGGGTTATTTATCTGTGCTGACCACTGATCATTCTCTGCAGTTACTTCTGCACCTCTAACATGATTGCCTGAAAGAAATATTTGTAATAACATATCTGAGTTTTAATTTCCATTAAGGAAACAATAAATCATGTCATAGGCGTCTGAATTGATATGCATAGGAAAGGAATGACTTTTCTGGGACAGGAAAGTATTTCTGGACATATTTTCTATTTCTTTCCCTGCACATGCAAGTCTGTTCAGTTCCAGTAATGAGTGTGGAGCTGAAAAACAGTGTTTGTTGCCTAATCTCGTACTTCTGTGTTCTTCCAGAGGCATGTCAGCATGTGGACATTTGATTGCCCCAACTTCTACTCTTCTCTGAAAAGGTCTGAGATTCCTTGGTTGTGGAGAAAAGTCTGGAAAGATGACTCCTAAGTCCCATATGGATCTATAGTTTATCATTCAGTCGGCCTTATGGTTTCGAAATACTTTAAGTTAGCAAAGTTATTTTCCCACACATTTCTTTGCCTCCTCTTTCATAATTAGGGTAGGAAGGAGGAAAGGGAGAAAGGCAGAGAGTGAAATTTTATTTCACTTCTGTGTGAGAGCCATGCAAGGGGAAAGGTTGGTAATGGAGCCTCCTTCCTCCTCATTGCCTTCACACTCATAAAGGCCAGGCTTCGGCACCTAAAGCAGAATCAATCATGGTAACAATTTACTGAAAAACATGATGAAATCAGATCCTTAAATCTGACAGTCCCTCGTGCTTGAAATTAATTGAAATATATTTTATTTCGTGCAATAGCATGCAGTAGATTTCTCTCGCTCCCTCAAAAACACAAAAATAATAGGAGGCAGCTTCCCACCAGCCAGAGCAAAAGATGCTTTATATCTTTGGACCTCAGTTCCAGGCACCAGCACATTCCAGATTGTACTGGCTTTTTGGTCCATGGTACACGGACTCTTTATTGCTTGAGTTAATCTACTGGCTGGATTAAAGCCTTGTTTTTAAATCTGGGAGCAAAATGAACAAAGAGAAATCCAAGAAGAAATTGAGCAAAACATAACATGGAAGTGAAATCTTGTTTTCCACATATAGGGCCAAATGTGAAGTCAGTGGAGTAGCTTTGAACATACAGTGGTGGAGCTGAAGGCAGGATTTGGCCCCTGAAGCTGTGGATTACTAGGTTTGGAAGAGAATTCCGGTCGCTCCGTTGCAGCTTGGCTCTGACAAAATATGACTTCTGGACCTCATCCCAACAAGACGGGAATTATTTCAAACAATAATCATTTTGTTTGCATAGCTTAGGATTTCACTCAGTTATAAATACATCTTTTAAATTAAATTTCCCTTGGAAAACAATGATTAAAGGAACAAATTATTCGTTAAACTTGGGGTGTTCTTGTTGAAATCTAGAACTTAGGGTGGGGTCCATTGAGCCCAAACCACCGCTTAGTTTTTGCCATGACCACAACAATAGGATGTTCAATCTCAAGCAGAGAAGAAGTTTGGCCTCACAGTTTCCTCTGCCTTTCCTGTAACAAGGCGAAAAATTCACAGGCAGCAATGGCACAAAGTTTGTTGTTTTTCTCTCTCTCCCCGCTCAGCGAGGACAGACAAACCATGGCTTTCAAAACACTTCGTCTGTGGACCACACACAGCCTGAGGTTAACGCTATTATTGTTCCTTTGTCAGGCCTTCCTTGTCTGCTCTGCCAAATGAATCGCTTGTTCCTTTATTAAATAGGATTCTTTCCCAGTAGCTATCTCCCTTAACCTCAAAATTATCTCCTTCCCTAGTGAAGAAAGATCAGCTGTGTACTCTTGTCCCTTAGTGAAATGGCAGAGACAATATTTCACCAAGGGATATCATGGAGTGTTACCTGAACTTCTTACAGAAAAGGCAAACAACAACAAAAAAAGCAAAATCCCGTATTTTTCCTCTCTTTGGGGCTGAAGAGTAAGTGTATGGTACTCAGATTGAACTCTGGTTCCCCCAACCTCTTTAACTGACCCTTCAGAAAGTAAAGCTTGACTTTTTTTTTACAAAATATTAAAGTTTCTCTTAGATTAATACCTATCTATGAGATATAAGAACTGTCTAGAAAGCCTTTCTGCTTTCTGGGATTTTTAAAGGCATGAGCAGGATGGTTATCTAAAAGAAAGGTTTCTGACTGTGTGTGCAGAGTAGCTGTCACTTGGTGTATCTTTGGTCATTGTGAGCATTTCAAAGACTTCAGAAGATTCCCTAAAATACCTGCAGGACTATCATTATCTTCCCGTGTTCAGTTTTCAGTTCACTGCTCCTATGTTCATATTGCCTCTCCTTGTTTTCCTAGGACTATGATAAGAAGTCCCAGGGTCCAACTTTCACTTTTTATTCTCTGTACAGTAAATTTTCTTCTGCTGCAATCTATTTTTTAGCCTTCCCTTTGTCTTCCTCTTTTCTGTCACCAGTTTTGTTTTCCTAACTGCTCGTTAACCCCTCACTTAGCAGCTCTGCCCAGAAGGACTGGGCTAATAAATGTACAGGCCTGATTTAATCAGATCAAGATTTGATTTCTTCCTTTTGTTGACTGGCAGGTGACAGTTAAATGTTTCCTTTCAGGCTCACACAAGGAGGTAGAAAATATTTGTTTCTTTCATATGAGGTTTGTGTTATATGAAAAAGATAATACCCTATTTTTAAAGGGTTTGCCATGTGAAAACATGGTGTATTCCCAAGAAAAGTTATTTTTGCTGTGTTTTTTTACCCCAGAAAGGACAACCAACATGCCAAATACAGTTGGAAATGCTCAGATCAAAGCCAAACTAAGTGGATTACTCTGTTTATTCTGGTTAATGGTGCTGTGCTCTGAAACCTGCTCTGTTCTGGAAAGAGGGGATGCAAAGGATACAATATTCCAGATAAACTCTGTGTTTAAATAGCAAACCTCAGCATAATGCACATGCAAAAAAAGCTGTTAAAAAATGACATCTGTGTTTTGCACGGGAATCTGGCAACACACTATTTTTAAGTCAGTTTTCCAGAGAAAAAATGAACAGTGAAATGTGGGTTTGTACTGTCAAAGTCTCCCAAGTGGTCAAATCAACTGGCTGTCATGCTGAGAGGATGACACTTCCTCAAGCAGCATTCAGCAGAAGAGTACCTAAAGGAATTGTCCCTTCTCCCCTGTGGGAGTATGCCCTGCTGACGGAAAGGGGTCTTACACAGTTGGATCCACAAACTGCTTTTTTTTTCCCCCTGGGACAAAACAAACCAAAGCAAATTCCTAAGAACAAAATAAATCTACTTGTGTCACTGGGTGATGAGACTTTCCGCCTGTAAGACACATGCATGACAAATTGTACTGGGGAAGGCACACAGCCAGGCTACAGGCTCTGCTATGACAGTGCTGAACCAAACACGTGGGGAAGGAAATTTTGGGGACAGCTGCACCAAAATATGGACTGTTCTGAACTTCTGCAAGCAAGTAATTAATGCCATAGTATTCAATATGAAGTTTCTGTGTGAGGGAAGCTTATATTTATAGATGTTCTATGTATAGATGTAACAGATGTAGAACAGAAGAGTTGTATGGAATAGTGGGAGTTTCTCCTTCTCAATTAGTTGATTTGCAGAGGACCACCACAAGAACAACAGGGCATGGATGAGAGCTTGTTTTTATCACAGCCATCTGGAAAACACAGTATATTTCTGCTACGAACCCAGCTCAAACCAAAATCCTTTTGGAGATTTGGAGATACATCAGAGATGTCACTTTGATGGCCTCAGCAGAAACATTCATAGTATAGGAGGTCAGAAGAAAAAGTCTGGATATGGAGGGCAGACACCTGTTCCTTAAAAGAGGAAGGAAGTTGTGAGGGCTTTGAGCCTGCCATTTCCTGATGGAAACTGCACACTGGATCACAGGGACAGCTTGTGGCTGCTCAGTCCCCAGTAGGAACACAGGCTGGACCCAGCCTCAAGAGCATCCAAACAGGATATTCTCTTCTGAGAAGGGAGCCTGGAAAAGCACCAGGCAGGGAGAACAAACCAGAAAATTTGCTGTGAACAGTAAACAAAAAATTGATCTCTCCTGGTCCTGTGCAGCTGTGTAGGTGTCTGGGGAATGGGGAACTCGCTAGATGAGAGGAGCTGCAGTCCCTGAGGAGGTATGAGCAGAGGAATTGTAACAACTGCATGAATTCTTTGATCCTGTGTGCAAATAATTTCTGTTAAGCAGAGTGACCTGTACCCAGGATGAGATGAGGTGAGGTGAGGTGAAGTGAGGTGAGGTGAGGTGAGGTGAAGTGAAGTGAAGTGAAGTACAGAACACCAATGACCATCCCTGAGTCTGAGCAAGTCACAGCTATAACACAACACATATATCACCAATAAGGGCAGGGAGCACAATTGAGGAGTCTAAAGCAAGGAGTATAAAGCAAGGGTTAGGAGACTAACCCTAACCCTAGCCCAAACCTAACCCTAAACCTAACCTAACCTTAACCCTTAACCCTAAACCCTAACCCTAACTAAAAGAAGTTTGTCATAGCAAGGTGGGAGGAGACAACCAGTGGAGAAGTGAAAGCAGTTTATTTGATAATGGTTATAATCAGAAATCTTTGTGTAGCTGACAGAGTACTACAGAAAGGGCATAAGGGAAATCTAAGGGATACGAAAGGAAAAACAAACACTTATGGAAAATATCTCTGAATGTGAATGTAGAGAATACAATGAGTTGCCAGTTATCAGAAAGGAAGGTACTCTGTTATCAGAATATTCTATCTCCAGACTCATCTCAGGTTGACATCAAAGCAAGGGTAGCTGAATAAAGAGAAGCAAGGGAGTAAGGGCTGTCAAATTTACATCCAGTAGCCTAAATTAATTTTTATGATTTTAGAAATATTTTAATTTTTCCCCCCTTCAGTAGCCACTTAATCTAATAAAGTTTGCCTGACAATGTGTTAGCTTCCATTTACATGGATGGTCTTGCAGGAGAGTCATTCTGCAGTCAGGTAACTGTGGGGAATCTCAAAATGTTCAGATCTGTGTAAGCAAACTGAACCTACGTGTCTATATTCTTAGTGGATAAAAGCTCTTGGCAACCATTAAACAAAGGGGAGTGTTCTGGCTGTAAAAATTGATGAGGCCAGCATTTTTTAATTTCTCACTTCTTAAGAGATCTTTTCCAAAGGACTAAGTGCATCTCTTGCAAGCAGTGGAATGCAGCTTAAAATGCAGTGTTGCAATAAGCATCTATCTAGTCTGGGAAAACAGGTTATGTTTTTATACTTATTAGCAGAAACTGTATTAATTAACCAATTTTTAAATACTGTTTAGCCTTCTGCATGAATAATGACAGGAACAAATTTAAAATATTAGGCTTATGAATAGCTAACATATTTTCTAAATGCTTGACTGTAAGGGGAGCTGAATTTCCTTTAAAACTGATTAGTCCATGGTATAAAAATACAGAGTTTTTAATCTGAAAGACAAAACAGATAAGCCAGGATACAATGAAGGAGTAATTTGGAAAATTCCAGGTTTATTTGTGTTTCTTTCTCCTCCCTTCCTCTGGCTGATGGTGGTCTGCAATCCTCTGAACCCGTATCTCCTGCTGATGCAAATGCAGTGGGGACTGACTCCTCCTGCCCTGGCAGGGAATCAGCCTCAAAGGGCTTCTTCCAGTCTGCACCTTGTAGAACTGGCTTTGTCACCGTCAAAAGATGAGTTTACTGGAATGCAAAATCCCAAATTAAATAAAAACTAATGCTTGTGATTAAGAAACCTTGGCATAGCATTTGCAGTGCAGAAGTGTAATCAGTACATCAAACACATCTGGAAGGTTTGACCAGGAGGAGACACTGGAATGTGAATGTGGACTAGGTTGGGCCATTGTAAACTTGAAGAATGTAGGTCAGGCACACTGCAAATTTGTTATCACATCTTTTTTCCAGAAACAAGATGAGAACATTTGAAAAATAAAAGCCAAACAAATCCTTTGGGTCAATGACTGAGATTACACTGTGGCTGAATTTGACTCCAAGACCAAAGTCCATCATTTACAGTAAATGATCTTTTATTTATGTGGTGAGGTATTGATCAGCATTTCACATCTGATGTCTTTATCAGCAATTTTATATTTTCCTTAATCCTCTTCCTTCTGCACTGCATATCACCAGAAGAAACTATTTTCTACAAAAACCTGCTGTTTTCTCTGAGTGTCATGTAAGTTGAGAGCAGAGAAATGGTGGTCACTGATGCTGTGGCAGTGTCTAGGAATGGAGGCTCTTAGGTAGAAACTTGTAATGGTGTTTCCATGGATCATTGCCATTTTTCATGAGTTTTTGGTTCCTTGAGCAGGGCCCTTCTTGCTATCTGCAGCCAGGCCCACTCCCAGCAGATGTGAAATTAAAGTCGTTTCCCAAAGCACAGATGGTAATTCTCTTCCTAACTCTCATCTCTGAAGATGTTAGGCAGATGGGAATGGACCTTTTAGGTATCTTTTGATAATTATATTATAGTTGTATCATTCTAGCCTGCTTCTTGCTCTGCAGTGGGTATGCCAAGGAGTGGGGAAGTCAGACAGACTACAGACCTGTGAGACAGATATTTCACTGATCCTCCCATTCATGGCACTGCCCCTCACCATTCTAATCCCAACCTTCTCAAGCCTGAACATTCCTTTCAGCACTATTTCTCTCAGAGTGGAAGCCCTAAGAATGACAAGGCTGGTTCTTGGCCAGCATCTAAGAGAGGTGTGAGTGACAACAGCCCCTGAGAGATGTCAGTTCTCCAGAACAGATTTTTCAGGCCTGAATCACCAAAAATCAAGATGTTTTTGCAGATTCAAGGAACCAGTTTCTTCTCAAGCACCAACCAGTAACACCCAAGTGCTCTGAGCCAAGAGGTTATGTACCCCCAAATTTCTGCAGGCTCCAGAACAGCAGGAATTAGAGGTGTGCAAGACTAATTCCTCATGTTCCCTATCAAAAGCTTGACTTTCTTGTTGTGCAGAAATGTATAATGAGGTGTAATTTGAGTTTAGTGAAAATTTTGCGTGCTGATAGCTTTTATCCTGTATTTTTCCTTTTCCCCTCAATGGTAAACATTGCAGTAATAATTATAGCAGCAGAGTGGATATTAGTCTTGTCTGCAAAGGCTTCAAGTACTGAAAAATATACCTGAGACATTAGGAAGTAAAAGAGGGTGTAGTCTATTTTAAAAGGCAGTTATCCAGTTCCAGGTGGTCAGAGGGCAAGATCAGAGCATTCATTCATGATGTGGGTGGTCTGGACTGAGAGCTGAACTCTGTGCAAGGGAGTGGACTGCACAGTGGGAGAAAGAAAGCTTGAATTTATTGCTTTTTTACTTTATTCCTTTAAGTAGAAGTTATTATGGGAATATCTGTAAAGCCAAAGTTGCTGGTAGAGCTGGCAATGCATAGTTTAAAATTACTGAAGATATTTAAGACAACCTTGGGAGAAAAAAACATAGAGGAGAATAATTTTGAAATTAGAAGGAGCTGTGAGGTAAGCACTCAGCTCTTAAACGATTCTGAATTTTGGAAAATCTGGTTGCAAATCTATTGGGCCATAGCAAGCTATATTTCTTATTAAAAATCTTTATTTTACATCCCTGGGGGCCTTCCCGTGCTCATTTCATTTACAGAGCACACAGGATTATTTAGGAGGGGCAGGGTAGGCATCTTCCTCTGCTGATGGCATAACAGGAGCCCCAACATAAAGGGGGTGTTGGGAGTGCTACAGTGGTGTAATTTAGCAAAATCAACTTTCTGGCTAATAAGTATGTGTTCCAATCCATTACTCATAGGCAAAATATTCCATAACCATATTACTGGTTTTACAAGCAAAGCTTTTTCAACCACATTTTAGTCTGGTAGGCACTTTGCTGTCAAAGAGACGAAATGGTTTTTTTGCTTTAATTTAAAAACTAATAATAGTTGAACTTTTGCTCTCCATGGAACATTTATACCTGAGTTTGTGCTGCACGAGAGATGGGAGCAGGTGCATGACTTCTGCAGCACTGCTGGGAAACTGGACCAAAGCCCCTGTCAAGATCACTGAAAAAAGACCTATTTTTAGTGGCACCAATCCCATGTATGACAGAAAAGAGTTTGGGCCATTATACTTTCAAAGTCACTAAAGACAGCAAATAGAGAAAATGAAGAAAACATTATTCTAGAGCAGCTTGATTGGAGCAAGTGAATAACAACATTTTACATGTAATATACCCTTTCAAAGTCAGCTATAATTATTCTAACAGGTTTAACCTACTGGAAGCAAGTTTAAGGTTGGAATTTTGTTTAGAAAAATAGAAAGCAATGCTACCTAAATTTCTGGAAAAACAGTATGGTCGACTATGTTATATTTAATAGTGTTTATTTTTTAATGAACTATTTCCAAACAGAATTATAGATGGACTGGGGAGGATGTGGTGTCTCCATCCTTGAAGATACCAGCTCCACACAGCCCCTTGCTCACCTCTCCCCAGGTGGGACGGGGTGGGGAACGGGAAGGGCAAAAGTGGGAAATCCTGTGTTTTGTGATAAAGAAAAATTAAGGGGTAAAAAAAAAAAGCTCTGTGTGTTAAGTAGACAAAAATAAGGAATTCATTTACCACTTCCCATGGAAGGCAGGTGTGCAGCCACCCCTAGGAAAGCAAGGCTCCATCACACATAATGGTTCCTTGGGAAGACAAACACCTTATCCCCAAAGTTCTCCCTTGCTCCTCCTTCCTCCAGGTTTTATTGTTGAGCACATCATGTGTCCCAGCTGTGTCCCCTCCCAGCTCCCAGTGCTCCACAGCCACTGGTGGGGCAGCATGAAAAACAGAAACCCTCAATGCTGTGCAAGCCCTGCTCAGCAATAGCTAAAACATGGGGGTGTTATCAACACTGTTGTGGTCACAAATCCAAAACAGAGCACCATGCAAGCTACCACAAAGAAGATTAACTCCATCCCAGCCCAACCCAGTATATTGGTTCTTTTTTATGACCACAGTGCTTATCTTCCTCAACTATCTCCTAATTACATTCAGTCAGCAAAACCAGTATTTTATAGTTATTCCAGCATTTTTATTTTGTTTAAACTGAAATTCCAATGAGCTAGTCGTGTAATTTTTTTTTAATGATTTCTTTCAGTGAATTGGATTTATCCAGCAACTCTGCAGTTGTAAAAGTCTCTGCCAAAAGAAACCCCATAGCAAACTGGCGTCACATGTCACAGCTCCAGCAAGAGGAACTCGCAGCTACTGGCTCATTTCCATTCTCCGTTTCATCCCTAAAAATCAGGAGTCAGTTATCTTGGATTCAAAGGGCGTAAGCACAAACTGAAACTGGGTTTAGGATGGTCCCTTCCAATCTGACCCATCCTGTGATTCTGTTATTTGTTATGATAACTAAAAGTAGTATTGCTTAAAGAAATAAGAAAGAAAGAAAATTAGAAGGCACTCAAGGGAAAACAGAGAAAAGGCAACTGGGACAGACAAGCGAAAACCAAACATGAACATGAGAGAATATTTAGCTGTGGTGTGTAGCAATGGAAGGCTTTTGGATGGCTGAAGGCAACTGGAACATCCCAAAGAGAGAAACCTAGTGATTGCCAGCTTCCTCCTGTGGTTTATTGCCTGATATATAATGTCCTGAATACATTAGATATTACAGGCTCATTCATCACAAATGTGCTCTAATGGAACCAAGGGTCAAGGGCAAAATGAATGCTGAAGAGAAGGGATGGCCTAAGTGTGTGTGGAAGCATGGAGATGGTTATTTCTATTTTGGCTGAAGTTAAAAGGTTGCTATGTGTCTGTGCAGGCACAGCTTTTCACAGTTCAGGATTTCCAGGTTTATGGGCATAGGGTTATTATAAAGGTCCATGAAAAAATTCTAGATATACTAGGTAAACACTAAAAGATGGTTTTAAACTAACAAAACAAAGCAAAAAAAGATGCTAAAAGGTGTAATCCACCCCTCTTGAGAGAAAGTCGTAATACTTAGCCACACAAAGAGAGAACTTAAGCATGCAATAGGAGCTTTATCCCAAGCTATTTCATTTTGCTTTGTCAATTTAATTCAGATTTTTAACGTACCTTTCTGACAATCTTGAGACAATTGTATGCAGAATAGTTAGCATGAGACTTTGCAATTGGGACTTTATGAGATGTCAGAGAAATAAATGTGACGAAGACTACAGAGATCACTGGGGTCTCCGTCTGAGTCACTGAACAAACTGTCAGCAAATACTATGGGAACCACTAAGGCCCCTTAGAGGCTTTGTGCACATTTCTAACTTGCTCTGCATGCAAAAGGAGCTCAAAGAAAAAATTCCATATTTATGAAATCTGAATTCACTTCAGAATATTTTAATAACAATAATAGCTTGATTAAGATCTAAGTGAAAATATGAAGCTCTAAAATGAGTTATTTTAATAGTAATTTTCCCTTTTGAAGCTTTGCCTAGAAAGGAGTTAATCCTCATGGACCAAAGAATACAACATGCATAGGAAAGGCCTTTTCTATGGTTATTAATTTCTGTAATGTTAATGACACACAAGCAATTGTGCAGGGCCCACCCACACAATGAAGACAGCAAATATCAAACTCTCTCAAACCCAGGTATTGCCAAAACTTAGATTGCCTATACAACTGCTGTTCAGCCCCTTTCCATGCAGACTATGTGGTAAATTCATTGGTTCTATGGATATAAATGATTTTTTTACACCAGAGTCTGCCACTTAGTACCGAATTGCCTGTTCAGAGAGCTCAATAGCTGTAAGATATTTAGTCTTCCCAATTTAGCCAGTGACTTACTTATTACCCACCACCTGAAGCCTACACAGAACTTCTGCTCATGAAGGGAAGCTGCAGGAAGGATAATGATCATGCTCCTGAAGAAGGTACCATAATGTGCACAACACAAGAGGATTAAATTAGGGATGCTCACAACAACCTCAAGAGGTTCTGAGCATTTCAGCACTTCCTAAATATATTTCATCTAATTATCTGGTTTCTGGATGTTGTTTCCTGGAGTTTTTTTTGGTCTGAAGACCCAGTCACAAGCCAGCATCAAGAACAGGGCTGAATTCTGATATGCACGGCTCACATAGAATTGAACAAGTATCTTAATAACAGGAGAAGCTTTACGATGGGGGTTGTCCTTTCCACATATATCCTGTGTCAAAATGATGAAGTAGAAGAAATTGCCAAGCATAATCATCTCCAGTCTCTCTACCCACAACCTGTGAGAAGATGTGTGTTCACATAGGTCCGAGCTGACTAAATGCTGTTCCTTAGGTCTGATCTGGGATCACAACTTCCCAAGAAAACTAAGCTGAACCAAAATTTCACAGCCACTGAGAAGGAGAATTTGCTCTCTCCTCCATCCCCACCCTGTCTCCTCCATCTTCCTGCTTGCACAATGCAGTTTGTATTTCTATACATTTACATCTTTGGATTTCAGGCAATGACTTGTGAAAGACATATTATCTCATCACTGGCGTCACAAAAGCTCGTATTTATAGGAATTTATCCCTTGGCCACCTCAGAAGGAAATGATCTAATTACAGACTAATATAGTAGGATCATTATTATGTTAGTTGCCCAAGCCTTCTCGTTATAAAACCCTTTTTGTATTGTCTGTAATTTGGCAGTTTTAACTCCTTGACCTGATTTTTTTCATCCCATGAGGCTTCTTTGGTCTTTTCCTTTTTAATAAAATTTTCTGCCAAAACCCATGCTAATTTCCAAGAATACAGCTGAAAAGAGAGATGCTGTTTTCCTGGCACTAAATCTTCCATAGGAAAACTCTGGCCCGCACATAGCTCTGAGTAGGGAGTAGCAATTTGGGGTGCAGGGGGAGTTAAGGGATTGCTGTTTGAAAATCAAAAGCAATCTACTGATGCAAAAAATGTCTGGAAAAACAGTAGTTTGCACATGTTCAGTAGAGACTGGCCAGAACTTTGTAACATCACTCTTCAGAGATGCTGCCTGTAATGAGCACTCTTGACTTCACAAGGTTTTCTGTGGCAGGAAGGTTTCCAACCCAAAACCACGAATAATTGTTCCTCCAGACTGAGTTTTAGGTCTATGCAGCAGATTTAAAGTCTTGAGCCTCCTGATAAATCCTGTTACTGTCGATACAATTACACAGTTCAATTTTACTTGAGTGCAGTTTTCACAAGCTTAAGAAATTTGGCATAAAAACTCTCCTTTAAAAAAACCCCAACAGTATAAAACATATGCAAAGTGAGTATTATTATCCCATTACACAGATTTGCATCTGAGATATGTGAAGTTTAAAGCCAAATGTATCCACTGGTTTTTGGGTATCCAGCCAAGAAGAAAAATTTAATTTTTCACTTTATTTTTTTTATTTTTCTGAGCACATGGCTGTAGCTGTGTGTTCTCTGACTCCTGCAAACCTGTTGCAGGTCTCAGAGTTGGGCATTCAAAGAACAGGGAATGTATAAGATAAAGAATACCTGTGAAAAACATGGGAAAAAAAATGATAACCCACAGCCCCTATCTGACCTGGCATTACATGGAGGACTGCAGCTAGGATGGGGAAGGGACTTCCTGACCAAGGACTGACAGTAATATCCTTATAAAACAGTATTTCTGTAAAGTTACCCACCAAGATTAAATGATGCAAATAGGCATACTCATTTCCCAAAGGGTCTTTGGTCAGACCTAATTCAATACTAGCTTGGTCTTTCTGAGATTTTCTCTTGTTTGTTTGTATGAACAAACATACTATGAAATTCTTAGTATATTTTATCTTGAAAAAGTATAACCACTGCACAGCAATTATGGCAGGTATTTGTATAGCAAAGATGTTATGTAGATACAAAGATCATAAAGATTTCATAAGATCAAACTTTTCATTGTGATGTATTATAGAACAATTAATACCTTTTATTTTGGAAAACCTGAAGTCTAGCCAGAGAGATCACTATTACACTGTGAACTCAGGCACTGGAAAAAGTTGATGACAACTACATGTAATGTTACTCACACAGTATTAAAAAACAAGCAGAGGAAATAAAACACAATATTTTCTTTAAAACTGTTGAGACATTCTGACAAACACACAGAATCACTTGTAATTAAGATAAACACAACATCCTCTGAGTGCTGCTGTGCTTACAGATCTTGCAAATAGCACATATGGTTTGTACTTTTATCAAGTGTGCTTAGACCTTTTTCTCCTAATGAGTGATTCTATGTGTAGCAGTTGGGAGCAAAACAAGACTAAGTTAAACACACTCTGGCTGTCTTAACTCAGAATTTCCTTGTATTTACGGATTTATATTAAATCCCTAAGGTTATTTTTAAATTGTTTTCAGTGTTATTTTATCATTAATCTTATTATCATCCAAAAAACTGGCTTCAAATGATTGCTTTGAGGATTGGCAAACACATTTGTACAGCTTGAAACAATTTATTGAAAACACGTTGCTTACTTCAGAGAACATGCTGTCTTTAAATGCTGTTGGTAAGAAATGTTCATTTCTTGGATTTTCATTCTATTTATGGACTCTGAAGACAGGAGAAATACATTTTAAGGTGCACCTAAAGGTTGCATATGTTTTTAGGATCACCGTATTTTAACCTCAAGGGATCTTCCTTGTCCATCAGGCTCCTCAGTGCACAGCACACAAGCCAAGGTAACACGCCTTTGCAAAATATTTGATCTCTACTCCAAAGGAGAAACATGTGACCAGCCCTGTTGTAAACTGGTGAACTACGGTTTAATAATGAGAAGATTTTAGTCTCAGATCAACGGAACAATTACTTTTAGCCAAAGGTATTTCTGTGAGCACGGTACATACAATAAACATTGATTTATGGTAATGCGTTTCCTTACTTTTCACCCTGATATCTCTGAGTCCCTATAATACTTTAGTCATTTGTACATTTACATAACTCCCTAAGATTAAATACCTTGTAACATGAAATATCTTTGCTATTTTATAGCTGGTGAAAAGGAGGTACAACCTGATTTACACAGAGCACAAGTTACACAAGTAGAACAAAACTATGAACCCCCCAAAATGATGAGTCAGAGTGAAATTTCCTCGTTCCTCTGTGTAAGGAGGTCCAGGAGCTGGATCTACTCCCTGGCCATCACAAGCATGAGAGCTCTGTGCTCTCCCACAGCATGCTGGATACTCTCCTCCCCTCTCTGGGCTCATGGTGGGTGTCTTGCCAGCAGGACCTGGGGGCACAATCTAGGACTTTCCCTGATTACCAGCTAAGGCAGCAAAACAAAACACTCTGTCCATTCCAGATTTTTAAAAAATTAATCTTTGCTTTCCAGAAAACAGCTTATTTCAGATGTTATTTTTAATTGAGACCTAATCCTTACTAATTTATATTGCGCTATATGAAGATTTGGAGACAGTTATGTGGTTTTCTTCTGCAGTGGTAAATCCTGATACTTCTGCCATCTATGCAAGCAGCAAACACAGAGGCTTTTCACCTCTTTCTACTTTCCTGGTCTTCCACTGATCAAGTACCTCGTCATCTGCATTTCCCTAGAACACAAAAGCCCAGAGTTTTTCATTATGAATGGTTTATTTTCCTTTCCTTAACTTGGGAAGGGGAAGAAAGGTAGGATAGAAAACTGGAGTTTTCAGTGTGTGCAAAAATTCCAAGCTTTTAACAAAAGTTTAGCCCCCAGAGCATCTTCTAGCAGGATGGAAGAAATTTATTGACTTTCATCGGGATAATTTCTCAATTTCTGTATATTCATCTACCTGGTTCTGCCTGTGTATCTGTCTGTACTCAAATTTCATACAGGAACAAATACAAATCCTTTCTCCAGACTGAAGAGAAGAAGAAGCTGGCTCACTCAGAAACTCAGCTAGAATCCCACTTCTCTAGCTTGCTTTCCCATGCGGTCCCTTGTTTCAAATTCACAAAGGCTGGATCCAAAAGCCCAGCAGTCCAAGTTGACTCTCCCATATGAATACATTTTTTTAATATCCAGTTTTAAATGAGGAGAGTGACATAGGCATTCAGAACAGCTTCCTTGTAAAATTAAATATAGCTGTCTTGTAAAAAATTGAACTTTGGAAACACGATAGATAGAAAGATTCCCCTGACCACAAGTATGCATAACTTACAGTCACAGTCAGACTTCAAAGCTCCTGCCTTTACACCCACACCAGGGTCTTTTTTATTGCAATTCTTTTCCAAATAATTAATTGCCTGCTAAGTGGTAAATAAGCAATTTACACTTTCTTTTCTATCCTTCATGGGGCAGTTGACATAATGTTGAGAGCACACTTACCAGCTTAACCAACAGCAACACAGTTTTGGCCAGGTCCCTCCATCCCAGTTTCCCAGATAAGAGGTGTGCGTTATGACTTCTTTCCTGTTTCATCGTAACATTTGCCATGTTCTACTTAAGATCTGATTCAGCATCTCCTGCCAAGAAACTATTCCGTGCTTAGATTGATCACAGAGAGTTTAGCCATGTTTTTGTCAGTGCCGTGCTTCCAGAAAGCTGGGATTTTTTTTTACAGAAACTGCACAACCACTGGCAAAAACTCCGCAGCACGACTTGCACTTATGTGTCACTTCTGGGTCCCCAGCAGGACCCGAGCGCCTGGATGTTTGTTTGCCTTTGAGTGCTTGAAAATGAAAGTCAGCATTTTGGAGTTTTATTTGTACTCTGCTGGAGCCTCCTTTCCTCCGTCCTGAGCAGCACGTCTCTTTCCAAAGCTCCTGCCAAGGGAGGGGGCCGTGCTGTCCCCACCACCTCCTGTCACCAAGTGCCAAAGCCACGCCAAGTTCAACGCTGTGGGAGCCACAATATAGCATGCAGATTGCCAGACAGGTAAGAGATTTCTCAAAGACAACACCAGGTTTGCATTTCGGGCACTTTTCCCTCCCCCTAGACTCTTCTGTCAAACTTCTCACTTGAAAACAATCCAAAAAACTGTTACAGAAACCTAAGAAAACCCTCAGCCATTTGTTATTTACTCACCTACAACCAGTAAGACACAGATTATGATAACAAGATCATTAAACTTTTAAATATCAGTGGCTAGGTTTTCACAAACTATGTTGGCAGCATATTTTTGTCTGGCAACATATAATTCAGTCACACAAAACCAACTGATCTCAATTACTATCAAGTAAGTAGACAGTTTACTTTCTAATCACCTCATTAGGTCAGCACTATTCACTGACATACAATTACATTGATACAGGCACTAAAAATAGTTCACCTAGATTCTTCTTTAAGGTCAAGCCTGGAAATTTATGGTAGCTGTTCAAATTCTGTGAGCTTTAGATCTTTGTGGAAAGCCACCAGCCCAGCCCTCCCTCCACCAGGTATGGAATAAGCCTGGGGAATACAACCTCCTTTGTCAGTGGTCTAAATTAGGTAAAGTGAGTACTTTGATTCTCTTCACATTCCCAGTTTCTGCTTTATGGTTACTGTAATTTAAAACTTCTTTACAAAGCCTACTTGTTGGTATAAATACTCAAAATAAAGAGAAAGGGATCCAATTACATCCTGTTGACTAAAGGTTATTTTAGTCTGCATTAAGCACTTGCCCAAGTTATTTTATGAAGTGTTTTAAATAAACATATTTTGTAGGTTTTATAAATTTACCTTATTTTCTTAAGAAATTATGGTTTTCTTGGTTTTCTTTTAATTCTTCCTGAGTTTTCTGTGTATCAATTATCATGGGCAACTTTCCCAAAGTGTTATGCAAGGTGATTTGGGATTCTGTTCCAGGAGCTTCGTCCATGTATCTAACTATTTTCCTTCTCAATAGTTGATTCCTTCCTTCCTGCCTCTGATCTGAAATACAAGACCTAATTCTCATTTCCTTGGAAGTCCATGTTAATTCGACTCCCACCCCAATTTTGCAAGATAAGGCTCCATTGCTGTCAGCTTTACTTCTTTCACAGCTCACAGTTGTCTTGCTTAGATTATATACTTGGTATACCGTGTATGCATATCAATTTTATGCATTATACTGAATGTTTATTGTCACCTTTTCTCACAATAGCCCAAAAAAAGGAAATGACAAGTTCAGAAAGATACCATACTCAGCAAACAGTTTCTAAAAATGCTGACAGGAGCTTGGATGGGAGATGAGGGTACACATGCAGAATAAAAGCCTGCTCTGCTGAAGGGCATACCAGTCCTCCTAGTAGATCCCAGGAAGGGACTGAGCTCCAAAACAAAATGCTTGGGCTTTCCTGGGGAGAATGTAGAAAAGCATTTCAGTCCAACCACAAGCAAGCAATCCGAGCATTTCTACTACCTAGGTCGTGGTCAGACAGGCAGAACGAAGTGTTCAAGGGAAGGAAACACCTTAAATAGACTGAAATGCCCAAGTATTTCTGCTGAATAATAAGCACTGCCTGGAGGACACCATCCTTACTAGCAGCTCTGGCTTGGCTTTGGTTACCATATAAAGAATCCCCCAGAGCTCAGTATGGTTTCAGGAACTCACATGCTATATAAACGTGCAGTCTCCTTCCCTAAAGCCACATCACCAGGCACTAGAGATGAGCAGCCCAAAAATAATATTTTGGAAAGAGCATTGCCAATCCACCCTTCATGTGAACAGCTTTCTCACTTGCTTGCCTTGAGGTATTAAAAGTTATGATATGAAAGCCCTCCAGGCAATCTTTCCCTCCTACTATTGTTAGCTTGTACTCTTACTAATTCTGGTCTGCTGTGAGGGCCTCCATCACCTCCCAGACAGAGTTCTGGTTTCAATTAATGCATTTAGACATCTTATTCCTGGGCTATAGCTTTTTCTAAATCTGCAGTTTTCTTCTTACAAACTATTCTGTTTCTTCTACTCACTTTTCTCCCCCCCAAAAAAATCTGCTTGGCAAAAAAATATTTCCTTTCCGTGTGTCAATCATTTCTAACTGGGTGGTTCCTCTTTTGTTTGTTGTTTCCACAAGGCACAGTCCAGAGAAGAAATGATGTTTCCTGTTCACAAAAAAAAAAACCCCAACAAAACCCAATGCAAAGCCACTGTTTGTCCTCCACTCCTCAGGGCCTGCAAGCCACCAGACCATGAGACCCTTTTCCATCCCTCTGTGTGGAATCATGGAATGTGCCTCCTTGTGCTCCTACTCCAGAGGCAAATCCTGCACTAGGTGTGTGCAGACTTCTTGTAAAGGAGGAGAAAAAAAGCATAGACCTGATGGTGGCTTAGCAAAGAAGCCCTGAGAAACACATGCAAAAATCAGACCTGGCTGGGTAGGTGAAAACACAGATCAAAGATGAAGGCTGCAGCTTCAGGCAGGTGTACTGGAACAGGTACGTGGAGGAAGGAGTGTGGTACCTGTGAGTAGCTGAACTAAAATAACCCCCAGCTCCAGCAGAGCTGAGTGGGAAGAGGACTGTGCAGCTTACAGGGAAAAACGTAACTGCTGGGACATTAAATGCAAAGCGAGGTAGGAGTCACATCACATAGACAAGTTTTCATCTTTAAGCCGCAGAATTCCCTTACTCTGAAAACATCCAGAAAAACCTTAATCCACCACCATTTTGAACGATAGTACAAGTGACCCAGGATGCCAGGCTTTCCCAGAGCACCTCAGACTGCCCACAAATGGCCTTTTAATGCTGTATGAGCACCACAAACCTTTCAAACTAACACTGTTGGTAGGATGAATCTGGTATATCCTTAGTCTTTAAAAAAAAATACCCCAAACCCAAAATACTGTAAGAGGAGGAGGGAGAAAGAGCTTTATTACATGAGAATGCAGATCAAAACAATTTTCTGTGCCTACAGGGGTTTGAGAAAAAAATACAACAAAACATAACTTTCAATGAGGTGTCATTGATGAATGATTTATGGGCTATTTGTGTAGAAGTACTAAGCACTAAGTCTCATCTTGATAAATCAGTTCAAATTCCACTAGTGCTATTAATAAATCAAGAGCAGGTCAGCTCCATTCTTAATGTTATTATTATGGTGCCTTCTGTCTGCTAATGCAAGTTTTGACATCTTCTTCACACCTTAGTATGAGACAAAGATACATGTGTCTCCTCAGTGAATTAATTAGCAGGATTTTGCAGCCCACCACTCTCTGCCTTGCACTGCTTCAGCTTGCTGAAGGGGACATCTATAACATGTGAAGGACGAGGTCATAGCACTGTGATAAAACTGAGTCGAATGAACAAACCAGATCTTCTAGAAATGGAAGGCTTCCCTCTCCCCTTCTGCAATATCCTCTTCTCAGCCTTTCCCTTCCCTCTCCAGCTGTGCAGGTCACCCACCCTCTCCCTTGTGCTGACACCAGCACTTGTCCAAATGCAAAGTAAGTTGATGCAATTTACTATCCCAGCAGAACTTAAAAACCCCAACAAAAAACAACAACAAAAAGACCCAACACCCCACACCGCACTGTTTTGAAAACAAGCCAGAATATCTGTGGGAACATTCAGCAGAACAGAAAGGCATTTAAGTGCTTTAAATTGATTTAAATGCAGTCACAAATGCTAAAGCCAGCTCAAGGTGAGAGGAGGGGAGAGGATAGTATCTCTCCCTTCTGATAGCTGCCAGTTGCTAATTTGGCTCATCCACTTGTAAAACTTTATCTTAAGACTCTAGGACACATTAGTGGGCTTAAGAATCATTAAAACAATCAGTTAGTCTGATTTTTAATTTGACTTGGTCTAATTAGCTCCTACACACAGTAGTAGTAATTCTCACAGTAAAGTAGTAATTCTCCACATCTTCACTGTGCTGGTCAATGCTCAACAGCAGAAGGGGCTGGTCATTGTATTACATTTAGAATTTATCATGCATCTTAAGAATAGTCAACTTCTACTTGTAATATGAAACATTCTTAAGATGATACAAGAATTATGGTTTTTTCATTATGTGTTGATGAACTTACACCTTCTGAAACACAAGCAGGTTCTGGTTGGTGTGAGAACCCTACTCCTTACAGATTAATTTTAAGGATGTGTGACACAGAGAGAGAGTACAGATAAAGACTGAGAAGAGATAGTTTCTTCAGATGCTTAGAGATCATTTCAAAGAGAAGGGGGACTGAAGAACATACTGACAGATACACTGGAATTTAGAAATCTTAATACAAGTACTGGCATGACAGTCAGAGGGCCGTTTTCTGTTTAGAAAAAAAAAAACCACAGTAGCTTAAAAAAATTAGATATTTCTACAAGGTTATGCACTAATTTTGCCAATAACACAATTTTATACACACTAAACTAAAATCTAAAAACTACACGTAAAGGTGTATTGGCCAGACACTGCCACACACGTGGTCCCTGCTCTGCAGTTTACAAAGTGATCACAAGGCACGCGCCCAAAACCAAATGGCTTTATGTAAACTGCAGATTTCAGCCCCAAAATTTAAAGTGCTTATTAAACTAAACATTCAGCAACTTCCTATCTCTGCATTAATCAAATATTAAGCAGACTCAGGAATGAGGTGATGTGGTGCAAACCTTTATTCCCACGTGTTTAATCTTCCCCGAGAATTCACAAATGGTTGAGGCATGACCAAGATTTGCAGGTGTTTATAGACTTTGGTTCTCACTTGGCAGCCCCTGCCCTGGCCTCGGAACACCTTGCAAGAACTAAAAGCATCCCATCAATCACCTTCCTTCCTTCCTTCCAGTAGGTAGGCATAAATTACCTGACTTGGACGACTGAGCTGAAGGGGAGTGAAACAGAAGCACAGCAACCAAGGAAAGCTCCCTGGAAGAGCTGAATGCTTCATGACAAAAATTCTGAGCCTGTGGTCATCCTTGCACCTCTTCTGAGACACAGGTCCAAAGCTAAGGCCCAGCTCACGCATAAACTCTGGCTCCTGTGTGCAAATCTCCACTTGCTGCACAGGTGTGTGGCCACGGTGTAACACAGGTGTAAAAGAGGTGTAACACAGGTGTAAATGAGGTGTAACACAGGTGTAACACAGCAGCTGCACGCAGCCACACGTGAGACAGGACATCCAGCCCAGGCTGATCCCAGAGCGGGCTGGGAACAGCAGCCCAGCCAAGGGATGGGAAGAGAACCCTGTGAGCACACAGGACATCAGTGTGATGATCCCAGAGTGACCTGCACTGCTCAGCAGGCAATCTGCAGCAGGTTTGGACCAGATGGGGCTTTTCAGGGTGTGATCTTGGTTCTCGCTAATGGAAATAATCAGGCCTGGCTGTCTCAAGTGCATGGATCACTGTGGAGGATAGGAGAAGACTCAAACTCCTAACCCGAAGCAGATGGAAACATTTATTGTTGTGGTTCTTGTGCACACACGGAGTGGAGGGGGTCTAAAGGGTCTGAACGCCGGAAGCTGCCAGCATCCCTCTGTGGTGGGGGAATGTTACAGAGCAGGCAAGTTATCTCAAGCACACTCCTCTCTTCCAGAAAGAAATTGAGCTCAGCTTTTGTCCTGTGTTCTTCTATCAGGAGTTCCCAGTTAAACAGCAATAATATTTAAACTGTTTTTGTCTTCGTTGGAAAGACATGAGGAGAAAAGGGTATTATCTTATTCTGACTATATTCCACGCTTTGAGACACAAAACACTATGTATTGAGACACAAAACACTGTGCAGCTTCGTCTTGTGGCAGCATATAAATATATATTTGAGCTGGGCATTTTAGTAATTATCTCTGGCAGCCTCCCTCCCTCATTTACTGCTCCTCCCCAAAAGAGATTTATAAAAGGAAAGATTTTATTTTGTGTCTGATCATAGGATAAAATGTTCACCAACGGCTTTAGTAAAGAAAAAAGATCAAATCCTTGGATTACTTTATCATATAGGCCACACATTCTTCACTGGCTGTAGAAATCAGTTAACACTTCTTTACTCAATTACAAAGAGCAATAATCTCTCACTCTTGCAAAGATTCCTGTCATTATTGAATGGAAGCTATCAGTAAAAACAATGCAATGGGAAAATACCAGGCTCAGTAGGAGTTGGCAAGCACCAGACATAACTGTGGGAGTGACTCCCACAGTGGGCTCTGGCTAAGATATGCCAGTTATGCATTCTTATTTTATCTCCATTGTAAACTGGGATTCTGACAAACACCCTTCCCCCATTATTGAACTAATGAAGCACAGTGTTATTATGCAGCTGTACACCAAAATTATTGGCAAGGGAGGTTTTTCTTACTGTTAATCGAAGCTAATCAGTAATTGCTAATTTTATTTTGTACCTTTAGACCAATATTTCTCCTGGAAAATGGGAACTCAAGTGCTTTAGATGTATAAAAAGGTTCTCTCCCTCATTCCAGATACCCACATCTGGGAGAGGTGATGATCTGGAGAAGGAAGACATCCCACCAGCAGCTGAAGAGTAAGCCAGCAGAGCCACCTGCCCCCAGTCCTTCAGCCTTGCCTCCACTCACCCCTGCCCCACCTCTGGCACTGCAGCAGCGTTGGCTTGGTCAGCTTTCTCCCCACAGCAGGAGCAATAAATCCCAGAAGAGTTAGGGCTCCAAAGGACCCCTGGAGGTCACCTAGTCCAACCCCTTATTCAGTTTATAGCTGCATTTCAAAAATCCAGCACGATGTTTCTAACCTGTCAGAAACTGTAATCTCTCTAAGCACCCCAGGTGAACAGAATCCCACCTGAGACCAAGCTGGCCTCCCTTTTTCACTTGCTCTAGGAGAGATGGATTGAAATGAACAAGTTTAGCTCCCTAACATCTGCTCAGCAAATGCTCACATAAATCAAGATGCAGAATATAGTGTATTTGCCACACCCTGAATAGCAATAGTCATGCAAGATGAAGAGCAGTGTGGAATCCCGAACTTGCTGAAGTCCATGGCAAGACTCCCATTTAATTTCAGGCAGGCCAGGGTTTTAATGCAGATTGTTACCATATGGTAGATTTTAAGACCAACTGACAAATGCAATTAAAAGCAGAAAAGAATTAACTGTTATAATAGCTACATTAATTAACTGCATTCATATTACCAAAACCCAATACACAAAATTCATGCATCTCCCAGCAACACCTATGACTGCTCTCTGAAAAGTACACATTTTCATTTAGAAAAACTGAAATTCCTCTAATCAAGAAACATTCTCTCCTAAGAAAACAGATTTTCTATATCAGCTTGACTTTTAAGCACAGAAAGAAGCTATTTTTAATGTTAACATAGTTTATTTAAATACACTATCTTACTCATGGCTTAGACCTTTTCCCCTTTTTTTCTTTTAATTCTAATAGAAAATATTCTGTTCAAATAGCAAGGACAAAAACTGGGAGTTGTTCTTGAGGCAATACAGTGGTCTCCTAAATTCAAACCAAACATCAGCTAATGCAATAAGCCTAGAGGTAATACTACAAGTCCATGCTCAGCATCATAGTGTGGCTGCTGGGGTTTTTTTACCTTAACTCCTTACAAATAATTTAATAAAGGCATTGCCTCCGGACAGTTATTCCTAAATTCATCCAAGACTGAGATGAATTACTATAACTCGTCCTTCTCTCAGTATGATAGTTTCAGATTGCCTGTGTATTTAGGAAGATTAATATACACTGGTCACATTATTAAAATTCTTCTGTTATCCTAAGGGAGAGAATTAAAACACCTTTTTCTCCTATAGGCAGCATCTTCATGCTGCAGATGTAAAGTTAACAGTTCAGTGAGAATGAACTGAGTTGGGTGAAGTGTCTCTCACCATGCTGCCCAGCAGTCCACGGCACAAATTTGAGATACACTTGTTTATTTTGAAATGTATTAGTGGGTCTGTTTCTATTTTCTTATTGGCTCCATCTAATTTTCTCACGAAGTGAGTAAAGGGACTTTTAAGCTGCTGGCCACAAACTCCATTTGACATCTCAAAGACAAATCTTTCTTGCTAATGCAGTATCACCCATGGTGACTCTGGAATCCCAGCTTCAGTAAACTATCTCATGTCCAGCTTGGCTCTGAAGCAAAGGCAGACCCTAAAAGATGATTAATAAAAATGCTTTTTTAGCCACTCCTGATAAGATTCTGGCTACATAAAAAGAGGCAGGAACCACCTTGATTATACCATACCATGGAGATGTTTAAGATACTTGTAGCATCAGTACTCAGACATTTATCCTGACAGTCCTTGGCACCAGCTGCTCCAAGAGGGATGTTGATCAACTTCCACATTAAAAGCCTTCTCTTAGCTCTTTAATGCAGAGGAGACACTACAGTACTGCTGTGCCTCCAAACTGCAGGTAAATGTTAGTTTAGCATTTCCTGCAGGCTCCTGCTTTACATTCTTTCCCCCAAAAACTATTTATAGCAGAGCTTCAGCCACTCAGTGACTTAGAAAAAACTCTACCTTCCTACGCCCAGCCCAGTGCTCCATAGCACAACTTTTAAGACAACACATAATAATTTGATGGGAATGTCAACTAATACATAGCAGCATCATTAGTGCTCTCTACTGGATAAACACGTAATTACTCCAAAATTAATATACCATAAATCAGGGACCTCAGTAACTGAGTGGAGTAAAACTACTCACACATAAATGATAATGCTTGGAATATACTTATAAAATCGTATGCCACTCAAAGGAAATTAAAACCTTACATAAGGATGCAACAAAGGATGCACAGAAGTCCTTGAAAACAAAACACAGCTGAAGTTGCAACTCTGATCTCTGAAGTAGGACAATTGGAGAAAAAGACTGTACAGTTAGTCAAGACTGTCCAAGAATACTTGAGTCAGGGCAGTTTTAATCAGAAATATTCCTTCCTGTTCTTCACATGCTATATCCATATGCACAGATTAATTTACAGCTAACAACTGTGAAATTCAATTTCAGAAATTCCTCTGCCCTCAAAAACAGTTATATATTTAGAAGACACAAAACGATTTGCTTCATCACTGTTCATAGCCTGCTAATTCAGGGCAAGCTTCTACTTGGCAATCAGACTAAGTGGTGTCTCTTAGTTCACTGACTCCCAGATGAACAAAACCAAGTCAAGGTTTCTGTTACCCCTCACCATCACCACCAGTGGCTCCATCTGAATGAAGACAGCTGTAATTCACTGTTCCCTCCAGCCAACACAGAACCACCAAGCCCCACCACCAGCAGAATGGTTGTGCTGTCCTGGAGTTCAACATTATTCAGAGCCAAACACAAAATGCCTAACTTGGCACTGAATCATTAATGGTTCGAGCACCTGCAACCACAAACCTTTGCATAAAAATGAGCAGTGATTGGCCTTTGTGAGAACCTCTTAATAATGCAATTCCCTAAAAATACCTGAAGCAAACCTACCTCTAAACGACCCCCTTCTAACAATGGCCATAAAGATGTCTTAGCAGGTGTTCTTAAAAGTGCTGAAGACACAGAAAACATTTTACAGTAATTGCTACCTGCCTGAATTTTTAAATACAGAACAGAGACATTACAGAAAGTCACTTCTTGTTATACAGATGCAATAGTTAACTCTAAGTTTTTAAATTGCATTTTTGTTACCCTATGTTTGATACAGTTGGGAATTATGTTTATCACAGCAGCATTTAGAAGGTAACCAAGAAAGAAACTGTTAGGTGCAGCCCTGTAGTGACATGGATGCAGTGTAGAAGATACATCTGCGTCCTGGAGAGGTTAGCATCAGTCAACAAGGGACACGAATGAGGAGGGAGAGAGTGGATGCGAAGAGGAAAAACACCACAACATTGCTGAAGCCATAGCAGGAAACATTTCCTAAGTGTGTGTCGTGGGTTGGAGCTAAATTGATTGATAGTTTACCGATCCAATCACACTTTAGTTTACCGATCCAATCACACTTTTCGAATTCGCATATTTAAACCCGCGAGAGGTGCGGAAACTTCGTTTTTTGAATCCAGGCTCCTACAGGAAGGGGGGACGGGTAATGGCTCTGGGCCCAGCCCTGGGGGAGCCGGGCCGAGCCTCCCCTCCTCCAGTGCCAGGGCAGGAGTCCCTGGCATGCTGTGGGCCACCCCTGCCTCAAAGCTGCGGGCAGCCAAAGAGCAATGGGGGCTGCGTGGCCGAGACCGCCGGAGCGGCTTCCAAGACCCGGGAGCGGCTTCGCCTCCCCCACTCCACATGGTCCTGCGCAAACCCGGTGGGATCCGATTTTCAGTTTCCTCAGACTGACGAAACTATCAAGCAACTGGCAGCATCGAAGGAGAAGGGCTTTTCCCTCAACATAAGCTGTTCACCATGGCGTTGAAGTCGGAGGGAGAAGGAGAAGGTGAGTTATGCTAGACTGAATGGAAGATGGCGGCGGAAAGAAGAGGGCGGAGCCGTGAGCTGCGTGGAGCTTAAACCAAACCTTTGCAAACCGTGGTAAAAACTGTAATACCATAAACTGTTCTTTTATCCGTTTAAAAGACATGGGGGGATTGAGAACACCCCATGTTTGGATGTTCAGTGCAATAGACTGTCTTGGAGCGGGCAGGACTGTTGCAGGTATGAGTTTGGAAACCACACTGGAGCAGAGAGGAGACCTCTTTTTTTTCGTTTCAGTTTGGAGAGACTTTTTAAGAACTTTAATACTGACCAGAAATTCCATCTTTGTTATCCTCCTCGCTCTCCAGGGCAGCCAGCACAAAGGCTGCGTGCCCCAGTGTGATGGGGGATGGGGGGGTGCTGGCAAAGAAAGGAATGGTTTTCTTCTTTACTTTCTTAGGGTTTCTTTTTCTTTTAATCATAGTACTAATAAACTTTCTTTATACTCTTTAAAGTTTTTGAGCCTGCTTTGCATTTCTCCTCATTCATATCTCACAAAGGCAAATAAGTGAACTAAACCACTACACAAATTGGTGTTTCTGCCCGGTTACCGAACTAAACCCGCTATAGTATGATTTCCACCAAATTTGTTTAGGGGAGAGCAAGATAAAAGGAAGTTTGCAGGTGAATGGGGCAAAACGGGTTAAAACCACTACTAAACACAGAGCTGCTAGGAAAACTCACCAAATGACAATTTTCTCTAATTTGAGATACCACAGTTTCTCTTAGCCAGGCAGACTCTTGGCTGCATCCCTTCAGTTTTTCATGAGTCATTTAAAGTAGGCGGGGGTAAAGAGAATAGTCTTGCTGGGACCTAGTGATCTGAAGGCTAACATGCATCCTAAAAAAATCTGGGGTTAAGGAGGTTTCAGAGGCAAAGCTACCTACAACTTAAAATAATACACTTATCACATCAAATTAGACTAATTGTTATTACACCTCTTTATGTAAGAAATTGTGCATGATCCTTTAAAAAAGTGGGGAGAATATGCAAGGCAGAAAATGATCTGGAAAAAATAAACAGCTATTTCCAAAGGAGACTAAGTTAAAAAGACAAACCCCAAAATACTTAGTTTTGTGTAAAAAAAAAATTGCTTAAATAAAATGTAGAGGGATAGGCTGGACATACAGCTCAAATAATACAAACACAAATAGGTTCGAATTACCTTGACCAAGTGATTGCTGTACTTTTTCCCACGTTTTTTCCTTATGTATACGTGACATGTGAAGTTGGTATGGTTTTGCTTAAACAAAGCAAACTCTTTTTGGCCCCAAAAAGAGTAGGAAATCCACAGCTTTGCATACCCACACGCTCTGAAGTTCTTGCTAACATTTCTTTCCAGCTTCTCCTTCTCCAAAACCCTCTGGTTGTTTTCCTTTCATCAAATCCTCTCTGAAGCTCAGCATTCATGCCCATTCCCAGAACATGAGTTGGGGATGTGAGCTGCTACTCACTATATTCATCTGGGTCTTTCCCACTCAGCGAATCCTTAGCACCAAAGGGGACCAAATAAGCTGGAGATGAGCTAACTTGAGCTCAAAAGCAGCCTTGTCAAATGAGCAGTTAAAACCTTGAGCTTGAAGTGCCTCCTAGCTTGTGGCTCACTCTGTGCATTTACAACTGGAAAAATATTGACCACAATGCACAAACTCCACACTGGATTTTCTCCCAAGAAAATAAGAAGCTGCAGAAATATTCTGCTTCTTGATACCCGCAATGAAAATAAATGGTCACAATCTCTGACTACAATTAAGCCTGTGATCTGTGAACAGAGGGTGCACTTCAGGCCTGGTGGACTAATTGCATTTTTGTCTTTCCATGCCTTCCACCATAACACACCCTGTGGGAGCAGCACTACTCTTGTAGGCTGCTATGCAACCTCACGCTGACACTGCCTTGGATCCCGCTCCAGGAACTGATCCTTCTTCCGCAGAAACGTTTGTAACTGCTTTTTAAAAAGATCATCCTTACACGTCTTCTTTCACATCAAATCCCCAAATGCAAAACACAGCAGACCAATCCAAATTATGAAATCATCCACCTAGCTGCTTGTTTATACTGTAGCCAATTCCCTTCCCCAAGGAATTCTGCATAGCTGCTGTTTTCATGGTCTCAGCAGGAGGAAACACCTCTTGCAGACCTGGGATGTTTAAAGCACAGCACAAAACCAGCAGCTCCTACTGAAGCCAAAGCACTTATTTTTAAAAAAATTAAAATATTATTAGGTTCTTTATTGTGTTAAAGCTTGATCTATCCTTTCCCTTGGCAGTTAGAAGATTCAAGTTACTTAATCAAAGCAAAATCGAAACAGCTCAGGTCAAGAATAATTCTTCAATTAGCTTGAATAGGAGTTGGATGAAGGGGAGGTTCCCACGATTTTCTCCTCACAGGCAGTACCAGACTTAATCCGGAGACCACATAAAGGCAGCTGTTTCTAATGCCAGAGGGAGCTGTGGGCAGCCAACTCGAGGAGACTCAACTTCAAACTACATATTCTAAGGGCAACCCAAACCTTTCCCTTCCCTCTCACACAGTTCACCACCCTGCAGTAATTCACAGATTATTAACTGGCCTGTTAATTGTTTGAGTTTCCTAGGTATTTATGTAGTCAAGAAAAACAACCAAACCCAAAAGCCTTCTTTCAACTTTTAGTCTGAGGAAACTTGAGGAAAAATACAGAAAAGTTGAAAACAGCTTTTGAGAATCATGTCTTTATTTACAGGTGGCCTGAATGTTTCTGTGCCGTAACTTCCATGATCATTGACAAAGGCTGCATTTTAACCAACTATGATGTCCTTTATTATTTCAACAAGTTGAAGTCATTTCATCTTCTTTGAAGATTTAAGTATCACCAATTGAGAAGACAACTCAAATGAAATGTTGTCATATGACTGCATCGTAAATACAAAGGAAATCCAGCCACTTCATTCTCCAGATACAGTTGGACCATCAAGAGTTCTCAGATGACTTATTTTCAATGTTTTTCTGTGAGATCCTTCAAGGTGAGATTTATAGACAAAATATACAATTAAAAAACCCCAAATCACCACTGTTATATTTTACTAGAACATCTATCTTCGCTTTCAAGTCAAAGACATGAAAACTTACGTACTTTGAGACACCTTTTGAGGCATTTAAAATATATATATATTTTGACTTCTTTATGCAGCCCAACACAAGTACAGTCATTTTGCCCCATCAATTTTTAAAAACTGATATGAAATACTATTAAAAATTTATGCCAGTTTACAAGATTTAAGAACAGGCATACTGCAAAAATGGTTTAAACTGTAGTTCAGTAAAACAAACACCAGGAAAGATACAGCAAGAAAATGAATAACTTTCTTCTGAGAAGCTGAGCGCTAAATATTGCAATTCTTTAGAGAACACTTGAGAAAGGGCGAGTCAGTTGAAAAATGGTACTAACCTTTAAAGCCAAGTACTAACACATCCCTGTGTCTGGCAAGGGATATGCCCTCCCCTCCAAACTGGAATGGCTTTGCATTTCTGCAAACCACTTAAGGCTGACACCTCTTGTTTTGTCATTTAATGCACACTGTAGGAAAACAAACAGCAAAACAGTTCACAGCCCTTGGACCAAATTTTGTAAGAACTCTGAATAAACAGAGATCCAAAACAGAGTCATGCAGCATAAAGTTAAGGACAACAGTCTATATTCACAGAGTAAAAGAAACTGTAATTATAAACTGGTCAGTTTTGATACCTGTTCCCATCAAGTTAAAACTCCGTCCAAGACTATACCCTAGAGAAGTGGTCTCCAAAGTGAGGCGCATGCACGCCAAGACAATCCATTTGGGTGCAAGAAGAAAGTATAGTTTGTAGAATTAACAAACAAAATTTTAAATAATTTAAAAATAATCTTTATTTCACTTCTCTCATACTTTTTCAATTTCTACTCCTGTGTATGTACATAATATATTCGTATAGTAGTTCACGTATAATTTATAAATTAATAAATATACATATACTGGGTGCACACATAAGAGCTTTTAGTGATACGAGTGTGCAATCAGAAAAAGTTTGGAGACCACTGGCCTCGAGGATGCTGTATGATATTACAGCTGCTTGCACAATCACATATCCTGTTGCTGAATTCATTTTTAGTATCAATCTTAAATACTCTCCTCGGCAGCATATTTTCAATACGCCTACTGAGATGTTTTTCCTTCAAAATATAAATGAATATAATGATACAATGGAAACTTTTGAAGGATCAGGCTTGGATAACAAGGCGTTGTTGACAAAGTATCCTTTGGTGGAATCACACTAAAGTTACAGCAGTGAAATTAAAACACATGCAATTTTTAAACCAGATTAGAGCCGTCCTGACCATTCTGCATTGGTCTCATTTCAGTTCAGTACCAGCTTCTTTTTCGCCACCCTCAGTCCCCTCCTTCCCACACCAACTTCATGAAGAACCACCCACCCACCCTCGGTTGTCTCTTTTCTCTATTAAAGCATTTTTACACCTGATTCCTAAAAATATTACCTGCACTGAAAAAAAAAGGGAACAAGAAATGTGTATCCTGAATCCACATTCCTATCTAGAATCCTGCAGATTTAGAAGAGGACTTTCTGTTTTAAATAAGGAGAGAGTGTATTGTATTTAAAACCGTTCCTCTGTGCTTCACTCTGGGTAGTTTTGGTTGTTGTGCGTTTGATTTGGATACTTTAATTCAAGCAAAACCAGATTCCCAGTGAATTGGGGGATGCGTGTGTGCAGTTTAACACAAAAGCTTGTGTGGTAAGGCAGTGCCACACTACACTCCACAGCTGACACACCGAGCACAGCCAGAGCTCGTGTTGGACACAACCCAGACAGCACCACACAATTCTCGCTCCTCTGTCACATTTGACCCCACACCTCTGTGATTTAAGAACATATTAGATCTAGGTAGACCTATGATGACTGGCTGCAGGGAACATGAAAGCCTTGAAGATTGTCTATTCTGCTCTCATTTACATCACAGATCATTTGCTCACCCTTTGAAAATGTCCAGTGATTTCCATTTGATTACAGCCTACTGAGGATATCAAGTGCTACAACTCATTACATCTCATTGTAGGTTGTTACCCAGGAAAATAAGCCTTGTGTTAGAAACTGAGCACATTTCTTTGGATCACAACTCCTCCTAGCTTCCACTTGCCATGATTTGGTAATTTTTATGCCTCATTCCCCTGTATCACAGACCAACACCACCCAAAACGGAGCAGTTAACCTTTGTTGTTACATCACAGTTTAGTATTCCCTTTATTTACCCTTGAATGTATGAGCCTTAAAACCAAAACTGGCAATGTGGCAAAACAGGAAACCCAACAAAAGAGCAAAACTCTAGGAAGGGACTAGAAGGGATCTCTGGTTTATCAAGTCTAGTTGCCTATTATTCAGACACCACTTTGCATTTAATTTCTTTCATAGACATACTTGGCTCTTCCTTCAAAGCAAGGCTCTGCCCAGAAGGCTGTTCCAGAATTAGGAACTTTGTTTCTAATCTAAATTTTATTTACGGAAAGTTTATACCCACTTGCTTTTGTTCCAACACTCTCAGCTCCCAGAGCTTCTGCCCTTTGCCTGTCACTTGTACAAAAAAAGTGTTCTGACTCCATGAACAAAATTACTGCTACAGATTAAAAAAAAAAATTTAGGCTTACCCATGAAATTTAACTTCCAGAGCATAGAGAAGACAAAATATTTAACTTTCCAGAGAAGGGAACAAAGAAAACAAACTGAAAAAAAGCTAGCCAGAAAGTGTGATTTGTTATCCAAAGAAGCCTCTTCTCTCCTCATCCTGGATATATGGGCTCACAGACATTGTAATCACTTGTTGCATGGGAAACGTTCACAGTAATCCACTGTGATGCTCTACATGAAGTAACTGTACAAAATTACTGCACAGAAGAAAGTTAATACAACTCCAGTGACCATTAAAACAAAGACCAAATCACAGTCTGTCTTGGTAGACGCAAATACGATTTTAAAAGACACATCACCCTTGAGTTTGATACAACTGTATCTCTTTCATGAAAGGAAACAACAAAAAATTCCAAGCTTCTGAAACAGTCTTATATATTTTGTATCTTTCTATTGATTCAGCTTAGAGGAATTAAGAATGGAGCCAAAAAGGTAGATGAATAAACCATCCAGCATTCATTCACAAGCAACAGAAATCAAAGCACCATATGTACATTTTTCTCTCATGTCCAGAAGATAGAGGCATGCAACACCATTACTGTAAACAATAAAAAGGTGCACATTTCAGAGCATGAAATAATTCTCCACTTCCACTAGGTTTATTGAAACCTTGCAAGTTGGGTATCTATGACTCACCAGCCTAGGACAGCTGTCAAGTCAGCAAGCAGACTTGCAAAATGGTATCCTGAATTTTAAAATCTACTTGTAAATCCCCAAGCAACTGCACTGACAGAAGTCAACAGGGTGAAAGAAAGAAGTTTTCAGTTTCAGACATCCATCATTTTGCACCTAAGGAGATCCAACCTGATTGGCATTATTCTCATGTAAATTTTCCATATTTAACACCTAATCTAGAACAGGCAAACAAGGGTGTAGAAAGCCTTCTAAGAGCTCATTAAATAAATATAGTACAACAGGTATACAAAAGACATATTGAATGTTATTTTTAGGTAGGCTGCATAATTTGTATTTTCACTGTTAGAAAAAACAAAACTGGCCTTTACAAAATTATGATTTCATATAGAGTAAAACCACTTGCCCCTGCTTCTACTTACTAGTAGTTTAAAATGAACAGTAAGTTGATACAGAGAGACAAAATACTCCCGTGGTAATGCAAAGAGTAGACAGCTTTTTAGTGTGTTCTTAATCTGGGAGAGAAAAGCCAAATTAACCTGTCTTATAAAACAATTTCAAACCAGAGCAAACTGGCAGAGAAGCCTAAATGGAAATAAAAAACCCTCTTAGACTGAAAGTTACAGAATTTCAAAGCAAAGTGAGATTTCTAAAAAAAACCTCATCCAATTACAACGAAATGAGAATGTTCCTCATGCTGGTCTCAAAACATTCCATGTTTCTGTGGCTGAACCCCTGGTTCAGAGACCTACAGCTGAGATAGCAATGAAAAGAGTAGGCCAAAGCCAAGGTATAACAAACTGTCACAAGAAAGCTTGGAAAGTATTAAAAAAACCAAAAAAACAAACAAAAAAATAAAACAAAAAAAACCCCCAAAAACCAAATCATCAAAGTGAGCTGCTCTAGCTTTCTTGAGTATAACATCTGAACCTATAGTAGAGTAAATAGCATAGTTGTAGTGATAATACAAAAATAGCTTGCAAGCTAAGTTACCTTTCAGACTAAACTTCATATACCTAGAATCATATGAACAAGATTCCTCATTCTCTCAACTTATCTTATGCTTTTTAAAAGCATTTTCTAAGAAATTTGCTTATTTTTATACAGTTATGCTAAAACCTGCCAGGTCCGCATGCTTTTTAAGGACACACTTTGTCACCTAATAGAATATAAAAACACAGCAAAAACAGTGCAGAATTTTGTAAAAATACTTTAAATAAATTTACACTTCACTCTAACATTACTCAAGAATTAATCACCGGGTTCAACAGTTTAAGTCCTTTACTTCTGTTATCCTCATTGCACATCAAAACCAAAGTTGCTATTTCTGCCAAGACTCAAAGGAGTGGATCCTCAACCTCTGCTGGCCTAATGAGCAAGCAAACACCGCCCCTTAGGCAGAATCATTTTGGGCTTCCGCAGACAGAAAAGGGAAAAAAAAAAAAACAAAAATCCTGAACTCACCAGAAAGTTCTCACTACCAGCGAAAACCAAAGGCAAAACTTCAAAAGACTCTTATAAGCAAAGATCCTCAGCAAAGATCAATACAGACAGCTTTTCTGTGACTTCACAAACACAGCTCCGTTTTTATGACCAGTTTTTTCTCAGCAGTACAGGCCATGAAAGCTATAGATCACTAGGTATGTACATTTTTTTAATCAAAAAATAAAGGGCAACGCTTATTGAATTTCAAACTAAAAGATTTTTGCTTCTGCAAACC
This sequence comes from Daphoenositta chrysoptera, assembly GCA_013397915.1. Classification (NCBI taxonomy): domain Eukaryota; kingdom Metazoa; phylum Chordata; class Aves; order Passeriformes; genus Daphoenositta; species Daphoenositta chrysoptera. The sequence goes on along the minus strand of VZRO01002833.1, from coordinate 139,068 downwards.
TAAAAGCTTTCTATAAATGTCTTGATTTCTAATGCTGACAAAAAATAATTGACTACTAAGACATTTTTCTCATTTTCTGCAGCCTCAGAGAGTTTAAGTTACAGTACTGCAAGGCACATACAGAATCTCTTCCTTTCAAATACTCAGCAGATATATTCCCTGAAATAATTTTAAAATCCTCAAAACAATTAGAAATGCTACAAAGTTAATAATTTCTATTTAAAAACGTTGCTCCTACACAACATGCACTTGTTTGGATAACAAGTTAGCAAATATTCATAAATTTTTTCTTTTCATTTACACTGGAAATAGACTGGATAATTTTTAACCTGGAAAGTACTGTATCATGTCACATTTAAGTTATTGCCTTCATTACAAATTGCATCATCTCTGAAAATCCACAAAGTACTGGATTTGAAAATAAGCAGTGGGTGAGAGACTACAGATGCAGTTTAGCCCATCTTGAAAATGGGTGTCCACATAAAGCAATACCATCAGAGTAAAAAATGGACTTTCTTCATTTAGTGGATGAGGACAAGAGAAACTGATGTAAGTGCATTTGTTCAGTTTAATGCCATGTCATTAGCATCTACTTAAAAAATCTTAATTTTCTGTCTTTTGGGCAAGCACATCTTACTATGAAAGCAACTGAACTTTTAAGAGGTAGGTTTTTTTTCCATTATGCGCTTATTTATTTCAAATAAAACATAACCAAAGAAACACCAATATTTGCTTTTGGACAAGGATCAAGTCTCAAAGCTTGGTACAATATCTGACAGAGTTCAGTATTTTATTTGTCCTCAGCAGTACTGGGCTGCTTTGGAACCAGTGTATTCCAGGTTGTCTTCATAGTCAAAAGACCAATCTACCGACGGTACTGAACCCACCCCCTCCTCCTCCACCTGTGGGCCCACAACTTCCCGGGGGATCGTTGTCATCAAATCCATTGGGTCGGAAAGAGCAAGAGGCTGAGGCAGCTTGAAGTGCTTGTGTTCGAGCACTAAGCTCTTGCTCCTGAAATGAAAGAATAAAGACAATTAAAAGTAAAAAAAACCCAACCCACAACCTCGTGCCCCTGAAAGAGCTTTTAAAGCAGCATCACTAATTTCTAGTCAACAGCTTTACTGCACTTTTCAAGTTGAACATCCACAGCCAATCTAAGATGTATAATTTCACTGATTGTCAGGAAGCCTAAGTGAAACAAAATTAAATCCATCTGAGTTCATGCTAAAATTGTGTTTTATAGCAACATGGGATGTCATTATCTACTTAGCCTGCTGAACAGAAGCTAACAAAACAGGTATTGATATATGTTTCATAAGAATTTTCATCCTAGTGATTTTCAAATGCTCTTGTTCTTGGCCGCAAGATTGAAAGGCAAAACCTTTAAATCAATGTTAATTACTTTAAAGACACTTTTTCATTCCACTCAATCGACTGCATAGAATAACAACATACTCAGATAAAAGGCCAAAAGATGGACAAGCTATCTAGTTCCTATTCACTACAGCTTTTCAGCTTCCAAGTATTATTACTATAGTAACTGTTACAACATTAGTAAGTCTCTGCAACTCTCAAGCACTTCATAAAAATCAGAGTCAACCGCTGGAAAATGTACCTGCATAAGTGGAAGGAACATGAAAGCTCTGCCTCCTGCCAGCTGCTTTTTCAGCTGAATGCTCCTGAGGCTTCTTTAAACATCTAAGAAGGGGATGAGCACAGGCTTTTCCCTCATTAGGCATATCATGCACTATTTTGTCTCTGGCCAACTAATTCAATAAACCCTGCAGTAATTTTGTATCTTTAGCATACCTTTCTCAAATTGGCCAAGAGCTTCAAAAATTGAGGGAGAGAAGGCAGATGTTGGGCTCTGGAAGTCTACCAGGAAAAAGACAGTGGACCTGGCAACAAATGAAGTATTCCAGTGCTAAGGCTCATACCAATAGCCTCCTTCACATGACACTTCATCACTACACACCTCCCTAAAGGCAATGGGAGCAAACTTTAGAACAGGGTTTTAGTAACTACAGGGGTCACCTTCAATTCTTCCTGACTGTATTACACTACCATGAAAGCACTAAACTGAAGTCTTGGTCCACATACTTTCATATGTGCTAAAAATAGTCCTTGTGAGTTTAAATTACTTTGCCCTCTTCAAAAAACACAGCCCAGGTTTGAAACTATTGTACACTATTATGGACTGAAATGCATACTCATTTTCAAAATTATGTAAGATATTTGGAGGACACTATCTACACAGATGCACTAGCCATATTCCTGAAGACAGTGTCATGCTATCTCCAGCAATATGTGGATTCACAGCTGTCTGGCTAACTGTATGACACACCAAAAACTAAGTAAGTTTACTAGGAATAACAAGGAAGTATTAAAAACTCACTTGTAGTATCAGAAATCAACGGCAAATTTTGATTAAAATAGCAGACCTTGCATAAATAGCCTGTTTAGTTGAAAAACTACACTACCAAACTATTTAGCTTACAGCACTAGCCTTACAAGCTTACAAGCAATAGCCTTATTTGTAAAAATGTTGAATATTTTCATATTGATTATATTTATCCCAACAAATACTACATCAGGTAAGTAAAACTTCATAGTCAATACAGTTCTCTGGACTGAGAATAATGCAGAGCATCCTCCCTTGCTTTCCACTTGTTCCCAGAAAGGGTTTCTAAATTTGTTTTAAACAGAGTCAGAACTACCCATATTGCAGGTTTAGTTATTTAAAGTGAAAACATCTTTGTTTACCATGTGGTAAACTGATATGCAACAGCAAAACAAAAGCAGTAAGATGCTGAATTTTTTTTTATAACATATCTTCTAATAAAAGTAAAAGCTTTCTCAGGACAGAAAAATATATTCTTGACTTAGCTGGAAAATACTAGTTTAGAACTCTGAACCAACAGTGAAATATGGCATCTTAAAATTAGAATAATCTAATTCAGTGAATCACAGTATTAGCATTAATTTGAGAAAAACAGTAACTGAGCACTTGTAATGAGCCTCAATTAAAATGAGAAAAAGGTCAGGAGCTCAGCAACTCTGAGATTAATGAAACACTACAAAGAAAGCCAATACTGAAGAATCCGAAAGTGAAAGGTAGAATAAGATCTAAAAGACAAAAAAAACCAACAACAACAAAAAAAACCCTAAAAAGCAAACAAAAATTATATGCTTGGAAAATATTTTTCATTTTGAGGAGATTACAATTAAAAAAGGAAAAGCCCCACCAAATAGGACAAGGAGTAATGGTTTTAAACTAAAAGAGAGTAGAGTTAGACTAGATATAAGGAATGAATTCTTCACAAGGGTGGTGAAGCACTGGAACAGGTTGCCCAGAGAGGTGGTAAATGCCCCATCCCTGGAAACATTCAAGGCCAGGCAGGACAGGACTTTGAGTGACCTGGTCTGGTTGAAGATGTCCTTGCTCATTGCAGGGGGTTGGACTAGATGGCCTTGGAAAGCCCCTTCCAACCCAAGCTATTCTGCGATTCTGTGATCAGAGATCACTGCTACAGAAGCCAAGAGAATGTCAAGAAGAGATGTTGCAGATTTAGAGACAGAGTTGCAATTTAAGATCTCAGTTCTCCTGTTCACATTTGTAAAATACCTGCAGCAGACTTTCCACAGTGAGATTTAGCTCATTTTCTCTAACTTAAATCTACCTAGTTCTTTTAATTTGGCCTATAACCCTTACAGGAACAGCTTAACCCATCAAAGAGCACACAGTACACCACACTTTTATTCCCAGAACATCCAAAAATAGCAGCAATGCTCAAAGAAAAACATACTGAAGTGTGGAGAACACTGTTTTTTTTTTTTTTTTTCCTAACAGCAAACAAAAAGGCTGCCACAGCTAGGTGAGGTTCTCAGACCACAGGGAGTGTGCTGCTGGCAGTGCTGGTCCCACAGAGGATACAGCATAGGCAGCAAAGGGAAAATGCAACCTAGTCAACCCACATCTGGTCATCATTTCAGTGGTTCCAGCACTTGGGTAAGCACAGTTTTGCAAGTAAAACTTCACTACAAATGAAAATGCCCTAGTAGGAACACCACTTAGAAGTTTTAAAGTATACTTAAGCCACTTTTGTAATTCAGTAAAGGCAATGAAAGTTTGAACTGTTTGAAGCCTCTCCCATCTGGAATTACAAGTGGTTAAATGACCTATACAAAGATCTCCACTCAAAGTTTAAACTGAAATGAGTTTATGCCATTTTCCTTGACATTTCCCATCTAACAGTGACAACCTTACTATGAAACCTGTCCAGCAACACCAAGATCGAAGCCAGACTGGTGATTTATAAGGTTAATATACCAGAATACTTAAAAGCTACCTTGTTCTTTCCTTTAGACTGCCTCTTGTGAGGCTTAAGGAGACACTCTACACAAAATTTCCATCTTACCTGCAAGTACAGTTTGTTATCTTTTGTAATTGCATCCATGAGGTCTTTTTGTAGAGGAGGGTCTCCATTTACCCAGAGGCCATTTGCTGAATTGGTGTTGAAGCCACAGGTGCTGTTCTGCTTTTTGTAAAACAGAACATAAGCAGTGTCCTTTGGAAATCTACTGGTGATTTTCTGGACTGACTGAAAGGAGGTAAATGTCACTCTGCTGTCATTGAACAGAAACCATTCTCTTGGCATCTCAGTGTCCAGCTCATTTTCTACAACAGTACAAGGACTCTCCTCTGTAAACAACTTATCCTGAGGAGAAACTAAAGAAAGAGCTGTAGACTGGTGGCAGAGCCCTGAAGGCCCTGACCCAGTAACATTTCTAGCATATGAATAATAATGACCACTTTCAGAGGAAACACCAGAATGCACCACCACAGAGCTTAACACATAGGGCACCAATTGTGGGCAGGTCACTTCATCAGCACCTGAGGGCTTCAGTTTTTTAGCAAGGTTTTCTCCAGTGTCAGAAATCTCCACACCAACAGACCAGCCTCCCGAAACAACAGCTAAAGGGGATGTTGCTCTTTTCACTGGCAGTTCCAATACAAGTGGTAGAGAAACATTGTCCAAGATTTTGCGCCTTATGTGACACTTTGGATCATATGAAAATCTCAAAAGAGTGAGAATGAGGTATTCAGGTTCCTCAATGATTTGCATAGTTTTTTCAGCATTCTGTAGAGAGGCACACTTTTCACAATAATACTTATTGTCTCCACTAAGGATCTCAGGTGCCAGAAAATAATTGAGTAAGTCTGTAACTGACAGGGTATTTTTACCTACTAGACTCTGAGACACATCCCCATTATTTTGAACTTTGAGTTCAGAAATTGTGGTATTCTCAGGGTTTGGCTCACTAGAAAAATCTTCTATGGTTCCTTCATTCATAATTGTGTCACATCCACGATTTACTTCCAAATTACTGAGAGGTGTTTCTGCAGCAGGACTGGTTGCTAAAGTATTACTTTGCACCACATAGTCATCTTTCACTTCAGAATGTTCCATACATTTTGGGTCAACATTCTCTAAGGAAGTTGGAGGACAGAAAGCCAAAGAGAGATCTGTGAAAGCTTCTTCCTTTTCAGACATACTTTTGCAGTTCAAACAGCATATGTTAGTCTTCAATTTTCCTCCAAACATCTTCTCTATCAGAGTTCTTTCCTCACTTCCCATACAAGGTGCTTCAGTAAATACTTGTGTTTTATGGACAGCTTCCTGTGCCTGGGACTCTTCATTCATTATGCTTTCAGAACTCTTGGCTGAAGACAATGCTTTCAAAGTTCTCTCTTCTTCATGCAACCTGAGGACAAAGAAAAATAAATACATGTAACTGTGCTATTTTCCAAATATTGCCACACTATTTCAGATTTTTCTTTCCAGCTGAGCTAAAAAATATAGATGGTTTAAGTTGCTAGAAGTGTCTTACACTAAAAAATCTGTTAGTTATTTTTTATACAAGCAAGCTGAACCATAGAGGTCTGTGCTACCCAAAACAGAGTATGAGAGGCACAAATGCATTTACTGTGGGTCTCATTATATATAGCAGAACACGATGGATATAATGAAAGAACTGGCAAGCATAAAAAAACCTAACAATGTTTTCATTATTTACCCTTATGTTGTCTTAATAAATCAGATCTCGAGTTGACTGGTCCTGTATGTCGGATTTTGTAAGAGAATAAGTAACAATTTATCTACTGCCAGACTGTTTCCAAAGAAAATGTCAGAATTCTGCAGCCAGGAAAGTTAAGAAACTACAGCAAGAAAATCCAAACCAAAAAAGAAACCCAAGAAAAAGGGAAAAAAATAGGAGAACACTATCTCACTATTGAGATCAACTTCTCCAGAAGTGGAATATGTCTTAAAGTAATATTGCTTCAGCCCCATCTCAGCAAGCCAAAAATAAAGAGGGTTGTTAATAAATTTAGGTATTACTGCTTTATCTCTGCCACAGTTAACTTGTTTGCTTAATTAGCTGGTTATAAAGACATGTACATCTCTTTGTGACTTTTGTGCCCTGTATGAAATACAGCTGTTTCCACCAACACGAAATTCCAGAAGCACAACTAAACTGCTTTCAGCAACCACATTAATTTAACAACAGGACCACGACTTGAACATAACACCCATGTTTAGATCTGTAAAAGTGGCACATTGTTACCACCACAGCCTGTTTTCAATTATGTGGATTCAAGATGGCATCCAGACTTTACCACAGATTAAGCCCATGAAGAAAAGTAGTTCATAGACCATACAGAAAACCAGAGAAAGACAGGAATGAGGATAAGAATTCCTGATCCCCCCTCATGCAGTGGAACTGTTACACAACTGCTCCTAAGAGTTCAACATTATGTGGTAAGGCTGTAGATTCATTCCCATTAATGGCACCATAACCATACCTGTCTAGCAGGAATCTGAGATATTCTGAGCAATCCTGCTGAGATCGAGGGGTGAACCATGGTGGTCTGGAAGCTTCAAAGAAAATTCTAGGAGCATATGCCTCCCTCTGTTCAAGTGAGAGGAGGACAGGCAAGGTTACATAAGAACTACTTTAAAAATTGGTTATATTATTTTAATATTAACAGCTGAACTTTGGAATACATTATCCCAGAGTAGCTGAATGAAACACATGCTACATAAACAGTTAAGCAACTTAATCATATGAAGGGAGAGACATTAATTTTGTAGCAATCACCTCTAGTACAAAGATAAAAATAGTTTATCCTGCTGGCAAATATTAAATGTTTAGTGAGTGCAAGGCAGATACTATGCATAATAGCAGCTACTGTTCTTGCTGCTAAGTTAGAAAACCTCTTTGTTTTCTTCAGAACACCGGTACTTCTTAAGTACCCATTTATTTTGAAGTTGATCCAGCCTCATCCGCTTCTTAAGTTTATTGCTATTATTCAAAGAGAACAGAAGTGTCTTGTGCCTTTCTACAATAAGTAGAATGTTTTGAACAGCTAATAATGTTCACATTAGAATTTGAACTACAATAAAATTTAATGTAAAAATCACTGAAGAAGGTAGCAGTTTACCCTAGAAAGATACATAAAGTCAGCTTGTATATCAACTCAGGCTTTATTTTGATTTTCTCATTCTTGCTTCTCAAAGAAAACCTATCACTGCCTATTTATAAAAACAACAAAATGCCAACATCTTCCACTCAGAGACACGTGTATTTCCTAAGCCCATCCACACCATCTGAGCATTTGAAGGCAGACTCATTCCCATACCAAATGGTAATATTTATACTTGATATACTCAAGAGGACTCCCATGGCATCATGTTTGTTTCTCAATTTTGGTATATAGATCTAAGCTTAAAGAAAACCAGATGGAAAACTGACATACCTGGGTATGGGCCAAAAATGCAAAAAGATGCTGTAATTTTCTCATTAGGGAATTACAGCCATTTAGATTCAGAGATAAAACATGTCTTCTGAAACTGAAATGAAAGACAGACATCAGTTTCCTCACTAGACTTCTAACAATGCAGTTATCATTCCAGCTCAGATAATTACTTCAAATTGAAAGAGAGCAAAACATGTAACACTTCCCTTTAATACTGGGACTCTGCTCTAGTGCAGATATAAAATTACTAACACTGCAAAATACCTATATCTTTAAACATTTAAATGTGTAGGAATGGGCTACAGAGACTTTTTTTAATACCCTTCCAGATAATAACAAAACATCACCAAAAACTTCTACAATACTGCAGTGAGCAAGGACAGTGAGGAAAAAAGGACTTGTCTTTTGACACTGGGCAGAAGGAGCAGAATTTTTAGTGGCTAAAATTGCAGTTTTCAGAGCTGGACTTGAACAAAGCAATCAATAACAGAGCAAAAAACTCAACTCAGGTCCAGCAAGCTGAGAGACCCCAGGACATGTTACTATTCAGTGAAAATCAAGAATACAGTAACTGCAGGAATTATTTGCAATGAAAAGAGCTGTTAAGAACCACTTACTCTGTAGCCATAAAAAGTGCCTGAATAACACTGTTCATGTAGCAAGTATTTCCTAGATTTATTAGGCCTGTCTTCCCAGTTTCAGATTTTCCAGAAAGTCTAGATAAACAAGATGGCAAAGAACTGGATTGAGAAGTCCAGGCACTCTGACTGAGAATCAACTTAATCTTCTCTTCAGTGGGTTTGGGCATATCCTACAAGAGAAACATTTAACACACTTAATAGGTTTTTGTGTTTGTTTCTGTAACAGGTCCTGCCATTCAGCAGTATTGTATCTTTCCCTGCTTCCCAATTCTCCTTCAAGGTCTTGCTGCTGTCCCTGATAGCCTAGGAGATAAATCAGCCCCCCCTGCCCTTGTTCCCTCCCTTCCCCTCAACGTTCTCCTTCAAAGCTTTCTATTTATTCTGTATTTCAAACAGAGGATTGACATGAGGCTGTGTGGTTAGCTCTTTTCTCCACGAGGAAGCTCTAAAAAGTTTAGATCTGTGGAACTACAGCTTCACATCTGGGAAAACAAAAAACACTCCACCCTCTTAACATTCCTAATGTACCTTAATAGCTTCCAGAATAGGTTCATAGAGCTCTGGAAATCCTGAATAATGATACATCATACAGTGTATCAACTCAGTCAACTGCATCAAAAAGGCTGTACTGGAAGGCAAGCCATCTCTTTTGAAGGAGTGAACCAAACTGACCACGTGTGGGACAATCTGAATGGGAAAACAAAGAAACAAACAAAAAGGTGTTAACTGCACTTTCTCATTGTTTTTTCTTCTACAAAATACTTCATTGAACTTCATTGGTTTATGCATGCTAAATGATAGGGGATCTTTTGTTATTAAATACGAAGTGGTTGAAAAACAATGACTTGAAAAACACATTCTTTATACATCACAATTTTCAAGAAGCACAATTAATTATTCAGTTCTCTCTTCAGCTCACATAGCAAGGTTTGGAACTTTATGAACTTAGAAGGTGCATGCTAAGACTTTAAATAGTCAGGTGTCCAAAAGTACTCATCTTATTAAGGATATTAACTGCAAACATTTTGCTTTTGTGCCACCACTAACAGTTTAGTATCCTATTCTAATTTCACAGATACGGTTTTTAAAACAAATCTCTCAATTTTCCAACAGAATCTAATGCTTGGAATCCCGAGCCAACGAGTACATTCCTGCTATTCCTACAAGAAGGAAACTGGCCCATAGCTCCACCTAGTGAGGGAGCTCAGCCCCATAACGACCATGTCATGTACGATGAGCTGAAAGTTTACCACAGCTGTGGTAATCTATTTGTTTAGTTCAGATTCAGGACTATTTTAAATTGGGTCAGATCAGAATCAGAAATATTTACTTCATCTCCTTCCTCTTCGTCAGCACAGCTCTCTATTTTTAAATGCATGAGACATTGGTCTTAAGACATCAAGTAGAAATTTACTTCAAAGCAATTCCTAAAGAGTAAGGACTTCTCAGTGTGAACCAAAGTATTTCAGACACCTTTGCCAGTTTCCAAGTGATCAAAATTGGTTAACTGTGAAAGAAGTGGATAGAATAATTTCTCATCATTAATTACTACCAAACAATTTGTAAGCTAAAGACATGAAATACAGAACAGGAACTGTAAGAATACAGGAATTTGAGGAAAGTATACCAATTACAAGAACTGATACAGTTCAAAACACCAGAGTAAAAGGGGCCAGGTGCAAAACACTGATCTGGCACTTTTTCAAATATTGGTTAATCTCTGGGTATAAAAACTGATACATCTCTGATAAATAAACCCCTCTCTTTAGGTAAGCAAGATATCCACTGTTTAAAAAGTAAAACACAAAGATGAAGTGTTCACTGTACCACGAGTCAATAGTGAAAGTTATTGCAATGAAAAAACTCCATCTTCCACTTTATAAATGTGGGTACATAGCAATGAGAAAGAGACTACTTGACTCCAAGAAAGAGATTTGTATCAAGCAGATCTGAGATACAATAATTCTGCACAGACAAAGCACATGGGAAGAAGAGAAAAAGTACAGGTTCTCAGTTCTGTCAAAGAGAGTCTGATTCTGCAGGCTGGATAATACTGAAAGATACACTTTGAATACACACAGAATTACCACTTCTGGCCTGAGGTTGCAATGAACTTATACATCAGTAGATTTTTGATCATCCTAAGTTCTACATTGTAAGTGCAAGACTGCTTCTGCTATAAAAATATCAAACTAATTTATGCTAATGATGCTCAAGTGTAAGGAGAGGGAATGTAATCTCAGATGCATTACCAAGTAAATTCATTTCTATTTATCAAATATGCATTTGACCCTTTCACAATCAAACCATTTGTTATAAAAAAGTAAACAAGCACTTTAAGTGAAGAAAAATATTACAGAATATTAAATGATAGCAAGTAGCACAAAAAATGGTAGTGAAGAAAATTGTTAAAATGGAGCAAAATGGTAATGAAATCTTGAAGGGAGGTATTTATGCAATACAGCACACAGCATCCAATAGAAATTCTCTTTGTTAAATCAAATTCCTCTTTCTAGAATAAGATATCTCATATTTTACATTTTTCTAATGTTTTGTCTCTCTCAGGAAAAAAGAAGAAAAGCACGACAGTAAATAAATGAAATATTTATGTTTTGAGCATATTCAAGGCTACTTGGCTCTTTCAATTGTGACTCAAATTTCTATCCTAAGCCAAGATTAGGGCAGTGAAGAAACTTCAGCCATCTCTCGTTAAAAAGCAATGTAACAGGCATAAGGCAATTACTCTGACATTAAACAAAGGGTTTGATATCCCTTCAGAGTCTTGGGGACAGCTTAGAAACAACGTGCCAGGTTATTACTATTAAATCTCAGACATATTTCTCCTAAACTTCAAGTTGAACACCTTTCTGTATTAATACAAACACTCACTGTCACGGCCTCCTATCTGTGGCCTTAACTAATGAAATGTATTTTGCAGAGGCCATTAAAAATGGTGTCCTTTAATTTGTCCATGAACATTGAAACATTTTTGGAAGTGAAGTACTTCTTGGTCTCCCAAGCTTATTCAGGGTGACTAGGTTACATAGAGCAGATAACTGGTTATCTGTTTTCTCCAAACAGCTGTCCTCAAAAACCTACTTGCAGCCCAACTTTATCAGCCAGTTTCACACACACAAAATGGATTTCCAGAAGCCTGCAGTTAAAATGTGGTGTCCAGATACTACTGCCAGAAATAGGCACATACAAGGAAGGACAATGTTTGCTTCCAGTTACGTATGAAGTGGTTGAATCTGGAAGCTAAAAAGCCTTCCTGTGACCACGGGAATCTGATTCTAGGACCTTCCAACAGACAAAATCCAAGCCCATCAATTCTGTTGCTCTTTACACCCATTTCAGAAATCACACAGTGAGTGACATTTCAAAGCACTGAAAAACAGTTATTTAGTAACTCACCAAGTGAAAAGCTTCTGGAGAATGCTGGAAGCTAAGTAACATGTGGGAAAGCACAGCAAGGGCACCAGGCCTCACTAGAGGAAACCAAAGTCGATTAAAGACCTAAAAAAACCCACATTTATTTCAGTAAATATGCAAAGTAAACTTTCAGTAAACACAAAAACAAACCTTTAAACACACAACCATTTGAAACAGACAAAATCATTACATGCAAGTGACAGCTGTAGATGCATTTCCGTCATACTTGCAGAGTAAGAAGATACTACGTTGCAATAAAAAAAGATGCTACAAAATTGCATAGGTGTAGCAATTCCTTTTCCTCTCCCTCAGTTTTGAACGCTCTTTTCCAACATACCAATTCGATCTTAAGCAGAGTGACATCAATGAGGATGGTAAATTTCTGGACTGCAGCCAATCCCTTCAGCAGTGCAATCACCCATGTTTCCACGTGCTGAGCCAGAGGCCAGGATAGCCAGTCAATCATTCTGCAAGGTAATTAGAGAACAATAAATATAAAAAAACCAAAATTTAATCCCAACAAAAAAGATACTCTACATTACCTTACATGCTTATACAATAAGACTCATAATAAATAATGCAGGAATGTTAGGCAAGTGGTAAATTAATTTTGATTATATCTCAAGTCATTTAACTCTGAAATTAATAATGATTTCTTTAATACATTTGAGTAAATATGCATCCCAAAAAATACATAACCATATAAAAGTCAACTTCGTTGTTGAGTCAAACAAGTCAAATTGTTTCTTGTTAGTCTAGAAAATGCACCCTGATTTTAAAGACATTATGCTCTAATCTGGCAAAAAGTTACTACTGAAAAAGTGTCTGTGCCTAGTAACCTCCCCTCTTACATCTTTGAATCCAAAGCAGACCAAAACTATTAAGGAAGCCTCTTCAACTTACAACTACACTCCTGGAAGCCAACTCAAATACTCTAAATTAATGGTAAAATCTAGTAATTTTAACTACACTGAGCAGTCTGGGGTCTACATGCATTTCAAAAGGAAGAATTTCGCTTGAGCTATGAAAAAGTGAAGGTACCTCCTGTGCCTAGAAAATACAATGAAATATCAGGAACAGAAAACAGAGGTATTCCATCCTTCTAAATTAATAGTCAATTTATACTGATCTTTAAGGCAGACAAGCAGATTAGCTGAAGCAATTCTAAGACACAGACAATATTGTAAGGGAGTGCCAGGTAAACCATGAAATTTAGGCTTTGTTCTTCTGAGATTTTACTTGGCAATATTTTGAATTTTCTTTAATTGAGAACAAGATCCCCTTCTTCAAACAAGATGAGGCAGCATTAATTAAGTTGAAGGAAAAACTTTCTACCACAAAGGTGGACAGATATTGAGACAAGTTATAATATATATATCTTAGAAGTATGTACTATCTGCACATATAAAATTCAAAGGTTTCTCTAAAATAAGGCATCTTAAGAACTGCCTTTTTAACAAACAAGCACAAATCCTACCAAGTTTCTTCCACGTTACTACAAAAAAAACAAACTTGGGGAATAAACATGGCAACATCATAATCATTGCTCTGAACTTACACAAAGCTCTCATTTCCTTAAGATGTTAAATTCAAACATGTTTATCCTGAGAAACTTTTCCATATACCTTCTAAAACAGAATCAAAAATACAGGCCCAAACTGTTTTTGTCTGCAAAGAAATAACCTCAACCTAAAAAAAGGACCCCACAACTCATAGTCCAATCACCTTCAAATCTTCCCCTCCCTGGTTTGTAGGCTTGATATTTTTCAGCAGCGGCAGAAACATGTGCACAGCTAATTTAAGCCTAATGAAAACATATTTTGTTTACTTAACTGTTTAGACAAGTATTCTGTAGAGTCCTACATGAGAACCATTGTTCTAACACATCTGACTGTTAATCTGAGAGATAATGCCTTTGAGAGCAGAAACAAATCCAGAAGAAGAGACAGAAGTGAACTAGCAGACCTGCTGGAGATTGTCCCAAAAAGGATCAAATCTTAGATCTGGTAAGTGAAGATTAGGTATTTTGGTTGCATTTACTTGGCTTCTGCTCTGTTGCAATCAATGACTGCATTTTTAATACAAAGGCAGTATGGGCCGTGATGATCATGAATACAAACAGAATGCTTTTTTGGGTTTGACCAGATTAGGAGAACATTAAAAGCCTCAAGAGGACCTTCTGCCTCATACCACCCAAAAATGAGCAGGTCTTTTATCTATATAGGTACCTAGTAAGGACAGTATCTTTGTATCTTTAAACGGAAAAAAAGTTATTTGTGCAACCTCAGACAGTAACTTTTTTCACAAAGTATCTTGTTCACCATATCAAAGAATCTGGCAGCTCAGGTGCGAATCCCTCAGATTTAGAATAAAAAAAACCCAAAATAGCAACAGAAGATCCTCAGACTATCTGGCACCCCCAACAAATTAGAAGTTTTTTACAGTATTTTACATTTTTTCCAATAGGACAGAGCACCTGGTTATATCTGGAGTTTTTCTTAGCAAAATTTTCAGTTTCTCTTAACACAGATACTCGGATTGAAGTGCAAAGAAGCATTATACTTGTCAAGATCCTGAGTTCAGCCAGTCCATTTCCTCCCAGAGTTGTGAAGTAGACCCTTAAAGTAGCCATATATCCTCAAAGAGATTCAATAATTCTCTGCTTTTTCTCACTGATGATTCAGGTAAGGTTTCATGAGACAGCTGAGTCAATCAAAACCAGCTCAAGCCAAAAGCCAGGTACCCTTTCTAACATGACCCTGTGTCTGATATACCGCCCCCTCTGAACAAACTCAATTTATGAGTCTGTTAAATATAAATTATTTACTACTCTGTATTCAACTTTAGACAGACTCTGCAGTGCCATGGAAGTTATACTTAGGAAGTGAGCAACAAGGTCTCTAATTTACAGTCACCAAAGCTCTGCTGACTCCCATCAGACCTTGTTGTGCCTGGAGTTCTGCATCTCCTGGGAATGCTGCAAGCCTGATGACAGCATTGTCATTTGGTGCTCCAGACATTCCAGCTGCATTAACCTCTTTACAGCTGCTCCACTAAGCCAAAAGAGAGTAATAACTGCACAGGGTTGCCAGAGGTAGAAAAAGAAGTCGGATGCAGTGTTGACATCGGAGTATCCAGAAACAAAACCAACAAGGTTTCATGGAACAAAACTAGAGGCTCTTAAGATCAAGTATTACCTCAAGGAATGAACAAAGTAAGTAAGATTGGCCTTCCCTTTCCAAAACAAGAGAAAAACTCACCCACTACACGGCTGGCACTACAAAAGAGCACTTATTTGATAATAACAGCTCCTGCTGTAACCAGAACTCAGCACCCCAGTAATTCCCTAAGCAGAGGCACACAGAGAAGCCATTCTCAAGCTACAGTTATATGTTCATACTGTGTCGATGCAGAAATGCAACATAAATGTTAAAATTACACTAACTTGAAAATTAATCACTAGCACATTACTGGCAAATTATCAGCATGCCCAAATCCTGAATTTCCCAGCTCTGACTTTCAGACTGGGCACACAGCTTTGCAGAAATCTTTTCAGTCAAGGAGATTCTTTTAAAATCCCTAAACAATGTCTTACCCCAAATTGTATTACTAATGCTGCTTCTTTTCATTATGTTTTCCACTGAAATACAGCTTCTCAACTTACTGTAAACACAAGCAGTGTTATCAGTGTGAGGAAGCTCTCAGTATTTCACCAAGATATTCAAGTGCTACACTACATGAATGCCTAAGTACTACACTACACTCAAATGGATGTACCTAAAAGTAATAATGCAGACATTAAACTCTTCGTTTAAGCCTCCTTCAAAGTTATTGGTTTTTAAATACAATTTTCTAATAGTCCCCTGTGTAACTGCATTACCCATTTTTCCACCCTTCAGTGCTCAATAACAGCTTCTTCAATGGTCTTCATCCTTCTATCACTGTCATCTTTCTGCATCACTATTATTCACATATCTGAAGATAGTAACCAAGATTGCAATCTGAATCCCAGTCTGTTAACACTGCTACTCATCTCCACCACGTTTACTCAAGGTTAGATTACTGACAAACATAATATGCAATTGCTTTGACATCATTCCTCTATCATTCAAAGAACATCCAAAAAAACTATGAGGGTTTGACTGAAAAGGATAATAGAGACTGTTACCTGTGAATCCTACTAAAAAATCGTGAAGATATCTAAGCAGAAAAAACCCTCAAAACTAGGCAGTAAAACTCATTTTGAACCATCTACTCTCTTCAGAGCAGGAGGTGATGGTTAAAACAATCATGTGAGAATGCTACCCTGTTTCTTGGAAAAGCAGAAAGGTTCATCTTCTGAAAACAAGGCCTTGTTTCTCAGCTCGACTGTAAACCCCATGAAGTTTCCTACTTATGCCATCTTCCAGAAGGCAGGAGACCTCACTCAAGATGCCATCTAGGAGGAACACAGGTGTTTTTACTTAGTTTCTATTTAACCCTCTTCATCCGCCCCAGCAGGGCTGGAGAATGAAGCCACAATAGCAATGAAGGCAGCAACCTTAAACTGAAACTATGCCAGTAACATCCACAGCATCTTATATATATATATCTCCTTATATCCTTAACATGCCAAAAAGCATGACTTGGAATACCATCTTAAACGTTCCTCTTTTTTATGTTTTTGTTTGGCTGGCTTTTTTAATGGAACCTAAGTAACAAAGAACTCCAAGAAAGGCAAGATTAAGAAGGAGACTCTTCTCTCCCTTCACAATGAAATGCATTACCTGCACAGAGCTTGAGTCATACTTGCATCTTTCACATTAGGATCTGTAGTAAGGCTCCTGATGAGTACTGTAATCATCTGCAGTGGTATGTGCTGCACAAGACTTGCCAGTGCAACAGAAGGTTCAAACGAAGTATCTGTAATAGTTGAACATGACATAATGTAAGGAACTAAAAAGAAAACCCCACAGAAAAAAATAAGCTTTATGTTCTATCCTACAACTTTGCCACAGTTTAAAAGTGACAATCAATCTATCCTACATCTTGCATTCTATTATCACAAACTAAACCAAAATTAAAATGTTTCAATGAATTAAGGACAACGAAGAGCACTGAATTACAAACTCAAAACAAGTTCATTTCATACCCATGCAAGGAAGTGACAATCTGCCAACTTCCTCCTCCTCCACCCTGAGTGGAATTGAGAAGTAGGCTTTGTATTTTTCTAAAAAGAAGTACCATAAGGTGTTTATTATACTTCATGTTAAGCCTAGGGATTTAGTACAGCTGGTATTCCCCACGTCCTATCTCAGCAACTCTCTGTTAACCATACCACTTAAGGCAAAATGCAATGTTAAGTTTCCCAGGCACTTTAACAGCAAAGGCACTTTCCAATGGAAACTGATATAGTACTTGACAGATTTCAGAAGTCAGGAAGGACCTATTTACAATCACATTTCCATTACTCGGGCACTAGATTCTTCCTAAAAGAGCAAAGTTTTATATACTGCTTTGATATATATTACTTACACGCATTTATAAATCCCAATTTGGTTAACAGTTTCAAGGAGCAAGTGCAGCTTTTTACCAAATCACAGAATTGTGTTGGAAGGGACCTCTGGAGATCATGTAGCCTGACCTCCCTGCTGAGGTAGGGTCACCTGCAGCAGGTAACACAGGAACATGCCCAAGTGGGGTTGGAATGTCTCCAGAGAGGGACACTCCATGGCCTCCCTGGGCAGCCTGTTCCAGTGCTCTGCCACCCTCAATCTAAAGTTCTTCCTCATGTTAAGGTGAAACTTGTGTTTTAGTTTATGGTCTTTGCTCCTTATCATGTTGCTGGGCACCACCAAAGAGTCTGACACCAACCTCTTGGCAACAGCCTTTGAGATATTTATATGCATTTCACTACTGATAGTTTTAAATCTTTCTAATACAGCACCCACCACTTCATTTTAGTATATCATTTAAAGCATTGCACCAGGAGTTTTTTCCAAACACCATCCTGCTCTGCAGCAAAAGAAATCATTATTTCCACTCTAGCTTTTGCGGGGCGGGCAGGAAATAAAAAAGGCTCTGCTTTCTCGACAGTCAAAAACTTGCCTTTTGGTATCTGCGTGAGAAAGCAGAGGTTCCCAGGCGATGCCCGCAGAGCGCCCACTGCTCCCGCTAAGGCTTTTGCTTTCCCCTGCATACCCCACGCCCCCGTTACCCCGCGCCGCTCCCGCTCACCCGCGGCGGAGATGACAGCGAAGAGCTCCTGCAGGGAGGGCAGCAGCGTGTCGGGCTCGGCCTTCCAGACGCTCCTCAACAGCGCGCTGACCTGGGTCACCTGCGAGACGTAGAGGCGCAGCTCGGCCTCCCGGGTGCCCTGGCTCTGGAAGTGGGCGATGCTGCGCACCAGCTGCTGGCAGAAGGCGAGCGACAGCTTCCTGCCGCGGGGCAGGCACTGCGGGAAGTCGCCCAGCAGCTGGCAGAGCCGGGCACAGAGCGGCGGCGCCGGCCGCTCGCACACCAGGCGCAGCGCCTCCACCTGCAGCAGCTCGAAGAGCTCCAGCACCGAGGGGCAGCTCATGATGAGGCGCAGCCCCGCCTGGATGTAGTCGAGGATGGCGGGGTCGCGGTTGCTCAGCTCGCCGTAGCCGCGCTGCAGGAGCCCGAGGACGAGCCCGCGGTTGAAGAAGGCCTCGAACTCGGCGCGGTGGAAGCGGCCGTAGGCGTCCAGCACCTGCCGCCCCACCTGCCGCTGGAAGGGGTCGGGGCCCTGCAGCACCAGCCGGGTGCCGAGCGCGAACATGGCGCGGCACTGCGCCTGGCTCAGCGGCGTCTCCGCCGACTCCACCACGCGCCGCACGATCACCCGCTTCACCGGCAGC
>VZRO01002833.1:55552-120058 GCA_013397915.1 Daphoenositta chrysoptera | reverse complement strand
GGTCGGGGCACCGGGCGGGGCTCCGGGGTGCCGTACATTTCAGAATCGGTGCGGTGCTGCTTCTCTGTCACCCGCTCCCCTACGCACACGAGGTCCCGCTGGTCCCTGATCCGCTCTCACGGAGACCCTGTCGTGGGAGGGATGGCTGCCCGCTCCCCGCCTGCGTGCACAGCCCGTCAGCTCCTCCTGGGATGTGTGTTTATTGCTTCAGTTACCGCTCACCCTTGCTTTAGTTATTGCTCGGTTTTGGATGTTACAGGTGTGGTTGTGACCAGCAGCACTCCCTCAGAGAAGCCTTTGCTGCTCTAACAGAGCAGCAGTCAATGCCAACACACTCGTGCTTGTGAGGGTGTTCCCATCCTTGTTTAAGCCTGGTAATCCTTCATTTCTGGCCCAATTTAGCTCCAGTTTCCCACAATCAAATTTTGTTAATGTATCTCGCATTTTCATACCACACTATATTTTCAGTGTAAGAGTAAAAAAAAAAAAAAGGGGTTCTGCAAATTACGAGGATAATATTATCATAGAGTCGTGGAATCAGGGAATGGTTTGGAAGGGATCTTAAAGGTCATGTAGTTCCAGTCCCCTCCTACCATGGGCAGGGATGCCACTCACTACATCACCTTTCTCAGGCCTCCATCCACCTTGTCCATACTATCTTTGAGAACTAGGTAACAAGAAAGGTCACAAATCGAATTAAAACTGTGGATCTAGGCCACAAAAGAAGCACTCTGAAACCAAGTTCTTTGCAGGTCGCCGGCCAGAAGGAAAAAAGAGCCTGGTTGTTTATTCTTTACATATTTATATGTTTCTAGGAACAACCGTGGATTGGAGGTCAGTGTTACCACCTCCTCCATCTTTACTGGTTCACAGAATCGTCCATCACACATTCTCCACCCAGGAGAAAAGAATGTAAACTAAAGTTAGAGTTAACTAAAACATTGCTATGTTTGTAGAAAGTGTGTGAGAAACTTTATCAAAGAATCAACACATAGAAAACTGCAAGAGACAGGGCAACATAAAACCATCATTGCCAGTAAACAAACTGGAGACCAAACTCCACTCACTCAAATAAAATCCTTTAGGCCAACTCGCTGGTGACATAAGCTGGGTGTGCTGGCAAAGCCTTCTTGGTTTGCTGTTTCTCAAAACAAACATCTTCATGCAATGTGGTTGAGCAATATCTGTAATTCGGCATCAGGAGAGTATGGAAAATGAGTCTAATTAATCCCTGTTAGTGTCTGAAGTGGAACAGGTGCAGAATCTGAGCTGGAGCTTAAGCTGACAAGAGATACTGTTGATTTAAGAATAAGAAAAAAGACTCACACACCCTACAGGGACAGCTGTAAGATACTACAGCTGTCAAAAACCAAAACATGAAACCAAGAAGTTCAGAGTTGGCTTGAAAACTGAGCCCCCTGTTTATAAAATATTTCAATTGCTCAGTTAAACAGCTTAGATGACTTGAACTTTGCTCCTCTGTCCTTCAGTTTTCTGTTTGCTGCTTACAGATGTAAAGTCTGGTTCTAGAAACCACTGAGCAATTACTGAGTCATTACAGTCCAGTATAAAGTGTGTTGATCAAGGGCTTTTTAACAAGAACTTTGCAAAGGTCAGAGGTTGTTTCCACCAACATCTTGACTATCTAAATTGTGTTTGTACAATGTACTGTATTTGAATGGTATCTAAATTAATTATTTTTTTTCAGAAGGACTTTGTAGTAAACACACATAAAAAATTAACCTCGAAGAAGGTGCTAGATTGTGTGGCTTGTATACCTGTGGAACTTAATGCTTTGCTTTCTGTGATCTGGACTAGGAGAGTTTTAATTTTCTTATGTTTACTAATATAACCTTCTTTTTTTATTTTTTTTTTTTATGGCACTGGTTCCTGGTGAGTTCTGAAGCCAGAAGAGGAAAGGAGGAGTCCACTCAGGATCCCAAACAGAACTCTGGAAGAAAGAAGCACTGAAATCAAGTTGCCAGTGACACATGCATGGAAAGGGATAAAGTGAGACCTTATCTGGGCAGAGAATCATGGAGAATGGAAGGAGAAAGGAAGTTTGAGGGGTATGAGAAGCTGCAAAGGTGCTCAAATATGTTGATGTTTATGTGAAAGAGAATAAAGGAGGAGAAAGGCAGGTAGTATGGCAGGCTCATGGGGCATGTGATGGAGTAGGAAAAGCAGAGGGATGATGAGAGAAGCAGTTGCCACAAATAGGGAGGCAAATGTGGAAGAGCTGGAACAGTCATTTGAAAAGCTGGAGACATATGGATGATTTGCAGGAACATGGAGATATGGGCAATGCTGAAAGCACGAGCAGCTGCAGATTAGCAGGGTCAGGGGCTCCTGTGAGGTTTTCAGTGCTTTGCCCTTTGTTTACACAGCATTGTGGATGGGAGGGGAGGCAGTGCCCACTGCTTGGGATAGGGGAACAGTCATCTGACAGCCTGGGACCTTTCTGTCCAGCAGCCCAATCACAGCAGTCACTGGGTAGATAAAGCAGGTTCTTCCCGAAAGCCACAGGAAGGTCTGAAAATCCACAGCCCCCATAAAAATTCAAATTGATAGCTGGAGGTGTATGGTTGGAAGGAGGGTAAGGGAATTCTAGCAGAGAAGCTTGGAAATAGTGATCTTATTTGCATGCAGATGACCAAGCATGCATAGTCCTTTTTTAATGATTGTATTTCAAGTAGTAGAGCCAGCAATGAAAAACAAGTGGTTAAGTGTTACGATGTTTGGTTGAGTCACTGAATTGCCTGTGACCTCAGAGCTAACACTAGCCTGAACTGTGGGGATGATCCTAATTACAACCTCACTATTAGATATGCAATTACCAATCTATAATTACAAGCTAAAATTTAGAACACCGGCTGTTGCTCTGTTTACAGTGAAATCTAACTCCTATATATAAGTATATTACTAAATGTGACAAAATTTTAAAAAAATTCATTCTTCAGTGAATAAAATATATCTTCAAATACTTTCTCTGAAAAAATAAGTAAAAAAACCCAGTCATGTTTCATGAAAAGGAAAGATTATTGTTAAATACTAATTACTCTTACTGTGAAAAAGCACAAATAGCAGCAGAAGGTTAGCCATGGTGACATCTCTGTGATAACTCAAAAATCTTAAAGACGGGAAGGCCAAAAGGAAACTTTTTACTAAGAATCCTGGGTTAAAGCTATCCTGTCAGCCTTATGCACGAGATGAATTCTTTCTAGCAGAACATTTCATAGATAAGGTCTCGTGCCTTGCTAAAGGCTCGTGAGGCTCTGGATGCAACATCTTCCCATTCCTTATGCCACCCACATGAACCAGTCTAACATGCTGGACTTCCAGCTGCTGTACAGAGGTGTCCACGTGGCATGTCCAGCAAGTTCAGTCTCCCTGAGAGGCAGCACCCCATATTTCTGCAGTGGGTTCAGGCCCTCTGACAGCGAGCATCACATGGCTTGGCTGTGTGCTTGCATGATTGCTGAACAGTGCTTGCATGATTGCAAGACAGGCAACAGGAGACCAGGGGAGATGAGGAGCAGGCTTCTCTTTTCAGTCACAGCTTGCTCTTAGAAGTGTCACTGTGACATGAAACTGCACCATGGGTCAGGAGCTCCTGAGCAGTACTGGTGGCCTCCATATCAACTCTAGTGGTGGCTGCAAGCAGCTGAATTAACTGCAGGGTTGGTATCTGTCAGGTACAAAGAGTGGTAGCTAGGTGCTTGAGAGCACAGTAAGGTTCAATTAGATAATGTTTGCTAACTATTAATTAAGTGCTTTAAGTTTAGAAGTGTTGATTAGAGATGCCTGAATGTTGAATCATCGTGTTCTAGTTGTACACTGTCACATGTCCCAGAGGTTCATTCAACCGATAAACAACAGGGCACAGGTTTATTTATCCCAAAATCAAGATGTGTGGCCCCAGTGTGTTACTGAAACCTGTTATCATGTTGCAATTATTTATTTTTGAGGAGAGAAGCTTTGATTTGACAGAGCTGTTTTGCCTCCTGCAGATACAATCTGTCATGATTCAGTTTTGCATATATAATATAAATATATTTGCCATGTCAAGGAGCATTGTTGTTCTTCACTTTGTGAGATTTAGAATTACATCAGTGAAGCCCCACGGTGGTCAGGAAGGTTTAAGGTCCCTAGACATTCACAGCTGTAACCCAGAGGCAATGTATATGCCAGCTTTGTGTTTCACCAGTGAGAAGTGCATAACTTTTCCAAGCCCTGTCAAAGTAAAAAGGGAACTTTTGGTGGCTCTTTATCTCCTTTCTTTTGCATTGCACAAAACGTTCATGGTACATGTCCCACATTTTAAAGTCGACATAAACTCCTTTATGTTTAGGATGTGTGAGGCTAGATGTTTAAATATAGAGAATCAGACTAAGTTGTGCCAAAACCCCTCGAATTTGTGCAATCCTTTATTTATTTTACTTGTGCAAATGCTTACTTTGCATGCATAAATTTGCAATACAAATGCAACTTGAGTGTGTTCATATGAAAATGTGGCATTATGTAGGAATTTATGTGCAATGATACATACTATTTTTGGGGAAAAATTTGTAATGGTGATCGTCTCTTTCAAGTACAAACTGCTCTTAAACCCAGAAAAGTGAACCTCTATGAAGAGCTTCATTTGATAAATGATACATTTGATAAAATTCAGATACCTGCTGAGGAAATAGCCTGTTTATAGAAATAGAGTTATACATCAACCCAGCTATCTGACAGAAAGCAATAAAGTTGATTGCCTGCAAGGTCATCTGTGACTCAGAAATTAGACAGAGTATGGACTGTGGAAGTCAGCTGTGAGCTATGGCAGAGAACAATGCATACTTGATTGAATCCTCCCCAAAAGATGTGTCAAATATCACACCTTTCTCAAGAAAGAAGAGACTCAGTAGGTGAAGAAAATATCAAGCATTGTACTTCATTGCATAGCATGCACAACTGACTTAACAGGTTTTTCATGATGTGATAGTTCTAAAACTTTCGTGAAATGTTCGGTAGTTGCACAGGCATCCAAATAGATACAAATTCTAATTTGTAAAAATGTGACAGCATACTTCACTTGGAAAAGTAGCAGGTTTAGCTTAAGTTAGACTGCTGTTTCTTTTATCAGTTTTTAATGAGACACTTGGCAGAACCAATACTGAAATCCTCATAGCTGTTGGCTGACACACACAATGTCTGCTGCTTAATGAAGGAGTAAATTGTATCATAAATCTCCTATTTTTATTGCTGTTTCTTTGTATGAGGAGTGCAAATCACCTTTCAAACTTACAGATTTCTGCTGTCTCCTTTTTCATATATTATCTATGTATATTGTAAAGGATACCATAAAAGGATGTAATTTGTTCAAGACCAAATATCAAAGATGCTATCACATCTTCTGGTTATATATTTTATGGATGACATTTGGCAGCATAACTGAGAACCAAATGCACATTATCATTAAAACCAAGTCCAAAAATACATGGGGAAACCAGAAAAAAAAAGTAGAAAGTGAAGTTTAACAGAACAAAAAGTTTATTCCTGAGACACTTGCCTATGGCTTGATTGGTGTGTATTTTAAAAGATTCACCTTTATTGGAGTCCATTGATTTGCCAGTATTACAATATCTATGCATCCTGTGAGGATCTCGGTGTACTTTACATAGTTATTATCTTACATTTATAGCACTTCTCTCACTAATTCAGCATTTTGGCATGTATGGAACCCTTTGCCCTGAGCTAAATAAACAAAATGTTTCTGTATATGCCTATAATGTGGCACAAAAGAAATCTCATTATTTTCAGTGGGACTCCTGTAAGGCTCAACTGGTCATCATTGCCTAGGTCTTTGCTGTTCTACTGGTGTGTGCAGACTCCTCCAAAGTGGAGTAATCTACTGTGCCTTGCATCTTGGTTGGTACTTCTCTTTTTTTTTTTGTTTGAGGTGGGGGGAGTAGGGGGGGAAATTTGTTGTATATTTCTTTGTTTTTTGGGTTTTTGGTAGCATACATAGAGTCTATATTTTCTCCTACTTCCATAGTGCTGTTATTACCACTGGTCAGGCTTAATCCATTTCATGGACTGTGCAACTTAATTTCTTCTGATTATTCTGCCAAAGATTAAGCACTGGCTTTACCAGGTTCTGAGAATTTTGTTCCAGGTAATAACCATGATTTTCCTTTTGCCATTTAGGCCATCAATGGGTTTGTCGGTTGTACATCAGTCACAAATGTCTCTTGGCATCTTTCTTTTTTTTTTTTGTCTCTTTTTAAAAATATGCTGCTTGGTTATGCTCATGATATTCTGACTTATTCAGTAAACACTGTGTTAAAAATGTCAGACAGAGATCCCTTTTATCCTCAGTCATCCTTGTGACTGCATCTAACCTACACTGAGTGATGGAGACACCCAGTTTAGCTCCAGCCTGAGCACGTGTGCCTGGACCCTGCCTCAAATAATAAGTGATGCAATAATAAGCAAAGAAATTCATGGAGGCACAGCTGAACTGCTGCTACTTCTGGCACTGGAATTCAGCTGCCACCAGTTCAAGTATCTCTGCAGAATCCTTTGATGGGAGTGAGGTAGGTCCTTCATTGCCCAGAGAAAGTCTGTTTCATCAGGTAATTCATTGGGTCTCAGAGCCCACCATCGGGGTCAAAGCATTACACCTCTGAAATCTGTACCTCTTGTCAAATCCAAGTGAAATCAGCCCTTCTATCCTAATGCTTATGATGAGGAAGAGGAGGTCAGACACAGGGACATGACAACATATGCCTTCTTTCCTTGTAACTCTAAGAAAAAGAGTCTGACTTGCAGCTCAAGGAATCCCAAAACACTAGAGAGATCATACACTGAATAAATTCACCTAGCAAGTGAAGCGCTGTGCAATGAGGAACACAGCAGCTCTGGACAATAATAAGGGAAAGAAAATAAAGAGTATTTTGGGCAAATGTGCAAGCATGTTTAATGAAACAGAAGTCAGATGCAGACCCACTAGCAGATATCCTCCAAGATTGGGGCAGCGTAAGAAGTGCATTATGTTGGTCTTGTACAGACATCCTCAAAGATTTCACACTTAAGTGAGCAGACCACAAGTAGTAATTAAGCCCTAAGACACAGGATAGTCACACTGGTAATCAGAATGTACAATTAGTTTCTATCTTCTGCCAGAAATGTCAGTGCAGTTTAGTGAATTTTTTGAAGAGTTTGCACAGCTGCAATTTCATTTACCTAGTAGGTTGTGGAATTTTTTGCTTTCTTAATTCAGCTCCGATATTCAAATCCCCTGAAGACTTCTTAGCAACAAAGCCATGTATTTTAATTCAGAATATTTTAGTTTGGAATCTGTGATAATCTTAAAAAATAAGACAGCCGGTCCGTATTTTGATGCCTTGTGTGTGGTATTGGATGCACTAACTGAAATGCATAACAACAAAAGGAATTGTAACCATCTTTTGATATGAATACCTGAATCCTTTGTAAAAACTTGGATCACTGTGAACATTTTCTGTACCTCCAGCTTACTTAAGATCCATGAAAATAGCTCTTATGGGGTATAGAAAAGGAGCGCAGGGTCAAATGTATACTTTGAAATGTGAAATTTTGTAAACACATTTTTTTGATTCCATTTTAAATTTTAGCACAGATGGAGCTTGTGTTAAGTCAACAGTGGTAGTATTTTGTCATCATCTGAAACCAGGATCTGACATGTTCTTCTCTTACAGTAGCTGCTGAGGGGAGCTTAGGTTAATGTGTAAAATAATTGGTTCTCTGAACAGTTGGGCACAATCTCGATCAGTTCCAGTTTCAGTATCAGATTGCTTTTAATCAGAGGGAAATATAGTCTTTTCTGATGCTCTGTATGCACTAAAATTGGTTGGAAAGAAAATGCTTTGAGCAGTGCAGAGTAGAAGCAAATGTTCAATGTTATAAATAACATCTGATTATACAAATATATTAAACTTATAGAGCTTATTTATGTTGAATTATGTGTCAGGGTGTGCTATGGACTCTTCTGTCCTGATTTCAATGATCTCATTCTTCTGGGAGAGGACCTATTTAAAGTAAATTTCATGCAAAAAATAAATACATATAGGAAAATAATTATTTTTCTTTATTGAAGACAAAATTCTCTACTACATATTATCTACAATATGAAAAAATGAAAACTCATTACTCTTGGCCAAAACATTTTAAAAAACGAGACAGATCCAGACCCATTTTTTTAAAATTACCTGGTGTTTACTGACAGCTTGATATAGAACTTAGCCAAATGAAAAGAAGATGGACACCGTTTTTCATGTAGTTGTTACATGTGTTTGAGTATCTTCATTTTCCTAGAGAGATTTAAAGCAATGAGAGGATCACAGAAGGTTTATAGTGTCATAAACTACTGTAGGAAAATGTGGAGAACAGAGAGGAAAATTAATTTTTATTTAAGTAGCTATAAATTGCTCTTGGTTTGTTAATGTTCATTTAGCTTAATGTAAATCAGACACCTAACATATATATATGGAATGTTCTTTCTGATAAAAAGAATTACCATTCCAGCTTTTCAACAAAGATCTGGCTTTAGCTGATACCCTGGGGAGGGCTCAAAGGTGCTTGCTACTGTTTTTTTCCCTTTAGGCCAGTCACCTTCCAGTCCTTTCTGACCTGCAAGTGCCCATGGCTGGGTCATGTCCAGCCTCTCCTCCAGCAGCACCCCCAGGTCCTTCTGGGCAGGGCTGCTCGAAATCTGTTAATCCCCCTTGATACCAGGCTTGATACTGCGAGTTGTCCCAACCCATGTGTAAAACCCAGCACTTGGTCTTGTTAAACCTCTTGAGATCCCCATGGAATACTTCTTGAGCTTGTCCAGGTCCCTCTGGAAGTGTCCCCTCCTTCAGGAGTGTCAAGGACACCACTCAGCGTGGTGTCACTGCAAATGTGCTGAGGGTGCCCTCTATCCTTCTGTCTGTGTCACTAATGAAGATATTAAATAACCCTGGTCCCAGTACAGACCCCTGAGGGACAGCACTTGTCACTGATGTCCTCTGGGACTCTGAGCCCTGGACCACGACCCTCTGCATGCCACCATCCAACCAATTCCTAACCCACCTAACAGTCACCCACTGAATCCATCTCTCTCCAATGTGGAGAAAAGGATGTTGTGGGGAACCCTGTCAAAGGCTCTCCAGAAGTCCAGATAAATGACATGTGCAACCCTTCCCTTGTCCACTGATGGAGTCCCCCCATCACAGAAGGCCTCTGGGCTGGTCAGGCAGGACTTGCCCTTGGTGAAGCTGTGCTGGCTGTCCTGAATCACCTCCCTGTCCTCCATGTGCCTTAGCAGAGCTTCTGGGAGGGTCTGTTCCATGATCTCTCCAGGCACAGGGTCAGGCACAGGCTGACAGGTCAGTAGTTCCAGGGGTCATCCTTTCTTCCCTCTGTAAAGATGGGTGAAATATTTCCCTTTTTGCAGGCACCTGTGACTGCCATGACTTTCAAATATCACGGAGAGTGTCTTGGCAAGTACATCCACCAATTCCTTCAGGACTCTGGGATGCTTCTCATCAGGTCCCATAGACTTATGTGAATTCAGGTTTCTCAGGTGTTCACGAACCTGATCTTTATTTACAGTGGGACAGACTTTGTTTTCTCAGTCCCCATCCTTCCATCCATTCACTCAGAGGTGTGGGAAGAGAGGTTGCCATTGAAGACTGAGGCAAAACAGTTCATTACATCAGTCTTCCCCTTGTGAGTTGTTGCCTGTTCACCAGTGTTGTTTATCAGTGGGATTGCACCTTCTTTGACCTTCCTTTTCTGACTAACGTGCCTGTAGAAGCCCTTCCTGTTATTCTTTGTGTCCCTTGCCAGGTTCAGTTCCAGTTTTGCCTTGACCTTCCTCACAGCCTCCCTACACAATAATACTTCTTTTCTATACTCTTCCCAGGTCTTCTCTATACTCTTCCCAGGTTACCTGTCCAGTTTCCACTGCCTCTGCATTTGTTTCTTTCCCTTTATTTGACCAGCAGGTCCCTACTCAGCCATTCTGGTCTCTTGCCTTCCTTGCATGATTTCTTGCTCCCGGGAATCTCTGGCTCTTTTGCTCATCTTATAGAATAGCAAAGTCTTATAGAAGACTTCTTTAAAGATTTGCCAGTTCTGTTCCGCTCCCTTGCCCCCAAGGGCAGTCTCCCAAGGGATCCCTCTGACAATCTCTCTGGAAGAGCTGGAAGTCTGCCTTCCTAATGTCCAGAAGCCCGACTTTACTCCTTACTTGACCTACATTCCTCAAGACTGCAAACTCCACCAGTGCATGATTTCTGCAACCTCGGCTATGTCCAATCTTGACATCCCCAATTATCTCTCTTATGCTGGTGACCATCAAATCCAGTGTCATGTTCTCTTTGGTAGGGCTGGCTATTACCTGGCTTAAGAAGTTATCCCTGGAGTCTCCTAGATTGTCTACAGTTTGCCATGCTACTTTCTACCAATACTCCACAAATACCAATGCTTTTTGAAGGCTTTTAGTGCTTGGTCACTTAAAGTTTGTCTTCCCCACTCTTCTAGAACCCTTGCAGAGACTAATTGTAGCCTGCAAGTTGCGTGTGAAATAGACATCACTGTAGAGAGTCTAAATCATTCACCAAAGGCCAAATAATGATTTTACAGCACCTGGGACTCTCAGAGAATTATGCTTGACCTTATTTAGTAAAGCATTTATTTTTGCTTAGACAGTAATTTATCTGTATTTTAAAAGTGGATCAGGAGGAAAAGAAATTACACTTGCAGTTTCAAAGTGTTTTATGAGTATCAGCCTTACTAAAAGCCAATAGGGTTGCACTTTCTGAAATGTCTGAGGTGCTTTTGAAAATCCACCTTTGTAAACACCTTAACATTTTTCCTCATGAAGCTCCATCTCACATACCTTATAAATACCTGCAAAACCACCTTATTCTCTTTTTGTCACTCTTTGTCAAACTATCTCTTGATGTGATACTGGCAGAAAAAATGCAGTTTGCTCTCTGTGATCATTCCTTGCTTTTACTGGCTTGAATAATACTGTGATTACCTTCATGCTTCATCTCTTTGTTATCTCTTCTCTCTTGGCCCGTATTTACATCAGCGATGCTTAAGAACTGGACTGCTCTTCCCATTTTGTGCTTTTCCAGCATGTGCTAGGGCATATCTTGCTTCACAGTGAAGGTTTCCAGCAATCCCAAAGCAATAATCCACCAACTTTACATGCCAGGGAGAAAGCAAGTGAGTATTACATGAACAGAGGTGCCTCTACCCAACTGTAAGTAGGGAACCCCACCCACACACCTGACTGTTTGCCACTGCAGTGCTAAGAAGGGTTTCAAAATGAGGTAGAAATTGCCAAAATGTTGCTCATAATTTTGCCTTAGTATGCATGCTTATATCCTGACAGGACATGCCATGAAAAGATGTTTCATTACAGTGCAATAGTTTAGCATTGGAAATATAAATAGGGATTGTATAATACAAATACAGATGCTTAAATAAAAGCAGTTGGGATTCGTCTGGAGAGAATGAAATGAAACTGATTTTTGCTTCATTTGGATAGTTAAAATAGAAAAAAGGAACATTATAGTGCCAGTGACATACTTGCTAGCACAATAGAAATAATCAGGCTTCCAATTTAATGAGATATTGTAGAACGTGAGAATATTTTGAAGTGCTAATGAAAAAGAAAGAAGTGTTATAAGCGGTAGAAAATGGTAATTGGTTGATAGTAGCACTTTTAAAGAATAGTGACAGTTTCATATGAAAAAAGCATTGTGAGAATGTTGATTAGCTTAACTGGGACAGGAAAGATTTACAGAAAGAAGGGATTCAAACGAAGAGCAGCCTTACTTCTGTCCTTGCAAAGCATTGAGTAGTATTAATTAAAAGTGAGACAGGAAAAAGCTTAGAGCATGCACAATAGCACAACTCTTTTTATGTGAAATATAATTCTTTTCATGTTTATGCAGCCAACAAAGTATCCTCTGAAGGGCATTGACCAACACAGGTGAGTGTAATATTGCAGAACTTGGGAGAATTACAGATTGCAGAGCTCATTGCCTTGTACCTAAGAGGTTGAATGGGTAAAGTGTTCATATTCCAGATGTTGGTTTACATTGTGCTCCCTGCATTCCTGGTTACCTGAGGAGGTCACTGCCCACAGGCCATGGACATCCTGGTCTCATTTGTGTAACCACTAGCATAATATTTAAGCCCTCTGTACCTTAGTTTTTTACATGGAACTGAGAATTATGGATTATGATGCTTCTGGCATGGCTTTGTGCATGCTGGTTTTAGAGGCAAAGCAGGGAAACAGCAAGTGGTAACTTGAGCTTCTCTCTGATTTTATTTAGTAAGGTCTGCCTTTTTCACACTAGTCACTGACAAAATGAATGCAATGAAAACTTTGATTTTTATTTTACCTTACTTTCTTAGGGTACAAAAAAAAGTTTTAAAAATACATTTAACATAAAATGAAGGGGTGTTTTATTCAGAGCTGTCTGATGCCATTGTCAAATGTCTTGTCTTACTTGACATTAACATAATTAATCTCTTAAAACTGAAGTAAATTACCATCCTAATTATTATTCTCTGGTTTGTCAGCTGAAGTTAGACCACATTTAATGGTAATGCTATGTAAAATCTGATATGCTGGGAATATATAGCATATTTCTGAAGGGCATGATGATAATCAAATTTATCTAGGCATGTAAAACACATTTTTGATGCCGTGAACTCCTCCAATTAATTTCATGAGTTTTTGAGACTCAAAATAATTTAACTCAGATGTAGTGTGGGAATTAGAAAATGTAGCAGCCACAAAGTTTTTAGCAGAAAAGCCACAGACTTCTTAAAATAATAAGGCCACGTCCCCATGTGTTATAAATACTAGTGGTGTGTTATTTCCAATATTTAATGTATTCACTAAGATTTTTACTTGATTCAGGTACTTGCCTGTCTGAGGAAGGGTAAATTTAGACATTGGGCAATGTAGTGTGTCCACTGGTTAGTTAATGGCAGTGTGTCACCTGCTGCAGGCATCCAGCTGTGAGGTTTTTCAGTTCATTGTGCTTCTCTCATCCTGATCCAGCACATGCTGGCTGCAGCAATCCCTCTCCAGAGTGGCTGAGGAGTAGTGGAGCAGGTCAGGATATCCATGATTTTCCACTATGGCTCTGCTTGGTAGGAATATATCGTTGTCCAAATAGCACCAGTAAGCTGGTTGCATGTTTTGAAGTTGCAAAATGAGAGGTGCCACAATTCCAGTTTTAAGCTGGCCAGTGGTATGGTTGGTCCTGCAGTCAGATGTCTGCGTGTTGCCAGCACTTCAAAGCCATGAACACCCACTGGTTTTCATATTTGTCTTTCAGTTCCCCTTGCTTTCCCCCAAAGTCTGGTGTACAACCAGCTGGCAAAAACGTGCCTCTGCTGATGTGTTCATCTAAAGCACTGGTGGCATTTCATTGGTCAAGCCGAGTCTTTTTCCATCTCAGTCTGGGTTTGGTGAGAGTATTCTCCATACTTCATTTCCCCATGTGGAAAGAGAGGTTTGTTTTTCTCTCTTTCTTTCCCGCCTCTGCAGACTGCCCACAGACACTGTAACACAACGTGAGCTGCACAGACCTGGCTGTGGGGGGCTGAGGGCAGTCTGTCTCCACTGTCTGCCTGTCTGTATCCATCAGCTGCTTTTTCTCCACTGTCCGACTACACAGGAGGAGTGGGTGACTGAAAAAGGTGGGCTGTTCCATGGAAAGGACAGCCCCTGTCCCAGCAACACCCCAGCTAGGCTGGTCTCTAGCCCTCCACAGCTCTGCCAGACCCTGCCTGACAGAACCCTGTGGGTTCCCCTCACTTCCCCCAGCTCCCTTTCCTAAGGGAGCAGACAACTCTTGGTGTACTCAAAAAGACTCACGCAGAGAACAAAGGCTTGAAAATCACAGTGACATTTAAAAAACAAACATCCATTACTGAAAGATAGACTCAGGTCCTTTTTTTTTCTCCCAGAGAAACTTATAACAACCTGTTTATTCAGCTTGATTGCATTAATGTAACTGTTCTTTGCTGCTAATAATAATTACAGGGAAACAGTACACAAAGAAAATAAAATTTGCCTTCCTTTGAAAGGTGTGTCTTGAAAAGTTTTGATGTGTGAAATCCAGTTCTAGCTGGGAGCTATCTGAATTCCCCAAATAAAATAAGCCCAATGTGGAATTGTGATTCAAAATCAGGAGCAAAAAGTGTGACCTAGAAGCCACAGGGGAGGCAATAAAAAAATTAACTGGAGAAAGCTCCAAATGGAGCTCCAAATCTGCTGAGGGGGACCATAGGAAGGGTTTCCAGGAGGCTCATTTGCGTGGCAATGTCATCACCCAGACACCTCTGTAGGGATCTAAATACCAGCCAGAGTGAATTAATAGGAAAGACAAGACTTGAAGATTAAGCTGTACAAAGTGGGCAGTTAATTTCCTGTGCAAAGGTAAAATATCTCCACAGGAGAAAGTAGGAGAAAATCTTCTAAAAACTGGGATGATTGTTTCTCAAAGAATAAATGAAAATCCTAAAGAATGATGGAAAACAGAATTTGAGGCTTTGGCAGTCTGGGCGTGAGCACTTACAGTGCATTGTGGAGTCTCCCCTCTGTGGAGATTCTCCAAGTATCTGTAAGAGAAGGAGTGTTCCCACTGCCTCTGGGGTTTATCAGCATAGGGTCTGGCTGTAACTTTGCAGGTTTTTGGAAGAACTGACATTGCCAAAGCCAAGGCACTCATCTTCCCCTTCCACACTGTGTCCACAAATAGGTGTCAGTGTTGTTGCACCTGAGGAAAAACAGCCTGACCATGAACTTTCATTTGCCAACTGTCTTCCTTTAGCAGTGCCTTGGTTTGTTCATCTACCTGGCTGCTTTTGTGTGGGTTGCTGCTAAAAGCAGTAGTCCACTCTCCTCTGATTCGTGTTTCAGCAGAGAAGCTTTGAGGAACAGGTGTTTTCATTGTGAGCTAACATCTGCCAGCTTGAATGTATGGTGCCAAAATAGCAGTTTCCCACAGCAGACACCACACATGAGCCTTATTCTAAGAGGGGAGGTTAGAGGAGGGGGCAAATAGTTTTCCTCGGTTAACAGTAAAACTTTGAGGTAGCTCCCAGGGAAGCTGAATCTTTCCCTGGGGAATACCATCATCATCATCATCATCATAGCATCATCATCAAATTCATTAGAAGTTGTTCCTCCTCTCTTGAGGTTAATCTAAAATGTGGGATTTAGCAGAGGACTGAAAAGGTTTTTTGTTTCCATAGGAGGTCCTGAGCTACAATATTCTTCATACTTGCTGGAAGTGAGTCGCCTCTGAAGTACAAAAAGAAATTAGGTTCCTTTTCCTTCAGTTATATTGTTGTAATGTCTTATTCCAGTGTTCATGCAGGAATATATTAGTAATTAGTAATATCATAATACAATTATAAAATCTCTTGAGTAGGTGCATGAATAAAGCCTTCAAATAAGACAAAGTGCTAATAAAATCTTACACAGCTTGGAGAATATGACCACAATAGCACTTAATGAAGAATAAGTCATACATAACAAAAATACTGTAGTACAATGAAAATAATACAACTATAATTAAGTGTTATTAATTAAAGCCCTTTCCCTTAATGTAATTTGATTATAGTCCCATTCCACTAGGGATCAAATTCATCCCCGGTGTGACTTGGAGAGGGTGGATTCAAGAGATGGATTTTTGCGTTTGGTTAGGGCTACTCAGAATTTTGTCTCGTGCTGCTTCTGAAGAAATTCTGAGCACCCTCTTTTGGCATTTGTGTAAACCTGAGCCACAGTTTTTCAGGTTTCTTAGCGTCGTGTCCCTGCACGCCCCTGCTCCTTGTGCTCTTGTCCTTGAATGCCTTGTAGTGATACCGGCGCTCTACTGAACCAGAAATGTTTGCTTAAACCCAGGCAGCAGAGCCGTCCTGTGATTCGGGGAATACTCGCATCAGTAGGTGGAGCTGTACGGCGCCGCAGGAGCTCACTTGGGCACGCTGGGTTACAGCCACAGTAACACAGGCATTGCCTCGGTGCAGGTCGGGGGAGAGCACTTGGAGAAAACCCGGCAGCTGTCCCCGGCGCGCTGCACTCCGACCCGCAGCACAGAGCGGAGGGAACGGCAGTCCTGCGTGATCCCGACGGGACAGGACCTTCCCATCAGCAGAACAGAGCCTTAGATGAGGGAGTCCCTAGCATAAAACTGCTTGCTGAGCGTGCTTGAGGTAACACTGATGAGTGTATGATCAGAAAACAAGAAACCGTTCTTTTGTTAAAATGCCACCTTTGTCTCCTACTAATCAACTTGCTGACTACTTCCTAACGATGAAATTGAGCACTTTCAGCGCTGCCCCGGGATGTGTTAGCTACAGTCAGAGGTCTGCATGTGCAGATTACTTTTTTATTAGGTGTGTATTCTGCCTTCTCACCATAGTAAAAAACCCATCACTTGCAGTCATTGAATTAAATTTATATTTGTTTGGCTTATTTGGTAATTTATTCTGTATGACTGCTGGTGTTTGAGTGGAATTGCTGTCTGAGTTCATTAGTCAAACAACGAGAAGGCTTCCTGGAGCTCTCTCTCCATGCCTGTAAATGTCTTGCTAGTATTAAAACTTTATTTCTATCAGTTTCACTAGTCCTTCCCACTATTTTCAGTTCTGTTAGGCCACACTGCAGTTTTCTTTTTTCGTATATCTCCCGTTCCACAGAAATTGACTTATGCTGTTGAGATCTGGTATTATTTTCATTGCTTTCCTAGCTCTCAAAAGGCATAGTGCCCCATAAAGAAGGCTCTGGAAGTCATACAGTAGTACATCCTGTAAGCTCTCCTGTTTTAATTCTGATCACACAGCAGAACATGTAAAAAAAATAGTATTTAATTTGCCTCCTTTACTGCACTTATGTACTGGACAGATGGATGTTTCAACGATTCTTTCACTGTAACTGCAAAATCCTTTTTCTGTTCACTTTGCTGGATGATTGCTCCATTTAGCACATTCCTGAACTTGATTCTTCACTTCCAGGCTAATTATTTTACAAGGTGCAATGGCTAATCTAAACTGTTATGTCAAGCTGTCAATACCTGGAATCCACTTTTTCCTCCTTACACATACACCCAACCAAACATTCAGTGGAAAAAAGAATGTGAAGGACAACTCTCATTCAGCTGTCAATCATATTGCTGTGTAAACCAGGTGACAAACATCAATAAAGTAGCACATTACATCTCTACCAGTTTTGCTTAACTCTTTCAGTTATCTCAGTGCTTCTTTGCCACAGTAACATCTGAGAAGACCTATGCTTACCCACTTATAACTATAATCCCAGTTATATGAAATACTGCTTCAGCAATGTTTTCTTTTAAAAACAGTCATCCCCTTTCTCTGACATCCCATATTCTCCCTTGGGCTATATGAGCTTTATGCAGAAGATAATTTGGCATCTCTCAACCAGTGTTTTTTCTCCTTTTTCTCTGAGAGTGACACTAACTTCTTTCAAGAACTTCTTTCCAGGTACTTCATACTGACTAAGATATCTTAATCTTCCCTTTGCTAAAAAAAACCCAGGCTAAATGATGTAGATCTCAGTATTAGCAATGAGTACTTGTTTTTCTGCCAACCAGGTATGTGTCTTGCAGTAGGCTGATCAAAGATCCCAACATGCCATCATGAAGCCCATGTCAACAAAGCCTCAGGTAACTTAAAGCCCTAAAGCATCTGTTTCTGAAAAGTGTATTTTGGAAGAAAGTTTGAATGTAATTAGCAAGGATTATTGCAACACCCCGGTTGTCTAAAGCAACAAAAGTGGTTGTGTTGTATCCAGATTTTGCCTCCATCACTGTTGACGAGAACTGAAAGAGGATGTGGACTTAAAGAAGGCACAACTTACAGCAAGAAAAATTCCAGATAAACTCTAGGAACAAAGTTAGGTTGGAAAATCATTCAATCAGGCTGCTCAGGAAGGTTGTGGATTCTCTGTCCTTAGAGATGTTCAGCATTGGACTGGCCATAACCCTCAGAAATTTCATCTAAGTTTGAAGCTGGATATGACTTAGGAGTTGGTGATACTTAGTGCAATGGACCAAATGACCTCCAGAGGTCCCTTCTATCCTACATCTCTCTGATTCTGTGGTTATAAAAGAGCTGATGAGTTGGGGTGAGAAAGCAGAAATTAGGAGAATGAAGGGGAAAAGACAATGCTAGTTTTGCTCTCTGCTGTAAACAATTTTCTAAGGTTCTTATTCTGTCTTGGGCTATTACAGAATATTTAAGAAAATGCTGCTGTGTCCTAGTGACTCAGATTCACAACGCTTACAGTAGTACAATGGCAGCACAATTTAAAAAAGGAGTTGTTTTAAAGCATTTTGCTCTTCTTAGCAGGCATTTTCTTGAATCTTGTTGAGTTTAACACTGTTAAGAGCTAGATGTATAGGAATACAATCTTGAAATGTAGCAGAAATATGCATAAGGACAGACCATTTACAATCTATCTTTCAAAGAGAGCTTTCTGTAAAACAACAGTAAATGTACTAATTAAAATATCTGCTTTTGGCTTGGTTAAATATTTTCTGTGGAAGAAAAACTATATGTAGTTTTTTAGTGTCTTTGACAGTCAGCTTATATGTGCTGACTTATATCCATTCCTATCGATTTTTACATCCATTCATCAATCACTTGTTTTGTAACTGAATCTGCAAATAGTTTCTGGCTTAAAACTCTAAATTTTGGGATTCAGTAATGCTCTAAATGAAAAATTACAGTTCAGAGCAGAATAGAAAGTAAGAAAGTACTGTGGTGATTGTGCTGATTTCTCATGTTTGATTGTCTCATTCACTTACCAGTCTTTGAAAACAGTGCTTGAAATCCTTGGGCAAGGATGGTAGGATGGTGGTCAGTGATCTAAAAATAGCACTGAGAACATGCGCAGATTTAGCAGTGACACTGGTGATTCATGATTTATCTGATTCTTCCACTTCAAAAAATATTTTCTTGCATCTCTGCATGGTATCAACTTACATCTTCTCTCCAAGATCTGCTGCATTAAAAAATCAGTAGAGCATAAAGTTGTTCCATTTTCAAAATAATAGGAACCTGGGTTTTTCTGGATTTCATATTTTGAAGGCCTCTGAATGAGATCTCTGCTTATATTGTGTATTTGTACCATTTCATTTTTCTTCCTAAAATATGCTGATCTAAGAGAGACTATGTGAAAAGACCAGTAGTAGTAAAAATTGAAATTATTTATGTTCCAATCAGTATTTTTCCTTAGAAATGCTGTGCAAACATAGCAGCACATTCCACCCTTTCACATACACAGCAGACAAAGAATATATTGTCATTCAGTGATCATTGTAAGGGAAACTCACTAAAGTGACATTTCAGTGTAAATTTATGATTTATTAAAACCTTTGAAATGTTCTGCTAAATCACTTTCCTCTTTCCTTTCCCTTGTGCCTTCTCTATCTTATTCATATATAATTCCTTTCTTCCTTATAGGAAAACTCTCTGTGCCATACGATCTGTGACAGCATTGTCATCCATGTGGTTATTACTTCCCTGATCCTGAGCAAGGGATGATGGCATTGAAAGCAATGGGAAATGACTATGAGAAGTAATTTTAATCTACTGAATTGCACACAGCCTAATGACAGTAACCAAAATGAAACTCCAGTGTAGTATTTCCGGCAGATATTTATGTTTATGGTTCTGTGTGTGTGTTTATGGTTTAGTGGTTAAACCAGCAACTGGTGCCATCTCTGTAGAGGCAGCAAAGCTGAGCTTTTTCCCCTCCTCAGGGTAATGCCCCATTTCTGTTAGCAGCAGAAGAGTTCCTGAAAGGAAGGTGTATGCTCATCCAGACCCCTGTGCTCTTGTCCTTTCTGTTGGATGTCAGGATATTTCAGGGCAGTCCCCTCCATGCAATACTTCCAGCAGGGCTGGGCTGGCTTGCACATGTGCAGAAGGAAAAGCCACGAGTGTCAATGCAAAACATTTATTTTTGTGACTTTGCACAGAAACTGAGGCTCCATCTTTATTTGAGTCAGAGTGTTGGTGGCCATCTCGTGGTGACTCAAAAGCAAGTCAAGAGCTGTCCTGGTTACTATGCTTTCCAAGTTGTATGCTTGGCTCATCCTAAAACCAGATACTGAGATTTGTGGTCAAAACTTAACCCAAAACCAATCAAAACCAGTAAGAGTTCTGCTAAGTATAGGTGGACTCAGATTTTACAGGTACTGGCAAATATTTTGTCTCACTGGACTAACCAACTGACAGGAGAATAAGGGGATTAGTGTCTAGGGGCAGGGAGATTTGCCATAGCTCTGTAACTTCTTTCATTCTTCTGCAGTTTGTAATTAAGGGAATTTTGGAGGCTAAGAAGCATTAAATGAAGAGCTCCTATGGCCACTCTCCGTCCAGAGTTCCCTCTTGCTAGAGAGATCTCCTTTCTCCCTTGCTGCTGTAGATTGTTTTAAGAAGGTCCTGCAGTCCAGGATTGTAATTGTTATCTTATTAAGGGAATTTCTTACCTACTTTTATTAGAAGCTACTAAAATGCATGCACATTTAGCCCTGGAGCCCTAGTTCCCCTCTTTGCACAGACAGGAGTGGCTGGGTTTGATTAACAGTCATGACTGGCACCCAGAAAAATAGCATATAAAATCAGAGGTAAACAAGAATACTTTGATCCTGAGACTGTGCAGAGAAGTAGCCTTCAAACCTCGTTAACAAAGTCTCAACTGCACATATCTCTGCTTGATAACAAATGACAGTCAAAGTTTTAAAGTCACTGAGTGACACACTGCACCACTGAGCCTCTGCAGGGTCACTGCCATGGACTGGGAATACAGGGATGTGGGCACCCTATAGGCACCACTCTTTATTATT
The DNA here is from genome assembly GCA_013397915.1 of Daphoenositta chrysoptera. Classification (NCBI taxonomy): domain Eukaryota; kingdom Metazoa; phylum Chordata; class Aves; order Passeriformes; genus Daphoenositta; species Daphoenositta chrysoptera. Next base: position 99,125 of record VZRO01002833.1, on the reverse strand, counting down.
GCATTTAACAATGTATCTGATTTCTGTGCTTGGATTCCTGAGCACAGGCTCTTACCTGCTACAGTTCTAGAGTCTGACAGGAAGACAATTTGCTTTTATCATTAAAACGTGACTCTGATCACACTTCAAGAGTGGATTTGTTGCTGAAGTAGGAACTATTTTTGTAATCACATTTTCAGAGAACCAACCCAGAAATTATTTAACGTTGGCAAAGTAGACACACTTTTATAGTGGGAAAGAGTCATGTTTCTACAGTTCTTGGTGCTAACAAACCAGAGATACTGTTTTTGTATATCTGATATAAAAAATGAATTTCCTTTAGCATATCCCTGCAAGTGAGTGCTGTAAAATCAAAAGGGAGTGTGTGCATTTTTATGAATACACGACTCAGTTGGTGTCGTGTCTTCCATTAAAAGTAAATCAAATCAAGTGCTGCTTATGCCATTACGTTTCTAGGAGTACAAACAACATATTATTTTCAACCTCAGCAGAGAAAAGTGCAGTGCACCTGCTTCTCCCAGTTCTATTAACTTTCCATGCAAAATATTTTGGCCTTCAAACCCCATATACTGGTCAAGGTGCATAAGGACATAGCCTAACTAATGTTTAAAAATCCTGCCCAAAGGGTCTGTAATTCGGGTGTCAGGAAAAAAGGGGAGGCAGAGAAAGAGAAATATTTTTAATTCATAAATTAATACATCTGGTATATATCTTTTTGAGACACTAAGCCAGGTTCATATTGAAATCAACTGCCTCTGCAGATGTTTTAGAGGCTCTTGTGGATAATTGCCATGCTGAACAAATCTTGAAGTTCTCTTTTATGTGACAGAGTAGCTGGGTGTTTGTAAATTTAGCTTTTGGTGTGTCATTTGAAACGGTTCCTATTAACCTGGGCCCTGAGGTGATGCTTTAAGACAGTGAGGTTCCCAAGTAGAAGACACAAGACAGAAGTAAAAAGTTGTATGGAATTTTTTTTAATACAGTTTTATTTTTCTTTAATGAACAGTAACTGAAGCCCTGCTGTTTAGCAAATCCAGATACAATGTATGCTATTACAAGTGGAAAATTTCTTGGTGATAGGAACATCTCCTCCAAGAGGAAAATCCTGACCCTATGTCAGAAGCTTCCAGGACTGGTCCAGCAGCAAGGTTTTGGGTGAGACAAGGATTACTTTTTGTTCTGTAAATGTCAGTGTAAACATATAGCAGTTAAGGCCCAATCCTGCAGCAGTTTGATATTACAACATGATGTTGAGAGAGTGCTTAGTGGCAAATAACATACATGTAGAAAAAATCAGCTGTCATGCGTTTCTTTTTGGCACCACAATCACTTTTGTGTGATGTGGTTAGACTTTTGTATATAAAGGTTCATTTCTGTAATCTCTTGGGGTTTTAAAAATTTTGTTCCAAATTATTTTTTCCTTATCTCTCATTATCAACTGTTGTATTAGTATTGTATAAACATTTGAAATGATAGTAATTTGGATGATCTCATTACAAATGTTACGTGTAGTTTCCCTTGTTCTTTCTATTTGTGTCTGCTGAAGGACCATAGTAGAAGAGTGATTTACTAAATCCATTTGAGAATTACACAATATTTATTAACCAATGTTCCTTGTTGCTGTTTTACCAGCAAAATGTGAAGTACAAAAATTCAGTATAAGGAAATATATTGAAATGTCCTTAAATCATATGGAACTTAGCTGTTCTAAGCGTAATAGGTGATAGAACAGATGGATGAAATAAAGTGAGTTTATCTGCCAGCAGCTGCAAGTAAATTAATCAAGAAAGCATGTTTACCATATTTCTATTTTTATTTCTGCCAGAAATGAAAACCCCAGAAGGAAAAAAACCCACCATATCTAATAAGAAAATGCTCGGTTTTGTAGGCCTTTTTTCCCCCTTTCATAAATCTCTGTAATCCTCTTCAATGGTGTGTGTAGGTGTTTACAAATACTGTGAAGGAGCACCTCCTGGAAGGGCTTCTGGCAGCTGGGAATTGGCTCCAGTGCACACAGCAATGTTATCAGTGCTGTAGCTTTAACTGCAGTACTTCATGCTTTCAGAGAGCAATATTCAAATGACTTGTCAGGATAAATTTTGTATTATGCATTAGCTGTTAGAAAAGCTGGTACTGGAGTGAAAATGCACAAAGACCCCTTTCCCCCTTTCCTGACCTCAGAAGAGTGGAGAAAAATATTTGCACTTTGCTCAGCAGATTGCAAGGGGTGAGAGACTGCAACAAAACCTTACTCTTTCTTCTTGTCCTTCTTTTGTTTTTGAGTGTAGTGAAGACTGTGACTCTAAAAATTAAAGTTTTATGAGGCAGTTTGTAAACCTTTGAGTATTGCTCCATCAAATTTATTTTTGGACTCTGCCAGTAATTCTTAGTCCATGACCCATCCAGTCCAGCTTATCTTCAGTTGCCTATGGTCACATTTTCTTGCTTCCAATTCAGCCAACTAAACCCCTACTGAGTACTTCCCTGCCAAGCCTCCTTTACAAAGGCAGCTGCTGCTGCTGGGGCCACCTTTATGCTGTGCCTGTAGGATTATTGCACACACAGTATGTATGCCTACAGCCCCATCTTTTTGAGTTGTACATTGAGATAAAGTTGTCAGTGTTCACTTAGGAAATGTTACAGGGTAAATATAATCCTTGTGAATACAAATAAAGTCTGAGGACACGACTCAAATGTGTGTCTTGAATACAGTGACCTTCTGGGAACATGGCAGGGTGGCTTCAGGTGGTATCAGTGGTCCCTTTCATCATAGCTGGCTCCCTCTATTCTGTTAAAGGAAGGTCAGGAACAGGTATGTGTAATGGCCATAAGATAGGTTTGTGCAGGGAGAAACACTCCACAGATTCCATGCCAGAACAACATCATTTTTGCTCTGGAAACACTTTGAGTACAACATGGAGATATTCTGAAACAGACTTTACTCGCAGGTTGTTGAGACAGAATTGGTGGACTGAGGGCTGGTAACGGAAGAAATAGCTGGAATAATATGAAACCCTAAAGTACAGTAACAGGATGTATTTCCCAATGTAAAACTTTTATGATTGCTGCTTTTTGGAGTAGGCTGAAATCCCGGCTGAGTTGCAATTGGCAGTTTGTTATAGCAGCTCGTCTTGAATTTCTTGTGAACTGAGACAGTTGTTTTGGTTGGGGGTAAACAGTCCCCCAAAGGGAAGAATGGTACTAACTAAATCAGAAAGAACTGCCTGTTGTACTTCTTTAACTGGAATTTTATTCTAATATCATTCAGTCCTTCTGACGTCCATCTTTTTTCTCCAGATAATTTTAAAGAAGCACGCGTACTCAAAGCTAATAAAAGAATGTTTTATTGAAGCAGTTTTTGTAAAGAAAAAAAATTCTGTCTGGTAGTTCTTCTCCCATCCCCATTTTATCTTCTACTTTGAAGAAACTTTATTTTAAAGTGGGGAGAATTATTTTGGAAAACATTTAAATGTCTTGTTGAACAGCTGCAGAATGCAGTGCCTTGGGTTTTGCTCCTATTTTAAAAGTCCTTGCATAAATTACAGAATGGAAACATTTATAATTTATTGACGTGTTTTGACTGTGGTCTCGTGTTGCAAAAATTTTGATTAATTGAAAAAATCACAATATGCCTTTTTCTCCCAGCTTGGAATTAAACCACTTCAATTTCCAGTCACCACTACTTTTAAAAGAAGAAAGATGGAAATGGGTGGGCATAATAGCTACTGAAATTCTCTGGGATGCCTCTCTAAATTTATTTCTTTTTCTATAGTTTCCATCAGTTGTGATTACATTTGATTTTACTGTGCTTTGGGACAAAGGATGTACTTGATCATGACAGATCACAATTTTACAATACCAACAGCAGGAAAATGTTGATTATCACAAAATTAAACCAAAGATCACAACATTAAATTATAATAATCCCTATTTTTTTGCCTGTCTGCTGCTCTGTGCACCAGCCTGACCCTGGGAGGTAAAATTATAGTAAGTTTGCCAGAATTCTGAATTCACACTGAGTTGGTTGCAGTCCCAATGGTGGATTTACTACCAGGAGCTTTCTGGGAGGCTCTGCACTCTCTTGTACTTGGCATTGCACAAATACACAGTGAGAATTTGTGTCTGACCTAAAAAACTACCTCAAGGCTGTGCAGGCAAACACATGAAGCAGAAGCTGGAGCTGAGACTAATTAATCTAGTGTGCTGACTCCAAACATCAATTAGCTGGGAATAAATTTTAATCCCTGCTTGAGCCAGGCAGGATTTCATTTGGTATCAAGAGGTGACAGGCTGTATCATTCATTTGCCACACTTTGTGTTCTGGGAAGAGGCTTATTATATTAAGTCCTTATCTTTTTTGGATTTTGCACAGACCCAATCACCTTGTTTCTGGGAATACAAGTGAAGCTGCCTAGTTCAAAGGGTGCTTAATGTTATTTTTTCATTCTTGTCATGTGCCACCCTTGTCAGTAGCACCAATAAGCACTCCAGTTTGTGTACTGATTTGAGGTGTTGTGCCAATGAAGGACATGCTGCAGCTTGAGAAGCACAATCCCAGTGAAGCCAGGAGGCTGCCATAGCCCATCCTCAAAGACCTGGATGGTTTCAGTCAAAATAAAAATTGTGCAGCAGTAAAACATATATCAGCACAAATCTTGAAGTCATATATTCATTTAATATATTGGAAAAAAAATGATTCTAAAAGCATCTGAATTGGCCTCTCAGTCTGTGTGGGAGCCATACTGGCCTATGAGTCCTGGTTTCTGTGCTGTCCAAATCACTTTCAGAATTCCTTTTCCTTTTTTCTGCAGAACTGGGGAATAATAGTTACTGTGCAATTGGATGTAATGTCTTGGGTTGTGAAGGACAGAGAAATATTAACCACAGTTGGCAGAACAGCTGGGACTTGAACAATTAGCCTCTAGACACATAGATAAAGCTCTCTTCCTCAAAGCCCTAAGATGTTTTGAAGGGGATTAGTTCCTCATTCTCATTTTGCTTTGCAAAAATTGTGTGAAAGTTGCAAGATTATATATAGCGACAAAACAGCCTATAGCAGTGACCAGAATTATGTTACCTGTGATTAATAAAAAATGACAACACTGTCTGTATGTGGCCTATTTCAGCAGGAGGAATCCAAAAGTTGCAAGCACAGAGCCTGGTCTCCATCCTGCTGCTCTCTGTGATGAAGGAGTCATCACTTTAGCTAGTGCAAGAAGAGGTCTTTTCTAGAATTCCTGTGCAAGCTACACGTGTGGCACGATTAATCTCCCACTGTGCTGTAGCCACTCCACGTTTGACACACTGTAAGATCCACCAGCTACACTTCATCACATCGCTCCAAAAGAAAGGACAATAGCTGATTTAAGACTTGGGGACAGATGTTTTCTCTTCCTTTGGTTACTGTCTGACCTACAGGGCCAGAGGATCCTGCTGCACAAGCAGTTTGTGGGGCATGAGCCCAAGCTTTGTGGCCTGCAAGAGTTTTCCCATCAGCACCTGCATGCTGAGAGAGTCCCAGGGAGGGGAGCTAGGGTAAAAGTAAAGCCCTTGTGCATGGCTCTGCAGGGTTTCTAAGGTGGTTGGTGTGTGGGTGTCGTATGGGATGATCTTCTGGAAGTTGTAGTAGTTGATAATTTGCCCTCAGTTATTCTAGCTTTAATTTCTAGCCTCCTAAATGGCTTACACTCTGTAGCTTAAAAAAGAAAAAGCAACTATTAGCCATACAAATTCCGGGGGGGGGTTTCTGGAGGGCGGGGGTTTTGTTGGGTTTTTTTTTTCCGTTTCTGTGTCCTTTTCAGCAAATACAACAATTTCAACGTCCTCCTTAGCTGGTTTCTTTTAAAATCAGACACCTTCAACAACTTGATGCCCCTTTCTCATAGCACCAAGGAAGTGATTCATTACTGACTGGGAGAGGCACTGTGCAATCAGTATCTGTTATGACTTGATTCTGCTGTGCTGTTTTACTTGCCTTTTCTCTAAATAAGAAAAATTCCTGTGAAGTGGGGGTGGTGTCAGTTTTGTGATCAGATGCAGCCTGCAGCAAGATAAACATGGAAATGGTAAGGAAGACCTTATATTTACTCTCTGAAGCTTTTTGTTCAGTGTAAGATAAAGGTCACTTTAGAGAAACATGTCAAGAATTCTAGTGAGGTTGGCTGACATCTAACATAACCAGAGAACCAGGAGGTTTAAAAAGGATTTAAAATAGTAAGGGGAAAAAGGAAATATCCTAAAAGTATTTTTTAGAAATCTACAAGTTTGCTTTTTGAATGTAAGGACATTCAATCTGGGTCATGTCTTCTGAACATGAACAAAGCTTCAGGTGTAAAATGATCTTTCCTCTTACTGTTTAGAGATGCAGCACAATGAACCCACCACTTCCCCCTCCCTTGTGTTTTCCAGCCATGGTAAACTTGGTAAAGTGAGATGACACTTAGCAGATATTTATATGCTGGATTTCAAAAATGAACATATAGCTTTAAAGAACAAGCCTCAACAGATACAAGTAATAATACCAATTTCTGAATCACTTCCTGAAATCTCTGTTTCCTTTAACACGTCTCATTCCTGCTGAAATTGGAAGAACTGGAATGTAAGTTATTATAGAGGTCACAGTAATCAGGAAGTGCAAATTTAAAAAGAGCCCTTTAAATATTGATGGGAGTATGTAAAATGTGCTTCCTCCCCCATCCTTTGTCTGATGCAGAATGACATTGATTTTCTTCTTTGATGGTCAAAGTTTTAGAATTTGTGCCCTAACAGGTACACTAGGTATAAAGGCAGAGGAAGCTCTGATTTTGAAGCTGTTGGCTTCTCATCTGGTAGGTGTATCAAAAATCCTCTGGTTCTGGAGAGCTAAAAGGGTGAAGATTTGAGATGCAGCACCCTTTTCGAGATACAGCACCATTTTCATCTGATTGTCAGGGAATCTGGTGAAAAGTTGGCCTTGGTCATCAGCCTAAATCAAATTAGTAGCTTAAGTAGTCACTTATTAGTAGCTTTCCTGTTCTAATAATATCCCAAAGAGCACCACCGTGACTGTTGGCAGTGGCTGCTCTTTCTCACTGAGCAAAGGTGCACATTAATGTGACAAAGCAGGATGCCCTTTTGAGGGGCACTGACCTGTCTGAGAGCATTGGCTGAATTGTTACTTGCATTTACTTCTCTTTTAAATGCACAAGTAAACATGACCTGCCTCTCCAGCTGGTTTAAAGGCCTTCCATGAACAAAGTGGATGAAGAACAAGTAGGAATTTGACTTGGCACTCTCGGAGGAGGCCTCTGAGGTATGACACTGGATAATGCAGTTCAGAAAGGGTATTTACAAGCAGGTCAAGACACAGCTCAGATCAGCTTGGGTCAGGCTAGAACTGCCCACCTTGTTGCAGTTCATACATTCATAATCTGACAACTAAATGACCAGATAGTGAGTTAAAATCAAACCTACTTTCAAATCCTGCTGGAAAAACACAGGCTTATGTCAGCCACTCATTTCCTGATGCAATGGGTACTCTGCACCCTGGCTGCTGGGATGTATCCTCCTTCCCTTTTCACCAAACTAAAATATTTCAAATTTTAGTAATTTCTGATGGGAAAGCCAAAGACACTGAGCTTTCCCAGCTAGCTGCTAGGTCAACTTTGTCCCTCTTTCCTCCACTGGTAAGTGCCCTCACCCTCAGGCACCAGGTTGGCCCCCCCTGTCACCACAGTGCCACAAGTCTACCATGGGTGTATTTCTGCACAAGGTCTTGCACCCACATCCCTTACTTCACAGCTTGGCCCTTCCAGCTGATCCTGCCAATACTGTGAGGGTGGAGCTGCCTAACTCCTAAATTAGTTGATAGGGGTGAAAAGGCAATCAGTTTAGGGTCACTTACTGAAATTAAGCTATAAAATGATTATATTTGTCTGCTAGATCCTACATCATGGGCACGAGTGGTTCCAAGAACTTATTGGCTATATAGGACACGACTTCTCCATGGTTAGGACAAATAACAGCTTTACTGCCACTTCCAGGACTCCAGGAGTGCAACAGAGCATGCCTGTCCTTGTTTCTGGTGATGTTCTTCATTGCAGCTTGATGGTAGGACAGTCTGAAAACTGCTCTAAAAGATAACTCAGGAATGTGTGACATGGCTGGCCTAAGAAGAAAGAATGAAACAGCAGGAAGCTACATGAAGGCACTGAAAATTGGGGCCATAGTGCCTGAATGTGTCAGCAGGCAATAGTACCATTGTGCATTTTCATGCTTTTTTCCATTTCAGATTGATAAACATTGTATTCAGTCATTCACCGAAGCTAATGAAAGATGTTGGGTAGCAGGCTATGAGACTAAATTTCTTTATTCCACAGAAGATACTCCACAGAGGCAATGAAAACATTCCCATCCTCTAGACACCTCTTTCAATGTGCCTTTATGCTCAGTCACCATCTCCGAGACGTTAAAGGGCACTTCAGTCACAATGTTTATGGAATCCTTGCCCTTTCAACTTAAACTGCCTACAGGGAAGACAACTAATTCTGTCTCCTTGGAATGTAAACAGTAAGGACTGTTTTTTGAGCACCGTTTTTTTTCCCCTCCAAAAATTCTAGCTATCGTTTAAAATAAGGTTTTTCATTTTATTTAAAACCTTCTCTACTACAGTAATTTCCATGATCCGCTGAAGTATAGATTGTCATGACCAAATATTCTGCTCCTTCACAGAGTTGTTTCTAATTAGTAATAGCTCCTAAGTGAGCCACGGGACTGCCTTCCTTGCACAGAGGCAAGAAATGAGGAGCTTTTGCTTACTTCCAACCTTGCACCCATCATCCTCAGGCACAGAATGATGGAGAGTGGAGGTCCATTCCTCCAACGTGCTAACTCACTGCCCTCTTCTCAGCTGGTACATAAGTCAAAGCATTTACTTCCTCTCTGAAGCATAAAAATCCCTGGATTTTTATAGCTCACAGGCAACAATATTTCTCCTCCTGCAACTGGTCATGTACCTAGGACATAATCACATTCTTAGCAGCTAATTTTAGGAAGGAGAATAAATAGTGGGCTATCAAGATTATCTGTATATTTAGCCTCTTTGTATAGCCCAGTTTTGTTCTCAAATCTTCATTATTTTACAATGGTAGATAAATGCTTCTTTCTCCCCGGTTTAGTAACAAGACTTTCATTTCAACAGCTTATTGCTCTGAAGAAAGTGACTGTAGAGAAAAATCACTCAGAATTCAGGGAGAGCCAGCCTGTTTCTGGCTAGATTTTACTTCCTGTGGTGGGATATGTTTTATACAGTTAACCTGGGCCAAAGCAGCCACTAAGAGAAGGGATCTTCTCTTCTTTGTGTAATTTACTGAAATAGCCTTGTGCAGAGCAGACTGTAAGGGGATTGTAAGCAGATTGTGTGCCAAGTAGCAGCCTCCTATTCCATAAATTGTAGGACTTTAGAGAATGTGAAGAAATAAATACAAACACAGAATGCTGAGGGCTTTTATTAGCTGGAGTCTTTTGTGAGAGCTTAGGTAAATGGAGACTGTTTTGTTCACTGTAGTCTCTGTGGAGAAGAGAGATCCAGGTCACCATTGCTCAACTCTTTTTATTGACAGTGCAAAGAGGGTATTAAAGGACACCATTAGATTTTAATAGGTTTCTGTATTTGCTCAGCACCTGGTTAGCATTAGTGCAAATGGATGTACTTCTCCTTTTCTGAAAGTAGTACAGGCTGTGGCATTTTGCTTCCCCTTTGGTAGTGCTTTCCTTTTTCTTTCAGAGCCACAGCTCAGGACAGATTTAACTCAGTTCCAAAAGGAAGGCTTCCCACATTGCATATGAGGCCGAAGTCACCTGTCCATTGAGGGACATCAATGACTTCAGGAAAACCAGCAAACCAAAGAGGGCACTGAGGCAGCACTTGTGGGGCGGTGGTGACCAACATCTGACACCACATTTGTCCCATAGACCAGCCACGGGTGCTTGTGCTGCTACTGGCCTAAACATGCATGGGAACACTTACCCCAAACCCTCCTTATTCTCTTGTGGACAACTCTTCTAGGGCTCAAAGAAATGCCCCCCAAACACCACACAGGACACCTGAAGCCTCAGACTGTCCCATGTCATCGCTATCTGCTGCTCATAGACTTTCCTTCGTGTTTCTTCCTCAGTTTCTTCTTCCTGATCACAAGACAGGGGTCCCAACCAACTGCTCTCCTGAAGTCCCTCCAGCATTCCTGCAAGACTTGACTTGATGACCAGACTTGCCACCTACTGGAAAAGGGATGTAAGGCAGTCTGCTTCCCACCTAGAGTTGTCCTTAAACATCCATGCTCAGCCTGTTAATCCTGATAATTCTTTTCTTTTACTTTTTTTTTTTTTTTTAAATTTATATTGCAGTGTTACATTGACCAAAAAACAAACAAACAAACAAACAAAAAAACCCAACAAAAAACAAAAAACCAAAACCCAGAAAAAATTAGAAAAAATTAGAAAATAATAAAAGCTTTCTCTTGCTGCTTTGTGGCAATTTAATCTCCTCTTACATATTCTAACACCAGTAGTTCCTGATCAAGGAGTTGAAACCTTGTGTTTTGTTTTCAGTATTCTCTGAGCAAAGGAGTAAATCTGACTGACATTGAAGTAAAGAGGAGTCTGCTTTCCAAGACAAAAATAGTTTATCATCCTCTGCCTTTCTCAGTAAGTTCTAAGCTTTTAGCTGTTCTTTTAATGGCTGCTCTGAATAATTGGTTTGTTGTTTACAGGCAGAGATGTAACTGTCAGGCTGGTTAAGGGGTTCTGGTCCTATATCCATTTTTTACCTATATTACTGCTGCCTCCAATTTCTTTTCTAAGATCTCTAATTGCCATTCCCAGCTTGTGCTGCCATTAGTTCCCCGTGTCTTTTAGCTGGTGCTGCTGTGAACTCATCACAGTAGGGATTTAGGAGCTCTCCTGCCTACCTAAAGTTTTGTGGATTAAATTGAATACATGTCCCCATCTACAAGGCTTGGGAACTGCCCTGCTCTCCATTGCAAGAGAGAGAAGCAGGTTTTGACAAGCATCCAAAATACAAGTGTCCCAGAAACTGCTGGAAGAGACAACAGTTAGACTTTCAAATACTAGGAAAATAATATTTTTGGTTCCAGACAAAAGAATTGATAAGATGAGAGCCGAATGAGTTTTGACCTCTGACTTGTCAGCTTTTGTCCTTCAGTTAAGGCCTCAACAGAAGGACATTTTTTCCAGAGCAAACTCACTGATAGGGAGAAAAGAGAGATTGCAGTATAAAGAAAGAAGAAAGGATTAAAAGGTAAAAATTAAATGGAGAAAATCATCGTCTTTTCCCTTTGAACCTTCCGCCAAATCCTTTGATCTGTTTTTGCAGCTGTGCTCTCTCTGCTGAGGAAGATGAAGCAATGTCCCTTTCAAATCTTTGCAGAGGCATCTGTTGCTTGGTTTGTTTGTACCAGACAGTCAATTCATTATCTCTTTTTGCTTCATCAATATACCAGACCTGGGGGAAAGGGGAGAGGGGAAAGACCAGCAGTCATTATTGCTAATATAGCTTGATTAGTGTGGGAAACCAAAATTAAACTGTAATTTTGAGAGCTGACCCAGCTACTATCATAAAATACTTCTGCTCTACAGCATGATGCTAAAAAATATCATCAATTGCTTAGATTTCAGCTCAGGATTATGTTTTCATTCCTATTTATGTGGTAGCTGTTAAACAATTTTATGAGATTTTACAAGGACCGAATTTTGCACACAAGTAGTCCCACTGAGCTGGATTTCAGCTCAGTAATACAGGGGTAAATGCAGATTAGCTCCTTCAAAGGCAGTGGAATAAGTCCAGATTTACTGTGGCATTTTATTATGACTATTTCTATGAAAAAAAAAAAAAAAGGCAGAAAAGACAAGCAGGCACTTGCTTAAACTCTCCTGAGACAGTCTGGAAGAAATTGTATTCAGGTTATCAGACATGATGGTTTGGGAAGTAGAAAAAACTGACTGTGGAGGTTTTGAACCAACAGTCCTTAGAGAAGTAAAATTTCCAGGGATGCCAACAGGGAGTTGTCAGAGGAGTGAAGGATCTCAGTACTGCACACAGGTCTGTTAGAATTCCAGGGGAGTAATTGCACAGGGAAACAGGGTGACTGCTGTGAGCAAATTCACAGATTGTTTAGGAGAAACAGGACATTTCATAGGTAGGAAAGGCTGACTTTTAAGCACTGGTTTTTACTTTGCATTTCAAGTTAGCTTATAACCCAGCCTAGCATTTAGATCTCAACACACCAGCCTGAGAAACTACTGCCTGGGAAGAGAGCCAAGAGCTAAGAAAATTAGCGAAGGGAGAAAACACATTCTGTAAATGTTGAGCTTCAGAGAAGGTATGCTCCAGCCTGATATTTTTACAATTTTCTTGGGACTGATATTCATATCCTTAAAGCAGTATGCTTTTATGTGAACAACAGTTGCTTCTTTTTGATGAGAAATGAAGGGTTTTGCACCTCTGGTTCCTTTTGCTTTACTTCCTCTTGTGCTCACATCTTCTCTCCCCATCCCAGTAACTGTTTTACAGCAGTCTAGGAGTACTGAATTCAAGTTAAAAGTGACAAGTCCTTCCTTCTATTTTGTCACAGACTGCAACTTCGAAAAGGAAATGTACAATGGGTGGTCTGCAGTACTGTTTATTACTAAGCTATTATCTAACTGGAGAGAATAATGTAAAATTAGCTTAGTAATAAACAGAATTTAGTCCACTAAAAATGCTAAAATTAAAAAATTATAGAGGGTTTTAGCTCTGCACTTTATTAGCCTGCCAAGATGAATAGTTATATGCATTTTTAAAATAACAACACATGCTATTACAAGAGTAGAGCTTGGACAGAAAAAATTCCCTTCAACTATATTGCACAGAAATGATGCAGAAGGGTGTAGTGTCCTCTGAAGATGCAATGCTGTATTTCACAGAGCTTATCCACATGCCTACAGAAGAATTCCACTTTGGTTAACAAACAGATTTTTAGGATGGAGTTATAGGATAAGGCATAGGGGTACTAGATAATAATGTTTGCATTGTTTAGTATCCTGTAATAAAACAGAGGAAATAAACTGGAATAATGTGGCTGATCCAACTTGAATTTACTACCCAGAGATGCTCATAGATCTTCCCTGTAATATAAATCAAATAATGCTATATATCAAGGACTATAAAAGGTGAATAAAAGGAGCCTAGGTCACACACAGTGTTTTGTAAAGAGTGTGAATTCCGAATTGCTTCTTAAGGGGAAACATCTGAAATATTATCTCAGTCGAATTAATTGAAAGTCTCTCCAAAGCAGTGTTGCATTAAATTTGTTTTTACTTTCTTAGATTGTGGGGTTTATGCATTAAGTTTAAGCACATCCCAAAAATTTGGCCAATAAAGTAGTCTTAGAGTATTAAGAAATTGAGATTTTTTTCAGCTAAAGGAAGGTGTATGCAAAAAGCTTGAAACTGCAGAATGTAAAATGAGAGAAAAAACACTTGCAAACTTACCAGAACCAAAAAATTACACTAGCACTGTACTAAAAGATTGTGCTGGCATGACCAGTGATGAGTAAAGCTTTTTGAATTGAAAATAATAAAATCTATTCCCATTCCCATATGGGTCGCAAGAACTTGAACACAGTAGATGCTTAAACACAGCAGAATGTTGTCTTTCCTTAAATGATAAATTGCTTGGTGGTAAAGAAGCCTCACACAAAGTGATTTTGTACTCCTGTTTTCTATAAAATATGTGATTGGTTTTATGATCATTTTACTTCATTTTATTGCTTTCATATGGTTCTTGCAATAAATTTTCAGCATTATTTTTACCAGTAGAGTAGTGAAAAATAAGAATAGAGTTACATGGTTGCTGAAATTACTTATATTTGAATATATATATATACATATATATATATACAAAATATATTTTCCCACTCAAAATCCTAATTAATTTACTACCTTAGATAGGAGATGGCTGAAACTATAAATAGAAACCCTATTTGAATGGCTTTATAACTTTTAAAAAGCCCTGAACACAAAAATGAACAATCAAGGACATTTACAGTAACACTTTCATTTCTACAATGAAAACCAAAAAAATCAATACAATGATAATAAAATATAGTTATTGTAAAGCAAGAACTATCATAATTAGTACAATATTTATGTTTTTATGTAATTACTGAAGCCAATGACATAGCAAAAGTGTATCTAGAAGACTAGGCAGCAGTATTTTTTCTGACTGGCCATCCTTCTTTCTACCCACAGGGTGCAGGACTGGTTTCAGGTACAAAACAGAAAAAGCTCTGCTCATCTTTGATGCCAGTGAGGTTTTCCTGGTGTGCAGCACAGCCCCATCCTGCTTTCCCAGCCTCAGGTACAGATGTTGTTCTGTAGGTAAGCTACAGGACCTTCATGCCTCCTGCAAGCTGCTTGTGGGGAGACCCTTCTCCAGAGAAGTTGGTCCATTTTTCAGTGTCTGCTCTTTGCAGGAGCCCACAGGGGATGGAGCTGGCCAGAGCCTGCATTGTGTTTTTAGACACTTAAATAAGAAAGAGATACATAAAGTTCCTGCTACGATTTACAGCAGGGATTGCAGACTTAATTGGCCGGATGTTTTGACAGCTGTGATTACAATTAAAACCTGGTTCTTTTCCATATGCACAACTTCAGAAGTCAGAGGGAAGGACTGAGCTTTCCCCATACGTTGTGCACAATTAGGGAGGACCTTCCCAGGGCCTCTCTGCTGCCTGGGGCAGGTTTGGACTCCCTGCTCTCCCCACACACTTGTGAGGAACTGCCTGGTTTTACAAATGCTGTTAGAAATAAAGCTCTGCACCAACCTCCCACCTCAGGTTTTCTACGGATCAGCCCTTGTATGCACCAAAACAATGGTAGGAAAAATCAAGGCTGGGATGTGTAGGTAGCCTAGGTATATCCACTGCTGTCATTTTCATGGACAAAGCTGTAGAAAAGAAGCCTCTGTGCTCAGTTTCTCCTCCTTCCCTTGCAGTTTCTTTGGCCAGAGGCCTTTGAGCTATCCTTGATGAAAACACTTTCAGGTCGTAGAATAACGTCTGGAAGAAGGAAGCGTTACTATGAAAGGGACATTCCATTACATTATACAATGAATGTGCTACAGAATCCCAAAACTGCTTGCTAAGCAGAATCCTGGTTTACTGTGTAGGAATGAGAGCAGAGAGGAGCCCTCTCACCACTGAGAGGGAGGGAGCTTTGATTTTCACTGCTTTTGGCCAGTGTGCCATGCCTATTTGACATGTTATCAGTCACATTTGACATGACAATCTTCTTCAGATAAATCTATATTTCCTACAAAAGAAGGGGTTTGAGGCCTTCAGACATTCAGGTTTTTGGTCCTTCACAAAAGACATTTAAGAATCCACAGCTTCAAATTATAGCCTGAGAGTCTACAGTAAGAGTCTGGTAGATATGATGATGTCTGCTCCTTGCCTTCAACCCCCTTTTTTTTTTTTTTACATTAAAATGGAAACAGGATTACTATTGTACGGTCTTGCAATTTAAAATTTTTCAATATGCTGTGCACTTCCCAGTCTCTGTAATATTCAGAGCCCAGAAAATTAGCTGTTTCATGCTCAGGTAATCACTTTTGCAGTAGAGGTGGGTCTAAATAAAGACTTATTTCTGAATCAAACACAATTGTACTCTCTTTTTCTCACATACTGGTCAAATTTCATTGCATTTACACTTAGTTGGTGATAATTATTGGCAGAACAAACCCTGTGGCTCCTGACATGCTGCAAAACATCTTTCAACACTGCTGTGCTGAGCTGGGTGAAGGAACCTGTGCTGTCTTACAGCAACTGAACTCCAGTGAGAGGAAAACCACTCACCATAGAGAAGTGTAGAACCCCTTCTACGAAGGTCATAATCATTAGTTAGTCTTTTGCACCTCAAAAGCTCAAGCCTGAAAGTATGCTCTTTTTCCTTTCTTATGAAATGAACCCAGTGGAAGAAAAGCACCTGCTTGTTTGCAAGCATGCCAGCTGTGCAGGTATCTGGCACTAACATACATGTCAGAACTTGTTAAACCATTTGGCTGCTTAATATATAAAAAAAAAATCCCCTAAGGAAAACATCTTAGTTTTTACCTGTGATTTGAATTACCACTGAGCTCAGTTCTGTTCTCTTTCCCTTCTTTGCAGAGAAGAAACCCATGTTTAATTTTCTCTTAATTTGATGGGCTTTTGATCTGTTTAATTAATCCTAATAAAAAATAAAGAACCCCTAAAATCTGTAACCAATTTTGGAAACAATTCCTTGTAGATGTCAGAATAGACCAACAAGTATGATACTTTGTTTCAGCTTTTAGATATCAGTGGGTTTTCTTCGTGAAAGTAAGGCTTGGAGCATCTGAAGTAAAATGGTGCAAAGAAGCAGTGCTGTTCTTCATAGCCCTGGTACAATTATTGCATTAGCAAACTTTCCAATTAACCTACGATCCACAGCTTGATCACTCAAAGATGTTGCAGCTGTCCCAGAGGAATCCAAAGTGTCTAAAGTGCTAGATGTATTTATCACAGAGTCTGCTTTCCAGTGTGCCAGACACCATTCTAAGTTCATTCTCCAGCTGCATTAATGGCTGCTTTAACGAAAATGCACACTCAGGCTGAGTGGTCTCTAGAAAATCTGACACAAAGTGAAGCCAGCCTCCACAACGTGGGGTGCAAATGCACACATTGCAGCTGCTTTTGTCTAGAAGTAGCTCAGGCAGAAATCAATATATAAGTGAGGCAGAAGGTAACTGTCAGACAATGAATAGTTTCGGTCACCTGCCTGCACCCCAACCCAAAATCACTCACACACTTGGCTGCCAATCTTGCATCTGTTTTGAAAAGATTTTGATGCACCATTAAGCAATCCTCATGTGTGAGCTACCGGCATAAATCAGCCTTTGTTTGAAGAAAACAGGCTGCTGGGCTTCTCTTCAGTGTTTCTGTACTCCAGAAACAGCAGCAAACGTGGGTAAACCTCATATTTGTGCCTTAAATTCTAGGTTGCTCTGAAAGGAAGCACAGACTGAATGATGTAGAGTACAAGGAAACGGGATGTTCCAGCTCGAGTGAAACAGATGAAACACTTCTAGACCAGGTAGTCTTTGACACTGAATAACAGATAAGCAGTAATGTATGACTCAAATAAAGAAGTAAGTTTTCTTCCTAAAATCTTAACTGGTTCTTGTTAAATTTTTGTTTCATACTTACCTTCTGTCTAAACCATACAAGTAAAACCACAAAATTTTGAAATACTCAGGATTAACTTCAATTTTTTTTTTCTTTGATGATGAAGAATGTCCAACCAGCCATTACTATGATAAAACCTGCTGTTTCTCTGACCAGTTCTTGAATCATCTGGTCTGCCTGGGAAAATTCTCCCTGTATTTAAAATCTAACATTGCAGACATTTCAGGTCCCACAGATAAGAGAAATTCTACCTAGAAATACATTTTGTATTAAGTTTTATAGTAGAGGTGAGATTGTATCAGTTTCTTAATATGGAATTCAAGTAGTATTTGTCTCAGACCACTAAGTTACATATTCAGTAACACAAATAATTTTGAAACAAAATTCTATTGCTCAAGCCCATAGGTTTTTATGTGTCTACCCTTATGCATTGTTTCTGGATTTAAGAACCTAGAAACTGCAGAAAGTGGGGTGCTCCATTGTCCATTATGCCATTCAATGGAAATAATCAGAACTGTATTGGAGATTAATTTGGAGCTAGTTTGGCTATCAGACGTTTCTGCAGCAAAAGGTAACCTATCCGAATATTTTCAAAGTATCAAAGTTACTACAGAGCATCTGGTAAAGATTCCTTTCCTATTATTACTATTATTATTATTTTCAAAAGTATTAAAAATGCTGCTATTTTCTCATTAACATATGCAAGACTCAGGGAAGTCATATCCACTGTGAATCTGCATTGCGAGAATTTTAAGCCTTAAAGACAGAGCTTTTAAAAGATAATTTAGTGAGAGTTTCTGTGACACTAAAGACATGAGCTTTGAAGACTTAAAGCTAAAATAGCAATGTGATGATGACATCATAATTGTCACCAAAAGGAACAGCAAATTCAAAACAATTTTTACTTTCTTGAAATTTGGCATCTTTTTGTTGATGAAGCTGCGAGAAGAAGCTAAACAAATGTCTTGGAATGCACAGAGCAGCTTAAAGTCCATCAGGTTTTTCAAGAGAAAATGACTTCCTTACTCCTCTGGAGAGTTCACAAGCAGGTAAGAGGTAAATCTCTTTGAGTTAAATACAAAAGCTCATAAGACACCACAGAAAACAGAGAGAGTTTTGTTAGAGTGAGAAAAATTAATATTTCCTTTTCTGTTTTGAATGTGATGACATTGTAGAAATGGCTTTAAACTAAAAGTTGTGGACACAGATGGATATCATAAGGGCATGGACAAAGTACTGAGACCGTGGTAGTTCTGACCAGTGTCTGTTCCACTAATTCTTGCTTAATGCTTTGTCATTTAGTATTAAAGACATGGAAGGAAGAGATGAAGTAGGACAAGGTGAGACAACACCTTCTATAAGCACTGAAACTAATGCTGGATGTCAATCAAAATTGGTTGATTTTAGCATAGATTTTTGAAGCTGTACATTTAATGGGATGTTTTCCAAATTGTCATGTTATTTAAAAGTGTCTCCGTGTGTCTGTCCCCTGTCATCCCCATAGACTCTGCCATGTCTAATAATGAGTGAGCCTTGTTTCACTCAGTTCATGCTCTGAGTAGGGCTTCTTGGTTGTCTATCTTACCAGAACTTGTAGAAACCAAATAATTTTGGGGATTCTTTATTCCTATTAGATTAAATGTGACCAGAATATGAAATCAGTATTGAAGAAATGGAATGGAAATAAATAGAGAAGTACCTATACAGAGCTGGAACTTGAGGGCCAGTTCCACAAAAACCATATATAAATAAAAGATAAGTTTCAGTCTATGGATTGGGTACAGGGGAGGGTACAAGGAAGCAAGAAAGACCAATGTCTGTTACTTCATGCACTGTGGTGTGTCTGCACAGAATACATCCAAAACCTGGTACATGTGGTGGGATGTTCTGATACAAACCTCAGCTTTATCAAGACTGCAAGAAATTACACACATTCAGAAGTCCCTGTTGCTCAGGTTCACCTACCTTAGGGACATAGCTAAAGTATAACAGTTACAACAGTTCTTCCCTTTGTCTCAGGTACTTACCTTTCATTTCCCAAACCCCTGGATGCAGCAAGGGATTTAGATTTAGATGATGCCAGATCCCAACAAAGAGAAATCAGGAACGGTTTCAGACTCATTCCTATTTTAAAGCAAAAACTGATGGTCCAGAGCATTCTGAGACCTGGGTTTCATTCAACTCCCTTATCAGAAACCCTCCAACTGTTTCTGCCATCTCTGAATGGACAATAAATCTGATCCTATTATTTGGTATTTCTACGTCAATATCTGATCCTCTGCTGGGAAAAACTGAAGTCCATGGACACTTTATACTAGCAGAAAATCTTAATTTCTCTCCTTCAGCTACAAGGAAGGA
The DNA here is from genome assembly GCA_013397915.1 of Daphoenositta chrysoptera. Lineage (NCBI taxonomy): Eukaryota > Metazoa > Chordata > Aves > Passeriformes > Daphoenositta > Daphoenositta chrysoptera. The sequence continues at coordinate 79,527 of VZRO01002833.1, read as the reverse complement.
GGTGGAAAACCCCACAGGGAAAAAAGGAAAGTGAAGCAATCCATTTGTGAGTCTGGCCATGTTCCTGGGATAAGGGCTGCTGGGGAGCCTGGGAAGTCACTGATTCCAGATGCCTTCCTCAGCTCTCTCTGTATGCCAGCAGCAAGTGTAGGGGTACTTTGGAATAATCTGGACTACTTTGGGGTGTTTTTATTTCCTTTGAAATGTGTAGTTTCTTCCAGTCTGTGGTGCTAGCTCCCACAAGGGCTCTAGCTGGAGGAGACTGCCTGTGACACCACCCTGCCTCCAGCAGCAAACTCCTGTCTCTGTCCCTGTCCCTGCCCATGCAGGCCACTCCCTGCAGCACCAAAGTGCAAGTGCTGGCAGATCCAGGAGAAACCCCCCATGACAGCCCCTCTCAAGCATGAACTGCAATAACTCTTACTCTTGAAAGTCAGCATGACCCCCATAATTTATTTATCCCAAGATGTATTCATCCATCCATTATTTATTTGCATTTGTTTTACTACTATCATTACAATTTCATAAACAGAAGCAGAGAGAAGGAGATGGGAACTTAAAGACGGAGGTAGCTGCTGGACAAAGACCCTGGGCTTGCTTTTCCTTGGCTTCTGACTGCCTCCAGGTTTTGTGTGAAGGCGTAACACAGAGCAAACAAAATTTCTCCTCTCTCTGTTCCCCTCAGCAGGTTGGTGGAAGTCCTTTCTGCCACCTAAATTCCTCTCTGTAGTCATTTATATTCTGTTGATGTGATGAGGACACTGGAGTGTAGCAAAGTGGTAGTCAATGCTGCCATGCACAAAAGCCAAGAGAAAGACAGGGATGGATAGGGAAGGGATGTCGGTGCCACAGGTCACCATCTTCCCTCCTTAGTACAGTCTCTGGGTGCAGGTTTCTGTGAGGAGGAGGAATGAACTGGCTTAAGGTCCACTTCTACAATAAACAGATTAAATTTACTATTTCTGGCCGTAACGAGATGTGGGGATTACAAGGGAATTGGGAGATTGCGTTGGAAGGAGTGGGTGGAAAATCTCGTGTAAAACATCACCTCCCTGGCACTGTTCCTCCACAGGCTCAGCTAGCTGGTTTGGGGGACAGATGATTGGGAGAGATTGGTTTGCTGTGCCTCGTGCTCGCCATGAGTCAGCTGCAAGGTGAGGAGTGCTGGTTTAAGCCTCCTCCACGATCATGGTCTGGAGACACAAGTTCAAACACCAGGTAGGTTGAGGCACAAGAATGAAGGCTTCCCATTAGGGAACTTGAGCCCTTCTGTAGCACAGGGCTTTTTGCAACGTATTATTGACTTTATAAAAGCCACAGTAGTTTTGCTCTGACTACTGCCCTCTAAACATGCTTCTTTCAAACAACATGCAGCACTATTGTAAATCAATGTCCAAAACCACTTCAGCAATAGTACTTTAATCTGAAGGGACCATTTTGTAGAAAAGGGACATTTCTTAAAAAAAAAAAAAAAAAGAAAAAAGAGGTATACAAAATTTCCTAAGGAATCATTTTGAGCCTTTTCAATCAGCCAGATATTCACGTCATGCCACAAAACCACACATTTTTTATTCAATTTATAGAAAAAATAAAAAAAATAAAAATAAAAAGATTGCTACTTCATTCCTATACGGAAGAAAAAATAAATTGCCATGAAATTAGATGGTGGCATATAAACCTTTTATGTAAATCAGGACAAGAGGTTAAGTAGTTGCAAAAAAGCCCTTAGCATGAAAAGGAGACTGTTTCAGATTATGTATGTTCTGGATTTTTAAAAGGACAACTTATCTGTAGCTTTGTGTAAAACAACTGCAGGTTTTGAAAAACATGAATCCAAAAAAATGAAATCAAGGTCTTAGAGATGAAAATTTAATCAGGAAAAAAAAGCACTAAATAATATATGTCAATGTCATGGATATTTGAACATTTGTTGCACAATATATGGTACATGGAGTTGCTTCTTACAACAGGGAGTATTTCCTGAGCATAAGCACAGGTGAGAAGAACAGCTGTGATGGAGGAGCAGAAGTTAGCATCCCCTGTTCTCTCCTCAATAACTGTAGAAATTGTGTTTTGCTAGTGTGTTTGTCCTAGTTAGGCATGAAGGAACACACATAAGCTCTAGGTCCAGCAGATCTGGGGCATTGTCTGTGTATTTAAATGTGTAACCAACCAAGAAAATGAACTTTTAGACACTATTCTCTTACTTGGGTTTCCTTACTATATTTTTTTGATTAGATTTTAAGGGCTCCCTGGCTAGCTCTGGTTGCAATAATATCCTTATTTCCCCATTATTGTCAAACAGAAGTACTAATGCTAGCTCTTAAGTAGGGGTAAAAGCTATGGCCAAGAATGCACCATTAGAGATCAAAACTAGTAAGTGGCAACAGCTTCCTTATTTCTGGACTTGGAGGATGCAGAGGAAATGTACACAAGTGCCATTTGGTTTGGAAATATCCCAAAAGAACGTTCTCTCTCTGCGTAGTATGCACATATTGAAACTTTATGATATTTGTAAAGCACTTGCATCACATAATTCTGCACTAGAACAGTGTAAATTTGGGTCAGTTTCATGTGCATCATAACACAGAATGTAGAGGGACTTAAAATATTTATAGTATTGTGCTGTATTATATCTTAATGCTGTCCCTGCATTTACATTTCATTGAACTGTTATCCTGCCCTTAGGGAAATCTCTTCTGCCCAAGAATGCACACTCTCTGTAACAAATAGGATCAGAAAATCTCAAAAAAGAATTGAACAGCAGTAATATTTATAGAAGGAGAAGTATCTGTGGGTTCACCATTATCAAGAATATTGACCTAAAGAAGCATTTTTGCACTTGATTAAAATCATTATTAAGCACTTGGACTGCATATGGTAGCAAAATTTTAAATGAAAAATGAAGAGAGTATTTATTACATAGTGTGCTCCATTGTTAAAACTTTCTATAGAGTGAAAGTGTCTGATGTGTCCATAACAATATCTCAAGGCATCTGATCCCCTGTGGTTTAGATCCCCATTAGATGTTATCTGATCTCCTCCTGTGTGGGAAGACTCAATAGTTAGGAGAATCTGGACAATTTTATAATGCTTCAGAATTCACCTCAGAAGGTGAACAGCACTTTCCAGTGATCTAGGAAAAAAACCCCAGAGGAAACTGTAGGGAAATAAATTTCTGACAGACCAGCAGTTAAAAATGATGGGACCTTTGTCTGAAATTGAAGTTGGACACAAACCCCAGGCCACAGGACTTGAAAGCAAAGCAGAGGTGGGTGAATCTGCTGCAAACTCCTCCACTGACATCTGCTGCCTGCGCTTTGTTTTCTGTGTACAGAGCCTAAGAGCATCTAAACTGCTGGGGCAGGGGCTGGCACTTCTGCAGGGAAGTGCCTCTCTTGCATCCTTAAAAAGAAATTGGAGCCATATCACCTCCAAGTATTTTACAATATGTTGTTGGTTCATGAAAAATTGGGAGTTTTTTGACATTTTTTTCTGGACTTGTAATTAAAAAAAAATGTAAAAAACTATGGTTTTCCTCTCCAACATACATCCTACTTTTCAACCAGCCTTTCTACATAGTGTCCACCGAGTCACCATTTTAATAAAAATGCCTTCAAAGCATTAATTCCACTGTTATTAATTCAAAAAGCCTCTCAGAAGTTCGGTATTCATAAAAGAAAAATCTTCTTTGGCTGGCCAATATATAAAAGTAATCCTTCCAATATAGCAGCACTGTATCAACAGGAGCCAAAAGCTACAGATATAATTACTGGGTGTCACTGGCTCAGGAGTCATAAAAACCTTGACTCTGAATAAAAAAGCCAGACTTCTATTAATAAATTATAACAATTACTTCTTGTAGCAAACAAACTGTATCTTCTTATGATAAAGAAATGCATCTTTATGAAAAGATTAAATAATCTGATTATGTAAGAGCACATTTGTGGCCTAAAAATGTCCAGCCATGCTGCTATCACTAATCTTTACACTGAATTCTAATCAGGGTATGGTAACAAGAAAAGAAGAGTCCTGTCCCTCAATGCAATTTGAGAGACAGGGCTTGCTGACTTCCCTCTAGGCAAAGTAAATTTCAGAAATTTTATGCCCAGCTCCACCACTGTCTGTCTGAGACAAAGATGTGTTTTAAAAAGTGCTCATCAGCTGGCTGATATCAGTAGACTCAGCAGACTTAGTTCTTTCAGTGGGAACTGGGGTGGGCCACTGGCAAGAGCTTTGTGAAGTCCTTCCCTCCTCTGCTGTCCTTGGGCCAAATTGCTGCTTTCCATGGCAGAGCGGAAAAAAGAAACTCTTATAGAAAGGAAATCTCTAGGCAGATTCTTTGCATTATTGTTTTGTTTTCCAAATTGTAACAGGGAGGGAAAGAGTTTACATCATTAACCTAAAAAAGCAAATGGCTGAGGTGGTGTTTTCACTCAAAAGCGGTGGTGGAGGCTTCCCATCACCCTGGGGATCTTTTTTCAGGTGCCTGGTTCCATGACTGGCCGTGGAACCCTCTAAGAAAGGGTTTTCTAGCCTCCAAGGAGAACAACAGGAAAGATAAAGGGTATTTGATCTTACTTCCTTTTTCCAAATGCATTCCTGAAATTTCAGAAAGCCTACTGTTGATTAATGAGGAGATAGCAAGAAAACTGTGGGAATAGCTTGCTTTGAGGTGGTGCATAAAGCAACAGCTTTCCATGTCTGCACATTATTACTCATTCCTTCGAAGGGCATGAGCAGATTCTGTGTAAGTCCTTAGATTGTGTCAGAGAATTCAAAGGAATACCATTTACCTGTTTCTGAGAGAAAGCTGTTTTCTTAATTATGGAGATATCTGTCACTGAGAAATTAAAAAGGAAGGAAATAAACCTAGTAAAAAACGAGAGTAGTCATTTCCAGCCTGTTTGGTCTGGGAATTTACAAACGTTGGGTCTGTGCAGGCACAGGTTGTAACACAAGCACAGGCACCCTGGAATTAGGAGACCGTAGATATCAGAACAGGGACAGACTTGCAGCACATGCTGGTTTAAGTGGTGGAGCAGAGAGCAGTGGAACAGGCACAGATGTGGCAGGACCAGATTCAAATGAACGAGGCCATTTATCAGGACTACAGGAGATAAAACATCAGGAGTGAGTAAGCTCAGTACATCTTAAACTGAGGCTGCTCTCCATTCAGTTAGAATGAATCCACTAGTAGCTGTACAAAGCAGTAAAAATTATAATCTGGGGAAAACATATAAAGAGCACTCAGCCTCTGTGGTAATGAGGCTTCATTTACTCCTTGTTATATTAATTCAAGAGGCTGAGACCACCTTTCCTTCAATGGTGCTGAACTCAGTTCAATGTGATCAATAGACAACTGTTATGACATGATATTCAAAGTGCCCTAATCCTGCAGGCATGTCTGAATAACCTACCATTACAGCAGAGGAGACTTACAAAAGAAATAGGTAATAAAAGAGTAATAATTCAAACAGAGCTGTTCCACTGTATTCGTGATGGGAAAATTTAAATCCTGCCAGATTAGATTTGAGGAGCTAGTGACCAGTGAGGAGGTATAAGAGAAAGGTTGGAGAAATATAGTACCCTGGTGAGGAGCAAAATCCTTCTTGTAAGGAGAAACCGTGTCTCACAAGAGTTGTCTGAATATTCAGTTTAAAGTGATTGAGTCAATGTAGTCCACATGGATTTCCAGAGGATTTTGGGTTAGGTATAAAGTTTCTTAATGAAACCTTGCAACAATGGCATGAGGAGAAAGATCTTTGAACGGATCAAAAAAATGTTAAATGGTTGTTATCAGAAGATGTAAGAATCTGCAGGGAGGGTGTCAAGGGGATGGACCAGGCTGTTATTAGTGGTGCCCAGCAATAGGACAAGAGGCAATGGGCAGAAACTCATGCATAGGAACTCTCACCTGAGCATGAGGAGGAATTTTACTGTGCAGTGACCGAGCACTGGCACAGGCTGCCCGGAGAGGGTGTGGAGTCTCCCTCACTGGAGATATTCCAGAACTGTCTGGACACATTCTTGTGCTATGTGCTCTGAGATGACCCTGCTTGAGCAAGGAAGTTGGACCAGATGACCCACTGTGGTCCCTTCCTGACCCATTCTGTGATTCTGTGATGGGAATACATGAATAATTTGACAGTGGAAAGAGACAGTGGAAAGTTCTTCAGGATCAGTACTAGGATACCTGCTATGCAGTATATCCATAAACAATCTAGGAAAGGTGATGAGCAGTGATACGAAAAACTTTGCAAATAACACTAACTGATGTGAGAGAGTAAGAAAGAAATACTGGTGAAAGATCCCATGATCTTAACAACAACACAATGGCAACTGAAATGTAATGTAACTCAAGTGTGAAAGGAAAGAATACCCCTAAGTTTATATAAACTCTTTGTTTACCAATGGTGCTAGAATATAAGATTCCAAGTTTGTAATATAGACAGTTTTTTAAAAATTTCTGGTCAGTGCCCAACTGCAGTCAAAAGAAATTAAGTTAGAAATTAAATCTTAAACTGAGGCTGTTTTTCATTCAGACTGAATGAATCCACTAGTAGCCATACAAAGCATTAGAAATTGTGAGGAGAAGAACAGAGAACACAAAGGAGAATAATTTCCCACTTCTGAATACTGCATGCTGTTCTGGTCCTTGCCTTTTAAAGGATCTAGAAGAACTAGAAAGGTTCAGAAAACGGCAACAGGCTTGTCAAAGTTATTGGACAACTTCACTTGAAGGCAGGATTAAACAGACAGGAATCCTTCAGACTGACTGACAAAAGAAATGCCTGAGGGATGTAGACCAGTGAATGACATGACAGAATGCATAATGATTGATAGTTCACAGCTTCATCCACTACAAGAACAAAAAGACATGAAATAGAGCTAACAGAATCTAAATTCAAAATAAAGGATATGGTAACAGACCTGAGGAACTCCCTTGTATATGCTGGTGGTTTACAGGCATTTGCATGAACTTATGTAAGGAAAACTGTGAAGGAATGCTCAGTGCCCAGAAACCAGCTCTGTTTCAGGAATTCCCTGAGCTGGCTAAGGTTGAATGGTAGGAGAGACTCAGAGGAGGACCATGCTTCTCAGGCATCTGCATTTGAGCATTGGTGGAAACAGAATTCTAGGTTATCTGGATCTTTTTTACACTCCAATGTGTAAAAAAGTCATTTGCTTATGTTCTTCTGTAACATTATTTCAGTACTTAGAGTGGCTTATAAAAAAGTGGGAGAAGGACTTTTTACACAGGCAGATAGTGACAGGACAAGGGGTACAATTTTAAACTAAAGGAGTAGAGATTTAGACTGGGGAGAAATTTTTAAGTCAGAGTGTAGTGAGTCACAGGGACAGGTTGCCCAGAGAAGCTGTGAATGCCCCATCCCTGGAAGCATTCAAGGCCAGGTTGGATGCAGCTTTGAGCAATCTGGTTGTTACAATCCGGTTCAAACCCAGAAGAGCAAAGAAAATTAATTCTCTGTGTATAAACTGGAAAGAACTTTGAAGGTTCAAAATACACCCAAAAAGACGATTAAAATGAAACGAGGTTAGATGTTGGTGCCAAAAAAATTGATGTATTTTATTTAATAGTAAACGAGGTAAAGAGAAATAAAGAGAAAAGAAAGAAATAAAGAAAGAAATAGAAAAAGAAGTGTGCATGGGGGGTGGGGAGACAGGGAGAGGGTGACAGAGGGTAGGTAGAAATATATCACCCGTCCGAGGGTCCCAATGACGTCTCGTTGTGCCCCTCCATCTGGTCTTCTTGGTGGTGAGGGTCCCCTGCTGCTGTGCCACACCACACCATGCCATGCCAAAAAGTGTAGAATCCACTGGATTAGTTTTGGGCAGGTGGGAACGCCCAGTGCCTCCCTTGCAGGGGGCCAGTTTGACACTGTCCCTCGAAACGCTGAGGGTCTGCAGCATCACCTCTGGTGCAGGGTCTGGGGACCCCTTTGGGGGGGCCTCTGATGGGCCATGACCCCTCTCTGTGGATGAGCCTTTCCCCAGGCGAAGGGGCCCCTCTGCACGTCGGAGGACGGGCACTCACTGGCTCTCACCAGAGGCTTTCTCTCCACATGCCCAGAGCCTCTCTCCCCCCACCCTTTGGTGCCAGGGCCTGTTGGAACCTGGCAGCTGATGTCCCCGGGGCTGTGGTCCCCACCCTGCAGGTGCCAAGCTTGTGCTCTGGGGATGTGTTCTCCTCCCCAGCCCCGAGCTGTTACTTTATCTCACCTTCCCCAGTGCGCGGTGCAGGGCCTCAGCCAGGGCCTCAGCCAGGGCCCCAGTCAGGGTGTGGTGGTCTCTGCAGCCTTTGTAACACAGTTTTTGCTGTAATAGGCAAAAATCCTTCGTGAAGATGTGTAAGTCATGAGCTACAGTATTTCAGTCTCTGACAATGGTCTAGTGGAAGGTGTCTCTGCCCACAGAAAGAACTAAATGATCATTAAGATCCCTTCCAACCCAAACCATTCTAAGATTCTATGATGGTCCATAACAGGGCAAAGCAACTTCTAGTTGCAGACCATGCTATGTTTGCAGGTTCCCTGTCTTACAGATCAGGGAATGCTATAGAGACCACGCTCTAATTAGTAAATCTTCCTATGTTCTTGGCAACAGGACCAAATATCCTAAGTTATATATTTGTAGCAATACTGCGCATGCAATAAAATTGTAACTGTGAACATTTCCGTCTGGATTGTTGGTTACTCTGAACATACATCACTGGCAATATAACAGGGGAACTAAAGCGGTGTAAGTTACCCTTTTACATCCTTGTAAGGCTCTTTTATGCTGCCAGAGCAATGTGAAATGGTCTTAAATTAGTGAACGTCAGGCTGTTCCAGCTTAAATCTGCCATTGTTGGAGAGAGGTAGTCCCTGCCCATTTGATTTCAGACAGGAAAGAAGTACGAGGAAGATGGTAGGAGAGTAAACTTGTCACTGATGTGGCCCATAAATGCATGCTGCAGAGCTACTTCCTTGATTTTAGGTGACAAAGAAGAACAAGTTGAAACAAATGACACAGAAAAATGTTCTTTAGATTTGAGCTGTTTCAACAATAATTTGTTGTCCATCAGACTCCTGAAGCTTAACTAATGCTTTGTGAACTATATCAACTAGGATATCCTTTTTCTTCAAATATCTTTTCCAGTTCATTAGCCTGTAACTAAAATGTCTCTTGGGTAAGCTACAAATTCTAGAAGCCCTAATAAACTGACTGACCTATAGTCTGTTCCCATCTCCACACTGCTTTCCCTTTTGTAATTCGGCAGGGTTACTCCTGTCAGTATATTTTTTCCCATAAAAAGGGTTGATTATTTTCCACCAGCTCTGTATTTGACCTCACCCCTCCTGATGCAAACCTTAAAATGAATGGGATACTACATGTATCAGCTGAATTTTTAATTTAAAGTCAGGCCTCTCCTTTAATGACTCCACCAGGACAGTGTCATAGAGGTAACTGGTAGAGTTGCTTTTTACAGATTTTTGGCAGGTTTTAACTTTTAGATATGTTTTGTTAAAAGATAACCATTAGCTGAGAAATACAAAATATATTTTTTACTATGACATAGGTGTGCAGTACCATTTTTTGTGGGCTTGTGGGAAAGCAAATAACCAGAACTCACCTCTAACTGCAGTAGATTGTCAACATAAAAATCAAGCCTTGCTTAGCTGCCCTTCATCATGGCCTGGTGTGCAACAATAGGCAAAGCTTTTATCGTGCAAAGGCTAAGGGAGAAGTAGTTCTGATATATAAGGCACAGATGCTTTCATTATCATTAGCAAGCATGCTGGATTATTCATGAAAGCCCCACTTAGAGAGATAAGCAGGCATTTGCCATTTATTCCTTAGCGTAATTTAACTCAACACACCACTTTTCATGTTAAGTTTGTGGAAGGTATTTTGATCTTAATTGGGTTTTTTATCAACACATTACTAAAACACTGTGTCAATTTGCACCTACCCATCCAGCACTGGGTTGCAGAGCCATCCATCCATCAGGGACCAAACACATGCCTGTGGTATGGGAAATCTTGCTGGGATTAGGTAAATGAGGAGTCTGGATTTAGGTGGAATTGTGCTGAGAGGACAGGCTCTGTAGGGCCACCCCCCTTCAGCAGAGAGAAGGGAGGTTGTGATATCCAGCTTGCAAACACTGCTCCAGATGGAACAGCTGAAGTGGCTGAAAAAGAAAGGAAATAGGAATAGGAAAGGAAGTGTTACTCTTAGACACCATTCATTCCTTAGCTCCCTGCTGTGCATCCAGGGGAGGATGAGCAAGGTCAGGCACTACTTGGCACATCAAAGGATGGCAAAATTTACCTCCCTGTGCTGTGATCTCCTCTCTAAAGAAAAGGCTGAGCAAACTGAACACAGGTGTGTACTCACCTATGTGGTTTTGCTTAGGTATGGTCAGGTTACCACATCAGGGAGTGTTCAGCTGCAGAACAAGTAGAATACTTGTCAGAATACTTCATAGCAAACTTACCCTGTTTATTTGTATGGGAACAGGAAAGTACAGAAATGATAGAGAAAAATTGTTTCCCTAGATTTGTATGCTAAAAAGGCAAAAATATATGCACATATGGCTACCTCTTCAAATTATGGTAAGTGAGGTAGTGGTAAAATGAACTGTTATCTATTCTTGAAATCTGGTGGTTTGTGGCAAGTCAGGTGGAAGTGGGTAATTTCTATTTTGATAAATTAGAGGACGGCTCACTCTGTTGACTTGCATTTCTTCTTGACTACACAACTGCATGTAGTTATATTTCTGGGGGTTTTATATTTGTAATACGTAATGGCATCTCAATTTTTAAAAAAAAGAACTAAACTTTACACTGTTAAACTGAAAATAATCAACTGAAATGACCTGCTTAACACCTTTACAGGTGTATACTTCAAGATGGTTGGCTGTGGTTTTTTTTTTTTTTTCAGTTCTCTATTTCTAAAGAAATAAAATAGAACATCTTAGACTTTGCTCTAAAAAAACATTTATTCCCACTAAAAAGTCGCCTTATTTCTGTGTGACTTTTATGTGTGTTATACATTACAATTCTCTATAAAACTGTATAGTATATACAAAAACAATACCATAGGGATTGTTTTAATCATTTATTATTCCATGGACATTTTCCATAAAATGATTTATTTTTTACACACTTCCTCTTGCCTCATCTCTTTTTGGTTGTTCTGCCTGCTCACATACCTCTTCACTACTCTAATAAATGACAGTCATATCAAAAAGCCAGATAAATCAATTAAACCATTGATTTAGAGAAGAAGAAATAATGGTGCTGTAGAAACACCTCAACAAGAGGCAGTGAAGGTTTGATTAGGTTGTTGCAAAGGGAAAAGCAGCTTCTTGGAGCTGGAGCTTCATCTTTTAAGTAGGATGATCTCTATAACAGCCTTATTTTCTTCAGTTCCTATTCTTCCTTGTCTTGGCCCCTGTGCTGAAACTGTTATGGTGACCATAAGAGACATTTATGCTGTCTATGCTATCACCCAAATGTAAGCCACGATTAGTGTGCTTGCAACATGACAATATTGCAGATTTGTTTATGGCAAGCACTGGCTGGGGAAGTGTATGGAAGGGAGGGACACCCTGCACTGCATTACAGCTCACACTGAAGCTGAACAAGCTGCTCTGATCCTCCTCCATGGGGAACACATCAGCTGCTTTCCCTCTCAGCTTGTACCTCTCTGAGCTTCCTCTTGGATTTTGTTTGAAAATCCAAGGAGGAGAGAATAAGGACCATTGAATTGGCATATGTAATTATTGCATTTCATCTTAAAAAGATAAATGCTGCATGCTTGAATGTAAAGCGATAAATATGCTCAGGCTGAAGATTCTGATAGATCCTACTGCACAGTGATGCAGGGAAACCAAGGTGGGTTTTCTTGCTATTTCAAGTTTTTGAAAGGAATTACAGATATTTCCTATATCCATTATGCCATCCTTTTATATCGGCCAAAATTGGGCCCTCATAGTTTCTGCTCAGTTGTGGGTATTTCGAATCCCTGTCAGTACTTCTGAACACCCACAAATAGAATTAAAATATGCATTTCAGCCCAGCCACTAGGTACAGGAGAAGAGAGTTTTTGGGTTTTTTCTTCCTAAGTACACCACCCTAATTAAAAAAAAAAAATTAAATTGTCTTTCTTTGCAAGCTAGTCTTGCTTTAACACTGCACATCAGAGATTTCAGGCTACTACTTTGTCTGGGAATGGTTTGTTTTTCTTTTGTCCTTAGTAGTTTTGCTTGATCAGTAAATAAAGGAACTTCAGGAGTGTTCTTATTTTATTGGAATGGACACATAGAGATTGGGTTGTCTGTATATAGTGTACCACAGAATGCAATAAATATTTTTCATATGCATACTACCTGATCTCACAGACTGGAAAAGGGCTTAAACAAAATGTCAGCTGGGAAATATGCTCAATTCTGTGTAGCCAATGAGCAACTGCATGTTTCATTTTAAAGAAGCATTTTGATATATTCCCTGACATTTTAACCTTTTTATTATGGCACTGTCACCTTTTTAAAAGCACTGTAGTGGCAATGTGGATTTATCCGAGTACCATTTCCAAACAGCAGGCTGGTTTACTACTCTTCTACACACCGTGTCTTCGAGAAATCCTAAAGCAAGGGCAATAAATGCCTCAGCGCTGATGAGAGTAGATTACATCTGTACTGAAATGAATAAACTTGGTGTCTAAATCAACTCTCCCCCATTTTGTCACTTTATCATGTTATGATAGCTTTTTGTGTTCTTTTTTTCCAACAACCATATTTACAGAAATTGTTCTCTTGAGATTTAAAGCATCCTGTAACATTTTATAGAAAGTATAACAGCACACTAACTATCAGCCTCTAGTCTGAGGGAGCAATTCCTTGATATGACTATGGTTGTTGCTTTAATCTTCCATCTCCTTTGTTCATAACAAGTTGTGTGACAAGGAAAATATCATGCACCACAATGCATCTGGGCAGAAAGCAAAGCTGCTATTGCCAATATGTGCTGAGGTAATAAATGTCAGTGCTAAATGAAGGACTGCAACACCTTGAAGAGCATTAGATCATGTTGTGCTTCTCAGTCCTTGCTCAGATTTTGTCTGGATTATCCCCGCAGTCATATCACTTTTCCAAATTTTTATATGATTATCTTATTGCCAGCTACACAAATACACATTGAACTGTACAAGAAGAGTGAATGGCAGGAAGCCCTGAGGTACTTCCACCTTCCTTCAGGAAATCTGTAATTTTGTACTTCATCACTCCTTAGTTTCCAAGATTTAATACGAAAATGAGCATGAAAAGAAATCCATTTCCACAGTTATAATCAAGAGAGATGGCATTTAGCAGTTTCCTCAGAAAGTAAAGCTGCAGTGAAAGCACTCGACAGACTCAAGCTCTTGGAGACTCATTACTAGAAGAAACACCACAGGCTTTTCCCTTGTATGCTGTCATCCTACTCTCACCTTTAATTGGGAAATGCTTGTTCATTCCCCATGTTTGCCCTCATTAAGGAGAGGAAAATGAATGGCTAGCACAGAAGTAGTGTTGTGTTACAAACATTATCGAGTATATATATTTCTTCTCTAGCCAGTTTCACATGCAGGTTAATTTTGTTCTTCCAGCCACAAGAGACATTTGTTCTTCCTGTCCTTTGCAGGCGAGTTGGGGCTCATGCTGCATGTCCTCTGAGCATGGCAGAGGTGAAACAGCTCTATCTCAAGGATTCTGTTTGATCTACACTCAGTATTTCTTATATCCAATAAATGTTCAGAAAAAACTTCCCCTCTGGGAGGATTATTTCCACCTAAAGGAGAACTTGCCTCCAAAAATGTAATACACAAACTCAGAGTTTCAGAGTTCCTACATAGTTTTTTCTTTGCCATTGTTTCTTCTCAATTTTCTTTTTATTTTTCTTTCTTCATCTTATGTACATTGCAAGAAACCTCCTCAGGCAGATCACTGTCAGAACACAAAAGGCAGGAACAATAAAACACAAGTATATTCTGGAACGAGATTTTAGGGAAATCCTAAGAAAATGAGTATTTGTCCCAATTCACTTTGCAGAAGGGATATAACATTTCTACAGAAGGAAATACCCCCCAGATCCCATTGGCGAAGGCTGCTGGACAATAACTCCGTGGAAGCCAGCGTTTGCTTCCTGTCTTTTGATCTCACTTTTTGTTCCCCACAAAATGTTTAGAGGTTGACTTGGAGGATCAGAGCCTCTCCACAAAGCACGTGGGGAGGGGACAGGTGGCCACAGCACACACTGTGACGCTGGCCCGAGGCTGAAGAAGGACGGAGCACAGCTGCAGCATTGGCCTCTGCTTGCTGTCCACCCCCGCACTTCCTTCTCAGCCCATCTCTCGCTCGCTCCCCAGCCCACACCACCGAGTTTGGCTACTTGGTTCACATTTCCTAAGGTTCTGCTGGGTAATTTCAACGAGAAATGTGAAAGGTGCAAGGTAAATTCCACCTGTGATTGGTTGGAAGGCAGCTACAAGTGCATCTCTTGCAGAGTGGGCGAATCCTCTTCTTACACAGATGCTGCAGCTTCGGAACGCTTTAGCTGGATCCAACAGAATTTCTCTGAATTTGTCACAGGGGAAAAAAAAATTAAACAGACTCTGACACAATGTATCAAATGCAGCTAACTTAATACTTCTGTAAGAAGCTGTACCTTTAATTTTTTCTCCTGCTTGACTTACAAGTAATATATGTGTAAACCACTTGACCCCCACATTGTCCCTAAAAATAACAGGGAGGAAGTGGTTACAGAGTTATTAACAGCATCCACATTTGCTAAAATGTTTTTATAACCCTGAAGTTAACATCTTAGCAACTAATGCTAGCTAACTAGTAAAAGAGAACCCCCACCAAACAGAAAAGCCCCCAAACCCATGAATGCAAACATTATATTGTGATGGATTTAAACTTTACCTGTGAAAATTACCTTTTATTAAGTAGACTTAACAAAAATAGTGCCAATCACATAGGTCAATTTACCCTGAAATAGCTGAAGTAGCATTTATTCTGAAGACATTTATCTATAGGCAGTGAACCAAGCAAATGAACACACTCTGGAGTTACTGTTATGTACCTACCAAATACTCTTTTTTTTTGACAAGGACCAAGAACAAATGTTTCTCTCCAACCAGATGTGCTGTATCACTATAGCTATCTTCTCTGAATGGTTCTGCTCCAGAACACAGAATCCTTGATTTTTCATGATAGCAGCAAAATATTAGAGTGTTGGCAGACAAATACATAAAGCATAGAGCTAAATATTCTTACTGTCAAGCTGCAGAAAGAGGTTCTAAAGCTACCTGAGAGTAACTAAATTAAATTCAGTGGAATATTTGCATGTATCAAGATGACCTAGATAGAAGTCAGGAAGAAGCAGGGGATAGTTCCTTAAACCAACCTTCAGCTAACCAGAGAAACTGACACATAAAGATTCCTTGATAAAAAATGCACTTGACTTCTCATATGACCTTAAACATGACTTAAATTATCTTAAATGTGTTCCTCTTAAAATTAATAATAACATTTACTCTTGTCTAGAGTCGGTTGGTTGAGGATTTTAACTTGTCCTAACAACTCAATTTAAGCCCAGACTGTCCTAGACATGGAGAGACAGGCAGTAGCCTGAGAGACACTCAAAGGAAATATGGTTCCTTCCTAAGCCTTGTGATCCTTTTTAGACCAACAATGTCATATTATTCTACTTTTTTCCAAGCTCTGTGAGGCAGTCAACTGCTCAATGGTACACCAAGGAGAGTTTCCCTTGACACTTACCCAGACTTAATTAATTTTCCTTGGTCAAAATAAAGCACATAGGACAAAAATCTTTTTTTTTATATCCTGAATGGCACACAAATGTTCAAAGTCCAATTATAGCCAGTGCCCAAATTTAACTTACCTTATGACGTCAGTGAGGGGTATTATAGCTATTTTACAAGTGGGTCAGATTCATGTAAGTTAAGTGAAACTCTCAAAATTAAGTAAAAGGTCAGTGACAAAGATGAAATTGACCCCACTGTCCTCACAATCAATCACAATATAGTCATTATTTCCATTTGTTTCATTTCTTTTACAGTGTGAGGCAGATAATATTTTTAAACACAGTGTTAAAAACAGACCTCAGCCTGCAGAACACACAGCCCCCTTTAAGCAGTGAACATCATTAGCCTTAGGTAGCTCATTTATGTTACACACAAATTTCTACAGGACAGACAGGGTCAAAATCCAAAATATATTAAAGATCAGGAGATGAGAAGTGAGGGACATAATCAGCTAGGCATATAGTAAGCTCTCCAAAATATTCTTTGTATCACTCTTTTAAATTGCAGTACAGGGGAAAAGAATACACCATTAAGTGGTGATGATTTCAGATTAAGCATTTACCCTAAGACAGGCTGCAATATCATACACAGACAAGAGACTATTTTTGAATGGCATCAAATTGTGAATTGAAGCACAGTGGGTAGGAAAATACTGCAAAGGGATTTGAAGGTGATTGCTCATCTGTGTAGTAAAATATATCCTTTTTAAAGTCCTGCTGTGACCAGTGTAAAATGATCAGGGGTGAGAGTCTGCATGTGTCCTGCCAACGTGTAGGAATCAGAACGAGAATCATTGTCCAAGGTAGGGCTGTACATTACAGTTACATGAATAAGCCCATACTAAATGGTGATAGAAAGTTATCCTACAAGTAAAACTTTTCTGAAATCAAGGTGGCTGTGATTTAAAGTTTTGTCTGATTAGAACAGGGGCAAGCAATTTTCAAACAAGGGTTGTCAGAACCGTAGTTTTCTTTTTCAAATTAGAAGAAAAGTGTGACAGCAGGAGCTCGGCAGAAGCTCAGCAAGAGCAAGAGGGGTTTCTCCCTTCAAGAGATGAGATGTTGCTAATTAGCTGAGTGGTGGTGTCTTACTTCCGTGGCAGGCAGGCAGAGCTCTCTGCTTCTGCTGCTCCTGGTGTCACGGGGAGCTGTGAGCCAGGCCTTTGCTCAGACATCTCCCTTGGGGTGCAACATCTTGCAATACCTGCAGCACCCCTCTACCTGCTCTTCCAATCTGCCTGCTTGCTGACTTGAGTACTGCCTTATGAGTCCTTGATTTCACCAGTCAGTATTTGAGGTGGTTCACCTCCTTGTGTTGTCAGCGACATCCTCTTGATGTATGGATGACATATGGTGAGAGAAAAACGTGTGCTGGAAGCTTTGTGTTCCTTTCTCTGAGGGACTTCCCCAGTCGTTACTCTACACAGATGTGAGAGGTTTAGTGTGTCGTGGCACAGGGCACCAGCTTTGCCCCAGCTCTAAAGGTTTTTGTTAGCATCCATGTCAGGAATCCACCTAGGAGCTGTGAAATTTAATATTCCAAGCTTTGTTTACATGAACCTTGCCCTGGAAAAATTGTCAGGATCCGAGTTAAGGGCAAAAAATGCTGCTCAACAGAGTAATGGGCTTGCACAAAACGTTCCCTCAGTTCCCTCAGTTGTCAGCTGCACCTGGAGCCCCTTCCAGAGGGGATAGCCTGTAAGCAGAAAAGAATGCAACTTCTAAAGGTTATTCTTCTATTTGCAGTCACACCTTATTTCTGAACATTCTATTCCAGCTCTAAACCCATGTTTTTATATGGAAGAGAGTTAAAGTTTCAGCTTAAATTATTTTCTTTAGTTTTCAAGTGTTTACTTTTCCTCAGACAAGTGTGGGATCTTCTTGGGCTCCTCTTGCTGTGAATTCACAGGGTATACATTAAAGGATATTTATGCAGCGTAAAGGCAGATACATATTAAATAAGAATGGAGTTCTCATAATCATTTTATCAAGCTACCAATGACAAGGTATTCTATCATTTTGCTACTTCAATCTGGCAGGCATTTGTGAATTTTCAGGTTTTAGATGTTGCTCATCTTCAACCAGCTGCCACAAATGGAGCCAAAATCTATTTCAAAGGAGAGTGTGAATTACTGTGAGAACTACTCCAACAAAAGCACTGAAAAGCACTAAGAGCTTCATATTCTATTGAATCAAATCTTTTAATTTTCACCATGCAAATGAAAAAAAAAAAAAGCTGTCATGGTTTGAGAGAAAGTTGTTTTCAATATAATATGATATAAATAATTACAGCAGTGGAGGGCAATGCAAATGTGAACTTGGCTGCTTTCTGAAAAATTGTCCTTTTGAAAAATGAGAGAATTGGGAACAGCTGGCCATTGGCAGGGACACTCTTTTTTGTAGGCTCTGCTATCACAGAGGACTGTTTTGTCTCTGAATGCTGAGGCAAAGGGAACGTGGGATTAAGCTTAGGACAAAGCCAGATTCTCTTGAGCTTTTGGCAGAGTTATAAAGGGAGAAGATCAGTAATATTCTTTTTTGTAGGTAGGTAATAGTTACAGTTCTAACTTCTGGGAATGGAACTGGAAGTCTGAACTATAATTTAAGGAGGTGGTTGTGGGGGAATAAAAAGTGCCATGAAATTACTTTCAAAGCTATAGGAATGGGGTCGGATTTTGGGATTTGAGGGTTGGAGATTTTTTTTCTTCTGAGGAATTTTCTTGACAGGTGTTTTTGGTTTTATTCGTTTTGGAATTTTTATTTTTTTTTTTAATTTGAAGTGGAGATCAACAAAGTGCTTTAAAACAGGTCTGTTCTGGCAATGTACAAACCTTCCTTGAAATTCAGCCTACACAGAATATGTAAAAAAAAGTAATGGTGAAATCTTGTCAGTGAGCAGGGAACCATGTATTGCTTCCATTTCAGCCTGTCTGATGACTTTATTGTTTTAGACAGTAAACTAACTGCTGGCTTGCCCTTTCACCTTCTGTCCCAAACAAGTATTGCCGAAAGATATTGAAGTGTTTTTGCCTTGTGAGATAAAATCGAGCAGTGTGATTTTTTGGCAGAGGTTAAGTGTCCAACATCAAGTAACAGGGCGTTTGGCCTGAAAAATGGCATCCAGTACTAGTAAACCTAATAAAAACTATGGCTTCTGCCCTGAGCATAGGTCAGTAGAAGACCCCTGAAGTCTACAGAGTTTGTCCTAATGGAACTGGTCCAATAATTTAACCATTTATTATGACTCTTTTAAGCCTTGCATGCTGTCTAGTCATTTATACTGGTGCAAAGTGAGCAGAAAATGAAATTAAAACTCCATATCTCTGGGGTTTTTTGTTTGTTTTTTTTTGTTTTGTTTTGGTTTTGGTTTTGGGAGGGTTTTTTTAAGCTGCATGCCCACAGTATTTAGTACAAGATCTGCATATGTCTGTCTTGTCTGGAAAATCTGATTGAGATTTGGCTTGGGCACACAGCTGCACTATTGTCAAAGTGGCCAGAGCACATGATACAGTGGTTACACAAGCTTTAAGAGATGATACCTCACATGGAGGCTCTTACAATAAAGTCTCTCAATTAAAATGTTTTGAACAGTAGAGAAGGTTTATGCTGTTCAGCATTTTGTGTCATAAGAATATGGTATTTCCAAGTTCATACTAGTGATAAAATCACATTTTCTGTCCTTTAGAACTCTGCTTCTTGTCCCTTGGTTTTACACAAAACTTTGCACAGCAGCAAATGTTGAAACTCAGTAAAAATGCTATTGAAAAAGAACAATAGTAGTGTAATAGTGCTTTGTCTGGGATTTCTACGACTGCCTTTTTTGTAGTGGGGCAAGAACAGAAGTTATTGTTCAGATTGATGATAAATAGTTGCATGTTATATCCAATACACAGAAAAACATTAGGGTTACTTTGTTACAATCATTCCCTACTTGTACAACAAACACAGCAAATGTTGCCAAAATGTAAAGAAAGCAAATCCATCTGCCTTTCAGCAGGAGGTGCAGTCTATGCAGCATAAGACATCATTTTGGTTTGGGGTTTTTTATTATTTGCACAACCCACCCCCCCTTTCATTTAGTACACAGTGTGATACTTTCTCTGCAGTGCTTTCTCCAGCAGTTCTGTATTGGTTTTCCTCCACGTCTTTTGATGAAAAGTCTGTGATCATTTCAGATAACTGAGGAAGTGTTTTCCTTTGACATTGCTTTCTTCTGTATTTAGTGGTATGGTATTTGTCTCAGTTTCAATTTCACCTCCATGTTATTAGTTCTTCCTCTGGTGAGAGTTGATCCTGCAAGTTGTTTGATGTTGGCAGTGGCCTGCACGAGCCTCAGTGGAGCCACTGGTACAACCTATTGCCCACACAGAACAACCTGCAAAGCCAAGGCTTGCATTTGTTCAGTAAGTCATGGTTTGAAGTTCCCCTGCAGAACCTAAGTCATCATCTTCTTGCTTCTTCTGCAGTCATTCTGTAGCTGCATTGCAATCTGTATGTTGGGTATAAATTGCAATATTTAGGTTAGCAGGGTAGCTTTTTGGCACACGTTCACCATCAGCGTAAGCAGCAAGGTGTGAGGTACTGAGAGCCAAACTGTAGTTTACGGTCACCGAGCCTGTTTGTTGAGAGCCTGACATAGTGCACAGATTTCAATTTTGTGCAGTAATCTACAGTGACACTGTTATGCAGGAAGCCCTACCAGTCAAGTTCAGTCCTGCTAGGATGTGGTTTTTGCTGATTCTCACTTTGGGCTTTAGGTTTATTTTCAGTGTCAGAAGCATCCTTTTGTTTCAGTCAGGGTTGTTGGTTCCACCAGGAGATGACTTTAAGGGGTGGGAGTGACCATGCACTGATGGAGGAAATGTTTATGCCTTCATTAGGATTTAATTTTTGATTCCCTAGTTCTTTGCTGTTAAAAAGCTGTTATGAATTCAACAAAGTTTGCTGTACTGTGGTTAGTATGAAGAAGCAATGCAATTATCCCATGCAGTCATTCATACCAACTGTCTGGAGAATGAGCAACCTTGGATTTTTACCCTAGCTGTGCCTTCAAAGACATTTCATTGCTTGGGAATACAGAATGCTTTAGATCCTCTTCATTCCCTCTTTGATTCTGAGCCTAAATTTAAGTTCTCTGCCTGACACAGCCCTGCTTCCTAACAAGGTTAGCATGACAGCCCCAATTGCGTTTGGTGTACATTAAGTCCTTTCCCTTGGTAAACTGTTATATGGAACACCAATCAAAGATAACACAAAAAGAGTTTCCTGAAAACAAACCCTTTCTATCCATCAAAATGTACACTGAGCAAAGGCCTACAACAGTAAATATTTGCATTTCTTCTTGCTTAGACCTTTGCCTTTCCTTGAAGGTTTAGTAAATTCCTATCAACCTTGTTATTTCCCCCTGTGCACTGGGAGACTTTGATTGCTAGTTAGAGCTTCTCCAGCAGACAAGCTGTACTCCAGCTGCTGACAGGCCTTTAAATCCTACATATTTTCCTCATCCTGGAGTTCTTCAACGATTTATTGTTCTCTTTGATCCCAAGCCTTGGCTTGCAAATAGTAAACTTTGCTAGCCAGATTGCATCTTGCATCATGCAGACTGGATTCAGCTAGCAGAGTGGGGATTTTCTCCAATAGCTCCACGCATTGTCCCTTTAGGAAGTCTAAAGTCTGTCATAATTTAATTTCTTGTTTTCTCCCTGCTTCATCTCCTTATCCTCACCATTTTCCACTAAGTTAGAGACTCCTGATGAAGATTTAATATTTATAAGGTGGAATATAGGACATTATACATAGGAGCTGGGGGGAGAGCAGAGAGGGAGACTTCAGAGCAATAAGGACATTGATTTGGAAAATGTTGGGATATAGTGGAAAGATATTAATAATAAAATTGCCATAATATGGAGGTGTTTCCAATTAATTTTTCTCCTTCTACCACAGATGTCTGTTAAAAGCTGGGCTTCAGATGCTACTTTCCATATACCAGAATGTGCTGAATTATACAGTCAAGTACTTTATTAGGTCAGTGTCTTGTCTTCTAATAGCTCAAGTCTGCATTGCTTTTTTGAGAATACTTTTATAGCTTGCCTGAAGCTTTCTGATACATTTATTATGAAGCACAGGTAGAGGTAGGCTAAAATTTTCAAGCCTGAATGGATGCAGTTAGACACCCTAAATCCATATCTAGGCACTTAAGGAAATGTGATTTTCAGAGGTAGGGAGCATAGAAACACATTCAAAATAATTTTGAGCTTGGTATTTTTGAGCATTAGATACCTTTTTTATGCTTAAGTGTATTTTCAAGCTCTGAAAATTTTGACTGCATGACAAAAAGGAGCTTTAGACTATATATCCATTTAAAAACATTTCAGATTTGGATGAAGATGATTATCTAATATATTTTTTTCCATATTGACATAGGGCAGATTTCTGAACAGCCATATTCCAGTAACATCTTCAGTCTTAACATGAAACGAATCTCAAAATCAGCCTTTTTCCTTCCTGTGGTCTGCAGTATGGCTGGCTATACAACAAAGTCATGCCCAAGAAAAAGTGTTCTTCAAGACAATATTTTTGATAACTGCTCTTAATAAAGCTCCGTGCTAAACATATTCAAGGTTTTATTACTGAAAAAAGGAAGCAGGGGCTCTCATTGCATTTCCTTCCAAATCTAACATGATATCAATTTTACAGACTTGGTACTCAGTTCTGGACTTATATAGGAGTTTGGGATTGCTTTCATTTGAAAAGCAACCACAGACTAAACCTCAATAGTACTTGGTTCTTAAGGGAGAACAGAGAAAGAAACAGCCTGTGCAATTGAATTGCACATAGCCAAGTTTTGCAATTTCCCTGTTCACCATCTAGGTTGTCATTGGTGGCACCCTGAGTCTACTGCACCCAATTCCTACGCCAGCAGGATTTTTCCTGCTATGTGTTACACTATGGAACATTAAAAATTGAACAAGGAAGATTGTGAAGAGACTCCTGCTGTGAGAAGCAAAATATTGTTCATGAGAGATGTTCAAAGACTAATCTCTGAATTGGAAAGGTGGTTTAACTTAATTATGATGGTTTGTTCAATACGAGCCTTATTCTACAGACATTTATGCGTGAGTACCTTTACTTTAGTGGGTAGTTCCATCAAGCTAGATTTTTATGTATTACTTTAGTTAGGTGTTTGGACAAGGCCAAATATCTCTTGTGCCTTCTCAGGGTTTCCCTTTCAGTTTTGTGTAGCTTATAACGCTATTTGTTTAGCTCCTATCTTTGTGTCTCTGCTCTGAGCTTGGTATCTCTGTATCTCTGTTTTGACTTCAAGCTCTCGAAGCTGAATCAGCCTTGCTTTGCACAGATCATTGTCAGGCTTTGTGCTGGTACCTTGTAGATGCCTGCAGTTTATACAACACAGGAAACACTAAATCCAACCCTGAAACAAATCATATTGAGTAGGCTAATGTAGCTATCTAATCTGTATTAACTTCAGTTGCTTGGAGAATGATGGTGTAGGAGTGAGTTATGCTGCTCAAATCCCAGATGGTGTCCTGCAATAATGCACAAGTAGTCTCAAAAGGATTGATTGAAGTTTCAAATACCAGAATTTACCTAACTACAAAAGAAGTAGAAAAAAACCCCCCTGGATTAAATGAAGATTATTATCAAGTGAGTGAGATGCTTTAGAAATTATTCGTCTGGATTCCTCTGTTGCCACAGTCACAAACCCAGTTTTCACATGCCGTGGTGTATGGATGCAGTTAGTGTTTTCTGGAGCGGCAGCAGGGGCCGGAGGCGAGGTTTAGCCCTCCCACCTTCCTCCCTGACAGGACCAGGCATCCCTCATCGCCCACCCCTCAAAGTTTGGAGGCTGGAAGGCAGCCGGCTCGGCGGCTCCGAGGAGCCGCTTGCTTGCCTTCTCGGGAGATTCCGTTTCCAGCTCCGGGAGAGGGAAGTGACTAGCGTTTCCCACCGGTCCCGCTGCGTTCCCCTGAGCCACAGAGCCCCGGGAGGTGCCGATGCGGAGCTCGCCAGCCCGGGCCCAGCCGGCGCCGGCCTCCCCGGGCGCGACCCCAGCCCGCTCCGACCGTCCCCTCGGGCCGG
>VZRO01002833.1:41658-55086 GCA_013397915.1 Daphoenositta chrysoptera | reverse complement strand
TCGGTTGCGGCGAAGTCCCTCCCTTTTATTCCCTTACCAAGTTTCTTAAGGTTACAGGCGGCCGGGCGCGCAGCCCTGGCGGCGGCAGAAGGCGCGCTCGCCGGGAGCCGCGGCCGCCCCCGGGCGAGGGCTGATCCGGGCGGGAGTGCGCCCAGGGCGGCTGCCGCTCTCCCGCCCCCTCAGGGCCGCGCTGAGGGAAGGAGGGTGGCCCGGCCGCCCCGGAAAGCCGTGCCCGGCCCGCCGCCGCCCTCCGGGGATCACCGGGAGTGCGGAGGGAGCCGAGGTGCCGGGGCAGCTTCCAGCTAGGACTCGCCGGGCATCTCCCCGAGTTTCTCCCGACGGCGGCGGCGTTGCCCGCCGGGAGCCTGGAAGCCGCCTCAGCCTCGGTGCCGGCCCCCCCGTGCCGCTGTGGCCGTGACCCTCCTGAAGGGCTGTCGGTGGGTCTCGAGCACCTTATCTGCAAAGATTTCGTGTCGCGTTCGAAAGTTGGGGATACTTGGGTGAGGCCAGCGACTTCTGTAGGTGACGCTAAGGGGTTAATTTGGTGGAGCAATTGAGCTTTAGGATCCCTATCCCCATCTTGCAAAGAGCAGCGTCTGCCGAGATGTAATGGAAACCACAAGAAAGGTATTAGAGATAATTAAGTTGAGCAGAGTTGTAACTTGAAATTGTATCAGCCAGAAGAGGGGGGGATGGGGAATGATGTTCAATTTCTGATCTATAATCGAGTAGAGCTCCGTTTTCTTTTTCTGAAATGACACAGAGATTTTGAAGCATGGGTGGCAGAGCTTGGGACTACCAGCGTGGTCCCCAAAACTAACTCGGTACCTTATCCAAAACAGAAATAATAGGATTAAGTCTTTGTGGAGCTGTGTTGTCATCTGATGCCTAATTATGTTTCCATTTATCTTCCTTGCCGGAAGAAATTTACTTGTTTATTTACCCATTAATGATGTGTTAAAATAGACATACTAAAATCAGGCCATACGTATGCCATTTAAATCTGACTTTGAATCTCAAAGATGAGAATATTTTCAGTCCTTACTGGCTTACAGGCACTCTCTGTATGTAAATGATGTCTACATAGCAAGAATAATGGGGGGAATGTCTCTTTCTCAGTCTGTATCAA
Organism: Daphoenositta chrysoptera; assembly: GCA_013397915.1. Lineage (NCBI taxonomy): Eukaryota > Metazoa > Chordata > Aves > Passeriformes > Daphoenositta > Daphoenositta chrysoptera. The sequence goes on along the minus strand of VZRO01002833.1, from coordinate 53,957 downwards.
AGCAAGAGTATGTAAATAATTGGTTACTAACAAAAGTTCTATTCAGATAAGTATTTGCAAGTGTGATAGCAGTCTTTAAAAAGGCAGTTTTCTAGTCACTTGATTATTTTCAATGTTATTTTTATTTTACTTGATTAAATTCAAGCTAGCTTTAAAGCCCTGCAGCAGCTCAGATTTTTTTGTTCTGTGAACCTGTATATTGGCTGGGGTTTGTGTACGAAAGCCCTCATTACTGTATCTATCCATGCAGGACTGAATGCTGTTTACTTCACACATATTGATAATTCCACTGAAATTAAGATACAAGTCACAAGATTAATATGAGCAGCAATTAGTCCTGCGAGATTTTTACAGCCCTGATGGCAGCATGTGGAAATGTTACTACTTCAGAGTCCTATTTTTGCTTTTTTCCCCTTCCGCTTTCTGACAGTGTCTACAGCACTCAAGATAAGATTAAATCTTTCTTTAAAATACATCTTTTCTTTTACTGGCTTTCTTGGACTGACTGAAGCTTCAAGTTCCAGTTCTCCATGGGTTCCTCAAACCTCGCAAGTGCGGCTGATCCCTCTTTTGCTCTGGTTTCTCTTTCTCTGGAGAGACTTATCCGTGAGGCTGCTTTAGTTCTTTTTGATCAAAGAATTCTGTCTTCCTCAGCCTAAGGTATATCAGTTTGAGCAGGTGTATCCAGGTGCCTCTTACACATCCTCCTTTGTGATCTCCAGTCTCCTTACCTTCTGATCTGATTGAAAGATTTCACAACATTAGGTGAAGGTTTTGTGAACCAAAAATGCAAGATTAATACTCTGCTTAGTGCCTGGAAGTCTACTGTACTGTAAGAAGAAAACTCCCCCCCAAACCCCAACAAAAACCACAGGGAGAGGAAGACCTGCCTGGAGCATCGAAGTCAGCCTGTAGAGGACAGTGCTGCTGGCTGACAGTAATGACTGGAGGCTGTGACAGAGTCTGCAGGTGAAGTAATTGTTTGAATAGGCCTAGGCCTAAATTCACTGAGAAATTTTTTGAGGCAAAGTAGTGGGATTGATAGGTATGCTGAATTATTTAGCTTGTTATGGATATATATTTTTAGCATATGACTTCTGCAGAGAAATATGAAAATAATACTTGTTGAATTTATGTAACAGATTTACAGGAGGAAGTAAGATAGTTTACCAAGACAAATCCAAAGGTGGACAGTTACTGCCAACATTAAAGTTTCTTCAAGACTTCTGATGACCTGAGGTAGCTTGCTTAAACACGGGCAGTTAGCTACATGTCTCTCCCTAATTTGTATTTTCACAACCCTTGCTGTATGTCAAATGCTCTGACTGATGGAAATGCTTAGGAAGAGCTAGTTTTGCTAGTCTTATTAAATATCTTGTATTGCACTAATATTTTATTATTATTGATGAATGGTGAATGTTATTTGTTACACTTTCAAGAAAGGATTCTTTCTTTGAAGTAATCTGGGCTGATATAACTCAAATTCTATGAAATACTTTTCCCTGGATTTTTTAATTTACTTGTAAATCTCACTTTGAATGTCAAAACATGAGCTGGATGGAAGGCTGAAATGTTATTTGGGATGAGTTTGCAGTCCTGGCCTCATCAGGCCTTGGGTCTTGTCTACTAATTACCCTGGGTTTAGGGGCCCTCCCACAGTTTCTGATTTCACCTACAAACCTGGCAATCTCACTACAAATTTGTCCTGAGTTCTCCATCTCTTTATTTAGCAGCAGCCACAGCTGATTTTGCTCTTGGGGTCTTTTAAGTTGCTTTTTTAAAGGGAATGCCTAATTCTTAACTCAGCCAGGTAAGGATCTGGTCAGTTACCTTCTCAGGCTCTCCTTGCTGGGTAGTTGATATGTTACAGAAAACCTGAGGCAAACTGTGAAAGGCCAGCTGGATTGCACAAGGCTTGAGTGTGGTGCTGGACTTCAGCTCACAGATGTCTTCACTGTGATACAGGATTTTAATTAAAAGGACTTGCTTGTCTTCATACAAAATCCATGCTGACAATTCTAAAGAGGGCTTGAGGTTTGTGGATTTTAGTTTCCTGCTGTTTGGAAGGCTAGGCTTTTACTGCTTGCCAGAAGAGGAAAAAAAAATAGTATAAACTACTGATATAGAATTCTCTAGTCTGTTTTCTCCACAATCTGCAAAGGGAGATTCAGTTGATTTGGCCAGGTCAGTAGCAGGTCTTTTTGGGGAAGATTTTTTTTCCCCATTTTTTCTGTCATCGTAAATTAACTAAATATGGGCAGAATCTCAAAGAGCAAATCAGAGTTAAGCAATCCATTCTACTATGAAAATTGCTGTTTTGAGACAAGGATACGTTGTCTGTCTTCCAAGTCTTGTGTACCTTTTTGGCAAGGTATACTGAAATAACATACTGAAAAGTGAAGTGGACATCTTATGCTGTACATGGTATGATTATTAATTTGTCTTGAGAGGGAGTGAATAGAACAAATTGTATCTGTTTTTTCTGTAGGTTTTTCAAGTTTACACTGATAAAGTTTGCTTAGATGTTTCAGTAATGGGTTTTGAATTGTTTCATGTCAGTGTCAGTGTTGTTGGTGTGACTTGTAAGAAATGTAGAGTCATTTCTGCTGCTCAGGCTGTTACAGATCCAAGGTCTAAAGAACTTGCCACCCTTCTGAATCCAAAGAGACTGGGCAGGAGCGTTCTTTTTACAGTTGTTTCAGCTCTGTCTCTGCAAAGGAGGTTTAAAATTGGGTTTGGATGCTAAAAGGCTTTTTACCTCAGTCTGGCAAACTAAGCCTCTTCCTATTTGTCAGTGAATTTGCCCCATAGATTTGTTTAGATTGTTTTCAATGTTGAAGAAGGTTCTATTTAATGAAAATACATAAGAAAACACAAGCTAAAGGTGTTTACTTGACATAGTACTGTGTCAGAATGTTAAACGTGATGGTGCTTATCAAGGTCACTTTGGCAGGCTGAGTTTGTGGCTCTGTTACTGGGTGTCATGGCACTAAAAATCAAACCCATCTGTGCTTTTTTGCTGGATGTCTTTTGTTTTGTTGTGTATCCTGTTTCTATGAAATTTCACCCTTGACCCCAATGAAAATTTATCCCGAGTATGGCAGTAAAGTCAGTCTGGGGAGCACTTTCTCTTGAACTTAACATATATGAATAACTAAACCTCTTTCATTTGTATAAATTTCTTTCATTCTGTTATCTCTACTCTTGCCAATAGGAATTTCTTGCTGCAAAAACGCTAATTTGGCAAATAGAGTGAAATCTTTTAATATGAGGCACTAGAAAGACCCTGTTTTTTAAACTCACTGTGAGGTGGATATGTAATACACAATTAAGAGGAAGAAAGTCTTGTGGGAAATAAGCTTTTATTGTATTTTGATGGTTGTTCATGTACCATCGAGTTTGTGTATTGTTTGTTTAGTTATCAAATGTGATCTTAGCATATCATAGCAATGCTAGTGAGGTGCACTAAACCTAGGGTGCATATTTCTGTTGTGAAAATGGCTCAGAAACATGAAAATGGGTGTAAAATCTACGTGTTAAATGTGGCTTGGTATCTTGTGCATTTGTGCAAATGAAGCATTAAGCAGAATGCACTGACTCTGGTGTTGTGTGGTGTTTCTGTAGCAGCAGTAACAGGTTCTGTTTGCTTTGTGTAAGTGGCTAAAGAAAACAGCTGTCAGTAAAACTGAATTTTCTAAAATGAAATAACTTTCTCTGCTATAGAAATGTAATTTTGGAATAATATCTTTATTGGGTTATTCCATTTTATTCTGTAAACGAGAACAGGGTTTGGTATACAGAGTAGGGGATACTGCCTTTGACGTTCACAATAACGTCAGTCTGCTATTTTTATAGCTTTAAAAATATTCAATTGATGAGAAGATCTTTAATTTTTCAAATTAACGATCTAGAAGTTGTAGTGTCTGAGAAGTGCCTGTTTGCTTTAGCCAAGTAAGTGTGTGGCTTGGGTATTTTTTTCCCCCACTTCAAAAGGCAGCTATTGAGCTCCTCTGGATCTGGAATTTCTGTATCACTGCCTGTCATGACACAGAACTTGGGTGGCTTTTGTGGAATGGCCATGTGGCGTGGCCTCTCTGCCTTAGCTGGAAACAAGAACTCCACAGTGTTGCCTCTGTGTGGGAAGTCAGTCGTAAAGCAGACTCCCCTGCAGTCCTGCACAGCAGCTCTTTCCACAGGAGCACTGGGACCAGCATCATCACACGGTGGCCCAGTCACCGAACCTCACAATAAGGACGGAGGATGCAAACGAGGAAGAAACACCTGGTAAAAAAGAAGAGTAAACATTGAAATCAGCGTTCTCAGTTTAGACCTGCAGTTGAGAAATATTGTTCAATTTGATCTGTAGTTTCTATACAAGAACAGATGCTTAACTTGCATTAATTTTCACTCTGTGAATCTACATTAGACATTTTTCCAAATGAATCATTTTTGATAATTGTTTAGCCATAGAGTTACAACAGTTATGAATTACATATTTTTACCTCTAGGAATTCTTTTGAGCTTTCCTGCTGTAGGTGTCAGGTAACTTTGAGTTCTGCTATTTTGTTTCAGCTGGCTAGTGTTGACTTTTTCTACTAGGAACTGGTAGTCTCCAGGTAAGACAAACTATCGTGATAACTGCTATTTTTATGGAAGTTGTTTTGGTTTTGGATACCACAGGTGCCAACAGTCGGAAGCTTGGAATGTATCAATACAGCCTACACTAGGTGGCAGTGTAAAATATGAAGAAGCTTAAAAACATTTGGAATTCTTTACGAATCCCATAGAAGCTGCCACATTTATGGCTCATTTTGTAGATAAGCATATTTTTACTGCATATTGTCCTGTTAGATATGAGGTCACTTATTTTTCATGGTCTTAATTTGTCTTGACTTTACCTTGTTTCAGTCAGAGAATATGTTTGGACAGTCACTGTCAGATGGCTGGTATACTGAAAATTCAGTGTACACTTTTGATGTGGTTAGCTGGCTTGTGTTTGTAGTTAGTTATTGGTTAGGAAAACCATATGTTGTTGAAAATGTCATGTGAGATGTATATTTCTTAACTGTAGGACAGAAATTGTCAACTAATAATACAATGATGGATGAGATTTCATTTGTAACATTTTACAGGTGTATTATAGTTTATAATTTAAATTTATAATTTATCTAGGATGATGTGGTATGCACATATTGTCCTTAAAATAAAATTACTGGAATTGTATGTAATCTGATGTAAAATTGCAGGTACTGTTGGAGTTTGTCTTTCACTTAGAGAATGTGTATGTGTGTGAACTGAGATATATATGTGTCTGTATGTATAAATGTNATAACCCCCCCACTGCCAAGTTGCTGTGGATATAAATCTCCTTAAAAATGGTTGGATGTGTGAGCTTAAAAAGCTCAGATGCATCTTAATGTTCTTCAAGCATTGCAAGGGAGCTTAAGTGGCAGTGGGAGTTTGGACAGCTGTCCATGAGCAAAGTGCGTCCTTTGTTAGCAAAGGCTGGAGGCCTTTCAAAGTTTTCCTTCAGCAGTGCCTGATGATACAAAAATTCTGCTCAGGGTGGAGAAAATAGCATTTACAGAAACCTTTCAATCAGTTTCTGTGCCATCAAGATGCGATAGCCTAGAGATAGATTTCCCTACTAAAGCATAAAAAGCAAGAGGGATCAGAGGACCCGGTCTGTAAAGGTTGTGTGCAGAGTTGCTGAACTGCTTTGTTATGTATTTGCAAGTGAAATGAGAAAGCAGTTTGATGTAACACCGTGAAAGCTGTACGTTTTTATAAATTGGATTTTCTCTCTCTGACAAAAATGAAAAGCCTGGTCACAATAGCTTCTTTGGAACTGTGTACTGCTAAAAGCAAAGCTGTCCACATGCTGAGGTTATTAAATGAATTTAGGCTGTCAAAATATACATGGAAATATATCTAGTACCTTGCACTAAAATTGATCAGTAATTAATCTGGTGGTAAATGAAGAAGACTGTACATACATAAGGTGTAAGTCAGGATATGCTGAATAGTTTGAAGAATGAATATTTTATAAAATCCCAACTTCTGATAATGACTTCTTTTAAGCAGAAGACAGAAAAGGACTATGAAGCAGTGGGAGTGTTTACTGAGGAAACACTTCCCCCTCCTTGCTTTTTGCTCATACTGTTATGCTTTTCACAGAAAAATGTTCAGTACCGTTGATACCTGTCATATCAATATTTTGAAGATAATGTGAAAGATTTACCAGCAGAAAATTTAGATGGTCAAGTAAACCTATGCTTGGAGACTTACTGAATGTATGCATGGGTCCTGGAGGGGCATTGTAAGTAGTGACCCTCTGTGTTTATGTAGTCTTACATAAAATTCAGCCTTAACTTTTATCATTCATAGCTTTCAGCAAAGCAAACCTGGCACAAATCCTCCTTGGCAGCTCTGAATCTTAGTTGTTGCTTGAACTGTAAATTGACATACCCTGTCTCAGTTTGGATTGTTTTGGTTCAGCATTCACAGCTATTTTTGTTTGTTTGTTTTGGCTTGTGTTAATTGAATGGCAAACTGTGGTAATCTTGCACAAAAGTAAAAGCATGCTAAGCATCAGTTTATTGAAAAGGAAGGGTTGTGGATGCCCATATTAATGTTAATAGGAGTTGTCCTACAATTTGAAGCTGAAGATTGATCTAAAGATGTGTGGGAACCTGACAGAGCAGATCCCTGACAAAAGCAGAATGTGAAAAGTCACTGACTGAGTCACAGGGTGAAAGAAACATAGAGACACCCAAGAAAGATTAAATGGTAGCTTATTTTAGACCTGTATGAAAAGTATTCCAGAAATAAACTGTCTGATCTGAAGTCCAAAGATCTCACTTCCAACCGTGATTATAAGGAAACTGAAATGCTTTGGTTCAGTTTGTGGCTGTGTTTTGTAACCCATGGGTGAAAACTGACATGCCGACTGATGCTGACCTGGGAAGCAAAGTGGTGAATCCCAGTTTAAGCAAAGCAAACAGTCTCCAGAGGTTCTGGGAACGAGTCACTTCTTACCTGAGCAGTGGGGACAAAAGGAAGTCAACCCATCTGGAGTTCTCCACTTTTTTTTTCTACTAGAACCAAAACCTTGGGGCCTTTTTCCCGGTGGTAGCATTTGTTGGCTCCCATATGTAAATAAATCTGATATTCCACTGGGAAACATGCTACAATTGTTTCCATGTTACTCTGAGAAGATACATTTATAACAATTATTTTAAACACCTCTTTCAGCTCTTGCTATACTTGTTGAACAGCGTGTTAATGAGGTGTCCTAGAGTTATCTATGAATATTTATTAAGATTTATATCAAGAGTAAAATATAGAAAAACTGTACTCTTTTGCAAAAGAAAAATTATGATTACTCATTTTCAGTGCTCTGAAATTACCTTAACAATCAATTTTGGTATGTTAAAATAGAATTACATGCTTGGGAATTTTACCCGAAGCATAGATCTGATGTTTATGGCTTTCTTCTTGGTTTTTTTGGGGATTTTTTTACCCTTATAGAAAAAGAAGAACTAGCTTTAGCCTCATGAATTGTTCCAGATTGAGGGGGAGGATTAGGGGGGAGTGGGGGCAAGGGCCAAAAGACTGTAAAACATAAACATAAAACATTTTGCCTATTTTAAATAAAGTACTGATGAAGATCTAGCCCATATCTGTGGGGATTTGTCTTGGGAGATGCTTTCTAAGTTCTGAAAAACATCAGCTTTGAGAATCTATTTTTGTGCTCTGGAAGAGCAATGTCTCCCACTAAAGTTTGAAGGTTAAGGTAGAAATACTTTTATGGAAATTGAACTATGAAGTACAAGAAGGGAAATTGAACTATGAAGTACAAGAAGATATATTTTTAAGCAATTTTAAAAGGCAATACCAGCCTCTCAGTTTTGACCCTAGGTTTTCATTTCTGTATTTGGAACAGTGTTGCAGCTTTATACCCAGGTGATTTGTTAGTTCTGCTGTAGTAAATAATTCAAAAAAGCCTTTGTTGTGTAGTCAGCAATGTCACACATCTCTCACCTCCCCTAAGTGATGGGAGCAGATTCTGACCCCATTTGCAGTGCTGTAGGTTTGCTGAAGCTCAAGGAAGCACTTAGTAAGATCTTGCCTTTTGGGTTTTGTTTCCTGAAAAGAAACAAAATCTTAATTTAAAAATGAAGTTTTAAAACTTATCAGTAATTTAGCCTCTCATATGTTGATTCTGGAAATGCACAGAAGGGACAAGATGGTAAGAGAAACCCAGGTGTGCTGGTATTTTAGTGGGAAGTGCAGGTCTCATCTAGGAAACACTCATTGGGCTGAGGGTCAGAGTGGAATTTTGAATCCTTGAAGAGGCAAGGTGAGATGTGCCTCTATTGAATGGCAATGGGGAACTGGAGGAGAGCTGGTGTCTGACAGCAGGGCACCTCTGGGGAGCCACAAAAACTTCAGGGCTAATAGAAATTTGCCTACCAGATGGCAAAAGAAGGAGTATGCCATAACCAGTCTCAGTGTTGCAGCTTTCCTGAATCTTTAACAATGAAGCTAAGTCTTTGTGTGCTTGGCTACTTTCCATCTTACCTCAAAGTTTGTTTTGTTCCTGTTTATGTTTAGAGAATTTCTGTGTCTATGAGGAGATAAGCTGGCTGCCTCTTTAGACTACAGTAAATTCTATTCTGACATACTGTTAGGCAGCCTGGGTTTTGGTTCTTAATGAAAGGTGCATGTAGGTTGTTCTTGGAACTTAATGAGAAGCGTTCATTAGTGTTGAAAACTTGTAAAGTCTCTGTCATACTACAGCCAGCTTGCCTGCTTGTCAGTGATCCTGGGTTTTCCTCTTTTTTCATGCATGGTAATCTTTCAGCTTGTTCTGTTTCTGTCCAAATAGTGTTGCTCTCATTGTAGACCAGCGAAGGATTTTCGTAGCTTTCTGACCTAGTTCTCATCACAGCCAGACCACTAACAGAATCAGACAGTGCCGGGGTGGGAGGTGCATGGAACTTGCCATGCTTTTCTCAGTAGAATTTTCTGCATCTGACAGGTGATGCAAACAAACAAATAAACAAAATTCAGACCTTGTAATGTCTGTAGGCAGCAGGTCTCTGTACAGGTCACGGACTGCAGTGGTTTGGGTAACTGAAAAAATAAACAAAATAATTTGTACTATCTTGAAAATAGACACTGCCCTAATCGATCAACTTAAAAATTGTTATAAGAAGACAATTAATAAGAATTGTCTTAAATACAAATAACACATACAAATACAAATAATAAGAAGGGGACCGTGTAAATAAGTTCATAAGATTGAACAGAGAAAGACAGATAATTCCTCTTGTCTGCTGTGCCACATTGAAAAAAAAAGAAAAAAAAGCCTTAAAAGAATTATCAGGCAATGAGGAGATAATTAAACCACCAAGCACAGGGAATTTCACGGCCATTGTGAGTAAACAACTCTGGCTGCTCCAGGCAAGGGACCGGCTTAATTAAAAACAATGAAAAAAAAAAAAGGCCAAACCCAAACTTCTAATTTAGTTAACCCATTTACCAAATAAATATATTGGAAACCCATTAGTTTTTCTACAAAAACAAATACTGTCTATAAATGAAATATTTTAGAAACCTTCTAAACTTTCCTTTAAAATGAACAAACAGTATGGGGTGCAAAAGTTGTGGGTTTAAAATATATTCCGTGCTAATTTTCTGATACTTTTTTTTCATAATGAAATATTTAATTTTTCACTTCTAAGTAAGGGGAGATCTGAGATCTGTAGCAGGAATTGCATTTTTTTCTGTTTATTGAAATATCCTTGGGGCAAAGAGAAGGACACACAGGAAGCAAACCATACCCTGGGCTGCATCCAAAGCTCCATGGGCAGCAGGTCAGGGGATTCTGCCCCTCTGCTCTCCTCGGGTGAGACCCCACCTGCAGAGCTGCATCCAGCCCTGGGGTCCCCAGCATAAGAAGGATGTGGACCTGTTTGAATGAGTCCAGAGGAGGCCACAAAGATGGTCAGAGGGCTGGAGCACCTCTGCTCTGAAGACAGGATGAGAAAGTTGGGGTTGTTTAGCCTGGAGAAGAGAAGGCTTCCAAGGAAACCTTTACAGCATCCAGACGGTGCTGCAAGAGAGCTGGAGAGGGACCCTTGGGCATGGGGTGGCAGGACAAGGGGGAATGAGTTAACACTGAAAGTGGGCAGGTTTAGATTAGATATTAAGAAACATTTCTTTACTGTGAGGGTGGCGAGCTGTTACCCAGAAAATCTGTGGATGCCCCATCCCTGGAAGTTTTCATGGCCAGATTACATGGGATTTTGAGTCACCTGGTTTGAAGAAAGGTTTTACTGCCCATGGCAGGGGGGTTGGAAGGAGATGATCTGTAAGGGCACTTCTGACCCAAACCTTTCTGTGATTCTGTGACCACCTGTGCAATGAAGCAAACTCTGCACAAGTCATGCCGCACAAGGTGGTGTGGGTGCTGTCCTGGCCTGCAAACCTTGCCTTGTCTGTTATTGAACCATTGTGGCTGCAGCATTACCAGCTTAACACCTCATCAGCCCATGGGAAGCATATGGAAATAGAAATTTCTGGGCTGGATTGCCCAGGGAAGCACTTAATGGCTCAAGTAAAGATGGGTGTTTCTGTGAGCTTGAGACTGTGTTGTATCTTGAGCTGCCAAATCTAAAACTTTAAAATCAATGTCAATCTAAAAATTCAGAATGAATCAATATAATACTTTCAACCTTCAGTTTTCATGAACATTTTTATCCATATTTGGTATGCTAAATTGTTACAGAATATGGTATTTGCAACAGCAGCATTACTTAATAAATTACTGCCACTCTTACTGCCCTATGTAGATGCATTAGTCACTTTTCTGAAGCTGGGGTGGGGGAAAAGCCTAGAACTGAGTTCTCTGGTATAAATGGACATATAAAATGTGGTGCCAGAAGGGCAGTGAGGGAGAAAACACAGGTGGTGGCCAGAGGTACCTGTCAAACCAAAACACAGAAATAAGCATTCTCACAGAAGCTTCTGCTGCTGTGCTTAGGCAGAACCAGCACTTTTCCTGTTGTGTCCAGTTGTAGTGCTACCTTGTGCCTCTCTGACACCATTTTGGAAATGTTTTGAGTCAGAGCATGTGTATCCCCTTCTAGCTCAGTGGGGCAGTGATTCCTGATAATAGCAACTGAATTCAACTTCAAATTCATATTATTACAGGTCATAGTTATCTAACAGTTTTTGCAAGTAATTTTCCAATCTTACTTTTAGTTGTGGATTTAATATTTAACGTGCGAGGATTCTTAATGTTGAGAGTAATATTAAGGAACATAAATATTTAATACGGTGTCATAAGAAATACCTTACAGTAATTTTTGCAGATGAAATAGGTAAGATATCTCTCATAGTTCCTTTGGAATTTTGGTGCTTCTTAATCACTCTTTGCTTAAGGGATAAGGCATAAACTCTTCCTTTGTATGTGACTGCCAGAAGTTAGATTACATTGGAACTAAATAAACACCAAGTTGGAAGGAATTTAGATTAACATCCATATTTGTAGACTTTGAAATTACCTTAATCTGGAGAAACAAAGCTGGAAAGTTGTCATCTGTGTCAGCACTACATTAAGGTCTGCGTTGGCACAGTTGTTACTTCTGTGCTTCTCTGAGCTGGCACTTGGTGTTTTGCAGCTCTATTTTTCATTCACGGAAGTAGGACGTAGTGGAAGAGCTGTCTCCTTGGATGTGTGCTCTGAATTTCACTCTGCAGGGCAGTTTGCTGGTCAGAGATGGTGACTTCACTGGAACAGAAGGTTCAGATCAAGAAATTAACCTCCGTTAATATCTTCAGCATTAAATCTGCATTATCACTAAAACCAGAACACATTGGTGGTTTTATTCGAAGTCTTGCTTTGAGTTATGATTTGAATTTGAATTCTTTCTTTGAAGAATTTTTGGCAAGATTTCTTCTGGTTCCCCTGTGCCTCTGTTCCTGAGTGCAGAGGCACTTTTGTGTGTGCTGTTAACTGCTCACCAGCCCAGTTTCCTATTCTTCAGCTTAGTTGTAGTACATGATCATTCAGAATTACTTAATGATCTGCTTAGGACTCTGTATTGCCATATACTGAAATATTTCTTTGTTCTTTGTGGTTTTAAAAGTGGTAGTTTTCTGCCTTAATCTAAAATGCAGTGTTATTCTTCACACTGAATGCAGGAGGTTTAATTACTCTCTTTACAACACAAAAGTATGGCGTTTCTGGCTGAAATAAGGTGGAGTTTTTTTGGTTGGTTTTTTTTTTT
>VZRO01002833.1:0-39634 GCA_013397915.1 Daphoenositta chrysoptera | reverse complement strand
ATTTATTTTAAATGCTCTTCTGTGCAGCGAATAGACAGCATAAATGTTACTGATATGTCTTAAGATGTATGAAATGTCCTAGAACAATGTCTCCTGCCTCTGGTAGATGGCAGCTGGTGACACAGCTGTCTTCTGTGACAAGTGGGCCTGGTGCTGCTGCAGCCAGAGCAGGGTTACTGTGAAACCTGAGATATGTTTTGTCTGCAGGGGTCTTCTCCTCACTAAATAGATGTCCCACCCCTGATCATCCTCTCTGGAGCGCAAAACCAGAAGTACACTACTGGATTTTGGGACTGTGGAAGATTAAGCTGTTATGTTTCTCTCTTCAGGCTCAATTGGGATTGCTCTAATTTATGTCAGTTTTGAGCTGATGCCTCAGTCTCTGTGCTGTTCAGATTAGTCCAAGCATAAGGTGCTTTGGGTAAATTGCTTCTCTCATGCTCAGATTGGCTTCCAGCACCTCTCTCCCTGGGGTGAATGTAGGACCATTTTGTTGCTGAGATGAGAGTTTAATTTACTACCAGACACATTATGGATTCTTTTAAGGATTAGCCCAGAATAGAGAAGTGAAATATTTTAATTTTGCTACTACTCCTCTCCTTCTCCCTTCTCTTTGAAATGGTTCCAAACACTGTGCAACCAGATACTTGAACTATACACTAGTATGTGCCAGTTTTTCTGTTGCTGGATTTTTTTCTTTATCTTTACTATGTTTGGGGTAAAATGCAGCAGCCTTTTAACAGAACTACGTAGCCACCATTAGGGACAAAGAGAAGAATAGTATCTATCTGAAACTGCACAGGAAATTCTAGGTATATATCTGGGAGTTTGGTTTTGTCCAGGATGCCATAATTAATGCCCTTAGTGGAAGGCAAGCCTCCATTGCTTACACCTGTAAACCAGGTGTCTTGCATGTTCATCCCAGTGTCAGAGGGTGCTGTGCCCCTATAAAACCAGCAGGTTTTCACCTTTTTATTTTAGCTGTGGGTACCCAGAAGACCTTTCTATCTTGGCTTAGTGATGAGTTCCAAGAAAACTCTTGGACTGCCTGTGTTGTGTGTGTTTGATCTCCTTACTTCTGAGAATAAATAATACAGTATCTAATATACTCCTCAGATTTTGGTGCAGCAGTGGACAAAATTATTAACTCACAATTGTAGTTTTAAATATTATTTCAAGTGTTTGTGAAGTGGTCACTCATCTCAACATCAATACTCTATTCAGAATGTTAATTCAACTAGGAAATGTCCTCAGAATTAAACATCCACTTTTTCTTCAGATGGAATTTTAAAATTAAATTTGGCTGATACCCCACAATGTTTTTTTGTGTCCTCTATCAATACTTAGGTATAAGATTTTTTTCTGACAAAAATTTCATGAAGTTAATCATTTGTTGCTTTCTGCTCCTTAATCCATTATGCTCAGCTTCATTTTTATTGGTAGCAGCAGTGGAGTGTAAGGAGCAGAAAAATGAATTACTGGTGCTGCCTGTCTCTTTAGCAGACGTGTTTGTTAGTTAACTACTCCATTCTTCATATCCTTCCAGTCAGGACAACCTGTACAGAAATGACTTTCTTCATCACAGTGAGAGAACATACCACTTAGAGTACCATTTTCATTCTAGAAATGGAAAATTACTTTCCTTCTGGGAGGCACGAGCATTCAGACACACTAATGTCTTTGCAACTTTAAAACCACCACACGACTCCTTAGCAAAATGAATAAATCAAGCTGTCAGGCATATAATCTTTGCCCAGGAGTCTGAGTCTTCCAAGGCTCAACATGTAGGACCAGAATTTTGTCCCTTTAAGATGAAAGTCCTGTGAGTAAGCAGAGGTCCCTGTTTCACAATTCATCAAGTAAATCACTGCCCTTTCTGATATGTCTGAAATGTTTACTCTGCACATATACCATGCATTGGCTGATTGAATGTGAAGACTCAGATAGGATTTGAGGTTTTTCTTTCTTTGCCTAGTTAACCAGACTGTTTGTGGTGGAGAACTAGGGTGTAAGAGAAGCAAAAGTGAAGCTGTGCAGTCATTGATGGAGTGAGCAGTCATTGAAAGGAAAACCATTTGCAGGACCCCAGCAGTAACATCAATCTCTCTGTGATTTCCAGGCCTGTTTTATTTACCAAGGTTTTTAGGAATACAGAGCCACCTTGTAAAGAGCTCTCTGAGGAATGATTTATTTTGTTGTCAACAGGATGACACCAGTCTATAGTTAGCCATGTCTAGTCTGTAATCAGACTCAGTGGGGCAGATTAGGTGTTCTCATAAAGTGAACATGGCTGGAGAAGATTGGCAGCAGAGAACAACACAGAAACTGAAGCAGCTGGACTTGGATAATCAGTACTCCAGGAGGCTGGAGAAATTTGTTTTTGAATGCTTTGCTTAAATTTTAGGTTAAGAAAAAAACCTGCCATTCTCTAGACATAGCACCAAGTCCCTTCAGATCGTAGGAAATTGTTTATTTGCATACATTCATCTGCTTGATTATGTGTTTTTTGTATTTGTTTAATGGTGGTGATCAGCTATGCTATTACAAGAATTAATCCCATCAGGAGCAGTCTTGCAAGTATGGAAAACCATAACCTTCAGGGATTATGATTCATCTGTGTTTAAAAGGAACACACAGACATTAAATCCAAGTTATATCACTGAGCATCCTGGGATCCCTGTCCCCTGGCTTAGTACAGCAAGAGGAGAAGGCGGATGACGGGCTTTGCTGTGTGGTGCTGAAGTTGCTGGGGAAGTTACTCTCCCTGACAGGTTTGTTGTGGCGTTAGTGCTGGGCAGCAGAAACAAATGATGTTCTGGCTGTTACTGGTCCCAGCCAGGTGTTTGTGTTTATACCGGTGCTCGTTTGATTGAACAGCAGGTGCTGACAATTAGCATATCTTTATTTTTGCCCTCTTGCCGTGGGGGTGGTGCCTAACCCAAGAAGGGAGGAGTGGCAGTTACAAGTACGGCAGTTTCAGACTGTTACTGCTAAATTCAATGCTGTCTGTTTGAGAGGGAGAGAGTAAGATTTGTAGAAAATTGAAAATTTCAGGGAAGAAGGGAAAAATCAGAAGTATTCCGTGTGAGTTTCTTGAAGACAGTGCCTTGAGTACACTAAGCTCAGGTAAGGTGTTTGGTTGTAATTGTTTTTCCTTTAGAAGTGATTCTTGACAATTATGCATTATATATGTAAGTATTCTTTTTGTTTCTGTGCTTGGCCTGGTCCTGGCTCACAGAGGTGTCTGAAAGCTGTTTGGCCTTATGGAGCAATCATTGGAATATAAGCCTTATGTTGCATGTAATAACATATATGTGGTCCCCTGTTACATGAAAAATCTGCTCTTTTAGTTGAAGCTGGTTCTAAAGAGACTGTTAATAGTGTTAATATTAGTTCTTCATTGAATCAAAACCTTGGGAAATAACTATAGGTTTCTATTTCATCATTATATCAGATTTACTTGTTAGATGTTTCTGGCAACACAGTGCTTGGTAGCTTAGAGTTTCCCCTATGCCTTCTTTTTCTTCTTTCTTTGCATAAAACATAAGAGCCCAACAAAAGTAAACCCCACAATATGTGAGTTTTATTTCTACCTGCATCTATAGAGATTTGATGTGAAAGAAATCTTGAGTTATCTGTATCTTCTTGATGAGTCTCGTAAGTTAGAAAGTATGGATTTATATATTAGTAAATAAAATTTGCATTATTTCTGTTCTTTTATCTTTCCTAGCAGCTCTTTGGTTTGGTGTCCCTATGACAGCACTGAATTAATTTTTTCTTATCTATTATTTTGGGACTAGGTTTTCTTTTTCTTCTCCTCTTCAATAGCAGAACTTGATACCTCAGTATTTCCTGTCCTCTGAGGGTATGCTGCTCTCTTATCCCCTAGAGGCTGCTGTAGAAGTTGCTGTAATATATAAAAAAACCTGCTTATGTGATTAGTAAGTTTAAAGGTTTTACCAGATTTCCTTATTAGTTTCCATTTAAGGATGCACATCTAGACTTCCTATTTTCTCTATTTGGCCCAAGGGCCTTTTGCAGTTGAATAGGTTGTTCAGTGTTTTTTAAAGTTTATAGAAGTCATAATAAGCATGTTGTGCATTGTTATGAGTTGATTCCTATTCTGTCTGAAAAAATACAGATGCAATCAGGCATACTGAGAGTTACCTGCTGTCTAATCCCAGGCTAAACCCAGAATGATTTTCTCAGTCATTTACCTAATGCTACCCGGAGGTTCTATCAGTGAGTTGGTCTCTTTATCCCAGATGGATTAGTTTAGGTATCACATGTATTTATATATCCCACTTATGTTTTGTATGATCAATTCTACTTCAGGTTTTCAGTAAGCAGTTTTCCCTTTAATCCCATCAATTCATGCACACAACTTCTTTACAAGCTAGCATTTAGCTTTCTTGTACCCGCATAATATCTAGGTGGAACTTCCATCTTTTTATCATTTTATGAAATACAGGTTTGTCTTCAAAGTAATCTCAAAGTTGCAGCTGGGTTAAAAAAAAGGTACTTTAATATTAAAGGAAAAGAATAAATAATAAAGAAAAGATAGTCAAAGGCAGACCAGAAGTTTGCTGACCTATGTGTTATAAATATAGCCAG
Source organism: Daphoenositta chrysoptera (assembly GCA_013397915.1). Classification (NCBI taxonomy): domain Eukaryota; kingdom Metazoa; phylum Chordata; class Aves; order Passeriformes; genus Daphoenositta; species Daphoenositta chrysoptera. Next base: position 35,020 of record VZRO01002833.1, on the reverse strand, counting down.
TATGTGGGATATCAAGCTGGATTAAAAATGACAAGAAGAAAGGTTGATAGTAAGGAGCTCTGTGTGTGTGTTTATGTTCAAGTGGATGTGGTAAGTCTGAGCTCTGTCATTTGCTAAAAAATAATCTGGAAACCAATTGTAAATTACTAGTAGGATTATTACTTTGACTTTAAAAAAAAAGCCAAACCTGCTCATCTCGTTTTACTAGACATGCCTAAGTATGTGTTACAGGCAAGTTACTCAGACTTTGTCAGGGTGAAGTGGCTTACACTGTGCTTAAAATTCAATAGCTGCTGGAAAAGGGAGGTTGAGTAGACAAGGAATGGGGATAGGTCAACGCTTGCAGGAGGGCCAGACTTCCTTGAAGGAGTCAGTCGATGGCCATGAAATGCCCTGGCAGAATTAGTGTTGTGTGCTTTCCTCACATGTGGTAGAAGCTGTGTTCCCTCTTGTGTTTGTAGCAGTTACTGCATTTCTGTACTGCTCATGAGAGAAATGGTGACAGTTGCATTTCAAATATGAGGATGCCTGGCCTTTCTGTATTTTTTCTGTAGAATTGGTGAAGTTGTGTTCTGTGAATAGATTCATAGCTCTTAGGTGCTATGATATAGATGGAGACAATCGACATTGGCATTTTTAGTACTTCAAAGGATCAGAGAATGAACTCGGTTGGAAAAGACCTTTGAGATCAAGTCCAACCTAAAAAACCAATTTTTTGTACCAGTAAAATTAACTTAATTTCAAAGCTCATTAAAAAAGCTTCACAATAACACAAACAGAATTAGCATTTCCTTCATGTTATGTACTCCACATGAAAAATGCTTTGTTTAGCAAGAGATGAAATGTAAGCATTTCTGCATGCTACTAACACATTTCACCATCTCATTACCTGATAAGTACTTTGGACTGCAACAATTAAAAAATTTAGGACAGAAGGATTTCTTCTGGAAAGTCCTTATGAAGAGGACAGACACTTTTTCTGACATACCCAATTAGATGTCCAGACAAAAGAAAACCAGCTTGGCATCTACAAATGCCTTAGGAGTGTTTAGATTACAAGCTTTTGAAGGAGCAGTAAATTTCAAAGCAAGGGCTTCTTTTCCTCTCCAGTGATGCAAATGGTTAAATACTGCACAGAAGTTTAGTATGAACTCACAATTCCACAGGAAAGTTACCAAGGCAATTTTCCTTTAAGGATAGTCATGACCAACACTATTACTATTCTTCTTCCCACAACATAGCATATTCCAGACAAGTCTTAAGAAAAACATAGAAATAGTTTCCAAAACAATGCATTCTCACCCCCATCACACATGACAGCCAAAACATTGTCTGTCAGAGGATGAAATCCCATGCTGCGAGTGCAGTGGCTTAGTCCAGGTCCATGTTAATGGTGTTTTGATCACTTGGATGGCATTTGCCATTTTGCTGAGGCATTTCAGAATTTTTGTCAACTTCTCCCATGTCTTCAGTTTTATAATTGCTCTGTTCACTTAATGGGTTTTCCTCCTTAGGACAGTCAACTTTTGGTTTTGGAAGCCAGCCTTCTGTCTCTGCTAGGAGGGCAGAGAATCCCTGCAGATCCTTTTCACAAGCAAACTTTTCATATCGTCCAGACAACTTGTCCCTGAATTCATATATGTATTCCTCCACTGCATTCTTTGCATTGTTTCTTTCTTTCTCCAGTTTATCTTCCATAATCATCTTTCTCTCTGTTTCAATATACATATTGAGATCTTTTCCTGGCTGCTAAAACAAGTTAGCTTCAATGGGTTGTTCCCCATTCTTCACTTTTATTTTGGGTTTTTTAGCTTCTGTGGGCTGATGGCCTTTCTTCTCATTTGTATTACTTAAGTTTTCAATAGCTTGTCCTATTTTTCCTGAGATTCCACTTCAGTCTCAATACTGACATCTTCACACTCATTACTTTTAACTGGTTCTACCATAGATGTAGTGGACACACTGAAAATGCCATGAGTATTGACAGGGACTTTCACTTTGACTTTGGATTTCTCTCCATCTTTCTGGACTGCCACATTCTGGATAACATACCTACCAANGAATCCCTGCAGATCCTTTTCACAAGCAAACTTTTCATATCGTCCAGACAACTTGTCCCTGAATTCATATATGTATTCCTCCACTGCATTCTTTGCATTGTTTCTTTCTTTCTCCAGTTTATCTTGCATAATCATCTTTCTCTCTGTTTCAATATACATATTGAGATCTTTTCCTGGCTGCTAAAACAAGTTAGCTTCAATGGGTTGTTCCCCATTCTTCACTTTTATTTTGGGTTTTTTAGCTTCTGTGGGCTGATGGCCTTTCTTCTCATTTGTATTACTTAAGTTTTCAATAGCTTGTCCTATTTTTCCTGAGATTCCACTTCAGTCTCAATACTGACATCTTCACACTCATTACTTTTAACTGGTTCTACCATAGATGTAGTGGACACACTGAAAATGCCATGAGTATTGACAGGGACTTTCACTTTGACTTTGGATTTCTCTCCATCTTTCTGGACTGCCACATTCTGGATAACATACCTACCAATTTTTGACTCAGGATATGGGACTGCATTAGGATCAGAATAAAAGGCTTCTAGCTCAAATAGATCTTTTTTATAGAATGTAAGTACCTTTGAGAAAGGTGCTGCATGATTTTTGGTAAAGACCTCATGAACTCCTTCAGTGTCCTCTGCTTCTGAGTTCCACAGCAGAGATATTGGAAAAGGTGTAGCATCTGTCACAGAGAATTCTCTCACTTTAAAAGCTGGAGAAAGAATGCAGGGCATAGCCCCTAGCTATGGCTTCATCTGCATTCAGCGTTGTACTGACATCCTTGCCAAAGAATTTAGCAATCCTCTCTTTGACAGCAGGGTTGCTCCTCCCATTATCACTACAGCATTTACATCTTCCACTTTCAGTTGTGTTTGCTCCATTAATGAAAGCAGAGGCATCTCTATCCTTTGCAGCAGGTCAGCACACAATTCTTCAAATTGTGACCTGTTCATTTTTCCAGATACATCAGTATCATTGGTGAAACACTCAATATTTAGGGGAATGTCTGTGCTATTTGAACTCATAAGTTTCTTCAGTTTCTCACATTCCTGATACAGACGAAGAAGAGCCCGAACTTTGGTTTTTGGATCTAGTTTGTACTTGGATTTTATTTCTGCACAAAAGTAATCTACCAGCTTTCCATTGAAGTTTCTCCTACCAAGGAAAGGGTTAAATGCTGTGCCTTCAATTTACTGTTGTTGCATGGGCATCGAGGCTGATACTTGAAATGCAGAATGTCCCATATCAACAAATACAACTATCCGTGGCTTCTCTTCAGGAGCTGGAAGGTCTTCCATAATTCAGAGCTACTGCTGTCATGTCATTCATTAATCTAAGACAATTTAGGCCAACAATCTGAGCTGCATCTAGAAGAGACCTCCTTTCAGCATCTGTGAAAAATGATGGAACAGAAATAACACAGTCTGTTACTGGCTTTTCCAGGTTACTCTCTGCAGTCTCCTTTAATTTAGCCAATAGCACAGCTGAAATCTGTTCCATACTGAAGATATGCTCCTCATCCTTGTACATGACCTTTACTCCAACTCCACCATTCTTCATGGGAACCAAATCGTAGCTCAGCTTTTCTTTTTCCTTCTGAAGAAAAGGATCATTAAATGCATGGCCATGGAATCTCTTGAAGCTAGATACAGTGTTGTGATATGGTCTGAGCTGAGAGAACAGGCTCAGTATTTCAAACAGGCCAGCTCAAAGCTTTTTAAGAAAGGTATCTGCATATATTAAGCTTTCTGATGAAAAAATGGGGCTTAATCTCGTGAAATGCTGGAGTAATTGTGTCCAGAAACTGTGGATTTGGTACAAAAATACGTTTGGTTTTTAATTCATGTAGTGTTTTGATAGAGTTCCTGTTTGCATCTTCTCTATGGAAAAAGCCAAGTGCTGATAAAAACAAACTTGTACTTCTTTGGTTGTGTGCAACTGCTGCTTTAGTTGCCCTCCCCCCATTTTTTAACATCACATAGTAGTAGAAAGAAACTAAATAAACCAGCTACTCCTCCATCTCTTTTCCATGATGAATAGAATAAGGAGCTTACTGTAATAGAGAAAGATGTTGTCTTTCTTTAAAAGTTACTTTTAATGTTATTACAAGCTATGTTACTGAGATTGAGAGAGCATGTAAAATGAGTAAAAATATTTGTATTTACTTCAAGTATGTGTGAACAACATTTGTGCTTAACAGTAAAAACATGAAGACCAAACGCCTTCATAAAATACTTGCTAAAAAGATTTGTTGTTCTTATCATAGAAGGAAGTACTTCATTTCATAATTATGCCAAATAGAATTAGGTTCCATCATAGCTTTCTGAACTTTAAGTCTAGCCCCTTGTAAACAGTTTAATCACAAAGGAATTTTAAGTGTTACCTGGACTATTTAGAAACCTGTCTTAAGGATCGAGAACAGAGTTGCTATATTAACAACTTCTGTTCTATGCCATGAGAAACTACACCTTTTTGTCTTTGTTGCTTCTATTCTGCATGTGGTTTTTTTTCCATTTCACATTCTCTTTTAGAAAGCAGACCTTTTTTTCTATCAGTATCTCTTAGTGACAGGGGTAGTGCTATCTATTGTTTCTTATTCTAAATGACTTCTGACTTCATTTTGCAATTGAAAAGGATGGAAATACTGATTTGTGGCTGCTGCTTTCATGCTTTGTCATGATTTTCTTTAATGTTGCTTAAGAAAAGTGATAAGCCACCATTTGAGATTCAGAGCTTTCTTGCTGTGGTAGTACCCTGAAGTTCTGTCAGCTAAGACTGCATTGCTTTGCTTTGAGGAGAGAACAAGTGTCACATCTTCTGTGGCTTTGAATGTTTACTGCCTTAAGTTTCTAGTTGGATACTTGGATTTTTGATATCTAGAGGAGTGTGACTACTAACTTTTTTAAAAAGAGAATATTCAGAAATTACCCCTTCAGAAATTCCCCCACCCCTGTTACTACTAGTTAGAAAATGAGTCCCTAGAAGCTCCATGTAACCCATGCTGGTGAAGGTCATACCCCATTTTACTTTGGTAGTGGGGGAAGGTGAAAGAAATGTGAAGTTGCACTGAACCTCTTTTCCAAGCCTGATAAATTATTTTGTTTATTTTATTGCTTCGTGTTTGAGAGACCAAAAGCTTACAGGCTGGAGGTGACATAGGATTTTGGCATAGTGGTGGAATGTAGAAATAGATTTTTGCATGTGCCTAAGTTAACAGATGAGCTAGGTGAAATGGTAAATCCCCTGGTAAATCAATATAACCTAGCTATTCAATATCCCAGTGGAAACCTGAAACTCTAAAAAAACGAGGCTGAAGAGAAATCTGGCTAATGGAGGGTAATTGCAGGCGTGTGTTTGTGACTCTGCAGACAGCAGAGATGCTGAAGGTTTCTTTTGGAAGGGTGCAGTGTGGTTGGAGAAGCTGCATGGCTATGTGCAGGCTTGCTTGGCATTGAACGGAGCTCTCCCAGGCCTTGGAACAAAGATGTAGCAGATAACAGAGATGTATCACTCGAGACCTTTTCCTACAGAGAGGATTTGAAAATTTTGACCATTTAAAATGCATTTACTGGAAGAGGAGTCTTTGAAAAGATGAGATCAAACTGCAATCTCCAGAGAAATGGCTTGCTGGCATTGAGAATTTTTGCTGTTGCTGAAGAACTTGAAATTGTGAAATGTGATAGATTTGCATAATGCCTATTTTTTTTCTTTAAAGTATACATGAAAAGAGGTAGAAAACCAAGGATAGCATAGCAGATAAAGTGATGCAACTATACAGAACAATAGACAATTATTAGAATAAAAGTTAAGTGCAATAAATATTTCTGAGAATAGTAGTCAGGTATGTAACTATCACCAGCATTCTGTGCAGTTAAGGTTATATTAGCTGAAGTGCAAACAAAGCTCAAACACTTTTGTGCAAATACCAAGAGCTTGGGGTATAAAAGAGAATAATTTGAATTGCAAAATGTTGGACTGGGTATCACAGCCATAAGGTAATAGCATAGCAGTCATAGCAGAACATGAATATTGAAGGCACAACCGAAACCTAGAAATAGAATTTACTGAGTGGCACTATAGTGCATGATATTATAACGTTATTAGAGTGTTGCTGTAATAACTTAGAGGAAATGTTAGTGAAACAGAAACCATGTGGATTGATGTCAGTTCAGTGAAAGGTGCTAAGACTTCTGTGGGGTTGGTAGATTTCTGCAGCACTGAATCTGGAAACAGGTAATTGTAATGGAGTAAAGATAAAAATCTGGGCACATCATGAGAGAAACCATCTTTGTGAGTATCAGCTGGAGAATGAGTGCTGCTGATAATGGTAGGTAGTGCCAAGATAGTGTGGTTTAAAGGTATAACAGTTTTTAAAATTTGAAAATAAATCATGGGACCAAAACCAGGTGAGACTGGTTTTGTGTAATGCAGTTTCAACTCAGACTTGTGTATCTTGAGGATTTGTATCGTTTGGTCTTCTATGTTTTCCTGAGAGATGGGTTCAGGGAAGGATTATGTGAACTGGAAAGCATTTCCTACAGGGGATGAATTAAGACATAAAAACTACCCCAAAACTCTACTTCCTTTAACACTTTCAGTAAGGGGAAAAAAGGAGAACATACATGTAAGATAAAGGTCCGTGTTGGCATAATAATGTGGGTAGTTTAGACATTAAGGCATTTACTTTGAAAATTACAGAAAGTTCTTGCCATTAAACCATCAGCTTCTGTAACAACATTCCTCTGGGGATATAGAGACAAAACTGGGGATATAGAGACAAAACTATCTAGCTACTTTTAGGCTTGAGCTAAATAAATGTTGTGGAAGGTATTAAGTTTTGATGTTGCATGTTGTAGTAGGTCTGATAACTCAGAGGGCTCTTTCTGTTTGGTGTTTTTTAATGTGGTTGGACTAATCCTGTGTGTCGAGCATGTGACTTCTGGGTTCAGTTTGGTGTTTGGTTCAAGTCAGTTTGTCTTTTTCTTTGCTGAGATAGTCCACGCTCTACAAGGAGTAACTTTTTGTTAACAGTTTCTTTTTAGAATTAAATCCAATTAAGTTGAAATGTCACTTCAACACACAAAAGAAGTTGCCCCAAGCCTTTCATTTCCACGTCAAGAAAAAGTACTGAAAGCGAAGTTTAAAGGACTTCCTGTCTTTAAAACAGACAATGCTGTAGCTGACTTGTTTCTGACCCTTGGTAATTTTTTTGTGCTTGAAAGGTAATCATAGGAACAGTCTTTCATTCTCACACATTTCAAAAGCAGCAGCACAGAAAAACAAGGTGACAACAATTCCCCTCCTTCACTTGCTACCCTTCTAGACTTCACACTCTTCCATCCACCTGTAGAAAGAGTCTGATGTGACTGGTTTTGACACTTGTGCTAATGGCGAGGGAGTTGTCTGTGCATCTCCCTACACAGTGATTCTTAAATGAATGTTAGACTCTCTTGCTAGAGCAAAATAAAGGTTGAATCTTCTTATTTTGGTAGAGCAGGAGAAATCAGATGATGCATCCATAGACTAATTAGGTATAGCAAAGTTGGATTTGAGGAAGAAAATGAACAATAAGCACCTAAATAGAGAAGCTCTCTGGGTCTGCTGGGAGGTGGGGAAATAGTGTTTTAAAACAAGAGAAATGCTGGGCAGCAGTTAAAACTTTGGCCATATTTACTGTGAACTGTCCAAGAAAGTGTAAACTTAGTGGCATTTCAAACAAAATGCAAAATATCAGTCTTCCTTTGATTTATTTATTTTAAATGTTATTGGTTTTAAAAATTTTTATTTAAAAAATTAAATTTTTTTTTGGTTTTAAAAATGCTGGGAAGGGAAGGAGGCAGGTAAGTTTGAGAAACTGCACAGTGCCAAGTTTCTCTGTTTGTATCTTCCAACTAACATATTCCTATTTGCCCAGCTGCCTTAAGGAAATTGAGAATCAGTTTTGAGTAATTTATGAATTCTTTTTCTCTCCCTTGTAAGGTGCTGATATGCCACACTGAATTTAGGAGGGGGTGGGTAACCACAACAACCTACACCAGATAAAATGAGTAGAATGCTTTTATAAAATACTGTTTGTGGGCACGTGTGTGTGTTTGCAGTCTGAAAATTTAAGATGTTCTCAGAAGAATGCAAGAGCTACTTCCCAGGAGAATTAAACTTACCAGGAGATTTAAACTTTTTTGTCTAAACTCCTGCACAAGTTGTTTTTCTGCCTTGGAGTAAGATGGATAAAATTGTTTAGGCTAACATCTGAAAATTCTAGAACAGGAGGGGAAGGAAGTCCTGAAGCCAATGATGTTGTGTTTGGGATAAGAGTTTTAAGGCTGTTATGCATCAGTTGCAGAAAGTGTGCCACTCTACCAGAGAAGAGCTGTTGGTCCCCAGAGCCAGCCACCTTAGCTGGGCTTGTTTAGAGAGCTGGAAGAAGCTGTACATGAGTCTCAAAAACTGACTCCCTTCTGACCTGGACTCTGAGGTTTTAGTGTGCTGCCTTTTTACCTCTCTTTTTTACCTTCTAGGCCTACCAGCAGCTTCCACAGAGGGCTCTTTCCACAATCCTTCTCATGTGTTTTCTCTTTTGTGTTCCCACCAACTCTAATGACTCTTCCCAGGCCATACTCAGTTGCTATTTGTTATAGATATGTCTGTCCCTCACCTTTAAAGTGTGATGCTATATTTGGTTCTTTGCTTTCTGTCCCCAAACTTTCCTTCTTTTTGTGGTATCCTATTCCAATCGACTCTTTGGTGGCTCTTTCCACAAAGTCTGCAGTCTTGAAGCAGACTTTGAGAAGTATGTCCTGAAACTGCATTTCTTTAGAAAATGCTTTCTTAAGAAACACTTTGATTTCATAAGTTAGATAAAATTCATGATTATTCAATACAAAAGAAAGCACTCATTCTGAAAGATTTAGATCTGAAGAGATTCACATCTTTTAATGTATGCAAATGTAGTTAAGATCAAAATAGCAGCATGTCTGCAGCGGTGCAATGACATTGTAATGGAATGATGCAGTGAGGAGGAGGAGATAGTTCATAATGGTATTATTCAAACTTATTTTTTGCTGAATTAATTGTACTATTATATTGTCACTCTGTCTGTAGGGGTATATTTTTCTTCAGTATCTGGCTCCATGTCATTAGTAACATTGATAATTGCTCCAGTGCTGACTGGGATGGAGTTTAGTCCAGCCACTCTTTTTACATGGAGGGCATCTTCCCCAGACTGTGTGAAGCACCTCTCCATGGGCTGTGAGATCTTACCACTACATTTTTGCCTACTGCAAACACGTCAGAGACTTCGTGGTACCCAGACTGGTAAGAGAAGCTTACTCCAAGCTCTGGCCAGGCTGTAGGTGCTCTGCTTTACCGCTGTGATGGGATGACAGGAAGGCCAAGAACATAAGTGTGACCAAGGAACAGCCTGTTTGTTACCACTACTGCAGAGCTTTGCAAGCTGAAGTTCAGAGGGATATTCTTCTTTTCAGCCTTTTTAGAGTCAGGTCTTTCGGTGCCTTGAGTTTGTCGGTCCCCTTCTAAGCTCTGTTTCTCTGCTTTGGGCTGGTTTCCCCGTTAATTCTTGCCCAGAGGGTCTTTTAGAAGCTGAGAATCCTTCAAAGCATGTAGGTCTGATTAAAATGTAGGTGATAATCCCTCAGCTAGATGTTGAGCAGCTTTTCCAGGCTGGGCAATCGGATGCAATTTTACTACGGATGAAAAAGAGGCTGTTGCCAGCCATTCACATCCTGAGGCAAGCTCAGTTTCTGTGTCAAGGGACTTAGCTTCTACTTCTGGGCACCTTCAGTTTTCATCACAGAAGCATTCAGCCCTGGACTGCCTCTAGTAAAAATCATAGTTATATTTCATGTTTAATATAAAGCCATTCATTTAATTCAGACATACCTGTTTTGTAATAATTGCATCATACCACTGCATTCATGGCATTTTTACCCAAATAAATCTGTACCTGAGGAGCATGAGTATCTTATGAAACCAACTCTTGAATTTTGCATATAGTGTATAACTGTGTTAGCCTTATATTTATTAAGTTATTGTTGTGACTTTTTTCCTTGCATGGGGGTTTAATCTGCAAAACATGTACTTTTAGTGGGCTTTATGTAGCTGGGCTATTTATCAGTTCCAACTTCTTAGACCAAGGTTATTTAAAAAAATATTTATAAAATCATTTGCTCATGACCCTTTTAGTTGAAGAGAGTAGGGTGCAATACACAGTAGATAACTGTATGCAGAAATCCAGTTAAATGTTTGGCTCTATTGCCAAATTAATAATTTACTTAATAAGATGTAACTTATTTTTCAGGATTATTTGTATTTCCTCACTGTTTCCAGCTAGTGAAAAGCTGTATATCGGTGAAAACAGGTAGTGTAGTGATGGATGTGCACGAATAGGAAATTTAAGTTTACTTAAGCGAAGTGTTATACTTCCCAAAGTGCCTGTCTGCATGGAAAGGTGTTAGTAGGTTTTGACTCCCAGCAGATGGTGTCTATGTTGATTGCAGGTTGTAATAGCAAGGAATTCTGCAGCCACAAAACCAGCAGACACATGGTTCACTCTGGAATGAGCCATGGAGGAGAGCTTCAGTATGTGCACATATGCAGTTTGAGCTGTCCTCGTCTTAATTGAAACAGGTATTTGGGGAGAGTTTGATCATCTTCCAGGTTGTCCTTTGACCTGGGATTCAAGTTGTGGTTCAAAAGTATCACCTCTTAGTTTCTTCTAAACTGGTTTTAACTTTGGATGAATTTAGGGGCATAGCAGCAGCTTGGTTTAAAAAAATTGTGAAGTTTGTAACTCTGCCTGATACATCTTATTTATCTTTTAAAATATATAAACTCTATTCTTATCTGCTAATTGAGGATTTGTTGTTTAATTTAAGGCAAATGATCAATGAATGACTTTTTACTGCTGTCACATAAACCAGAAACATTCTTAGTAGTCTTCATGTTCCGTGAAGCTTTGTTCCCTGTGTGTATTTTGCATCTATTCCTGAATATTCCCTTCCCCAGATGAAATAATAATTTCTGTGTAACTGAGACTTCAGTTACACATAGAAATTGAATCATTATTGAGACACAGTTAAAATTATTTATTGTTTTTTCTTAACATAACTGTACCAAGTCACCATTTCCTAGATTTATTTGTTTAACAAATATGTTCTTAACAGTGATACTCTTTTTAATTAGAAATGTAGGCAACCAGATATTTGTGAACTTTCAGGAGCAGTATATTTAAGTTGGGAATGTACATCATATAATGATTTTTTTTTTCCCCGGGTATTTTAGTTGAGTTTTAATTATTCATATTAAATACCATAATCAAATATTAACTCCCTTACTTTTCCATGCTTTCTTGCTGTCAGTTTACAGTTAAATGAGGGAAACCCAGTAATCTCCTTCCCATTGGAGGTGGAGGAGCAGGAGAGCTCATGGTGTCATGGTTTAACTCCAGGCAGCCACCAAGCCCCAGGTGCCCACTCTCTCCCCACCACCAGGATCAAGGAGAGAATCAGAAGGGTAAAAGCTAGAAAACTTGTGAGCTGAGATAAAGACAGTTTAATCCAGAAAGCAAAAGCAATGCACACAAGCAGAGCAAACAAGGAATGAATTCCATGTTTCCCCTGGGCAGGCAGGTGTTCAACCATCTCCAGGAGAGCAGGGCCCCATCACACATANTGGCAGCACGAAAAGTGGAAAAGGCCTTGGCTCTGTGTGAGCCCTGCCCAGCAATGACAAAAACATCTCTGTATTGTCAGCCCTGTGTGCAGCACAAACCCAAAACACAGCCCCATAGCAGCCACTGTAAAGGAAATTAACTCTACCCCAGCACATGTGGTCTCCCCCTAAATATGGAATACTAAAATCAAAGCCTCTTCTGGGTCTTCACAGGTGAGTTAGTTTCTGTGATAGTTCTGGAGGTAAAGCACTTCTGTTATTTTCATGAAAGTTGTATGGAGAAAGGACAACCAAAGCAGAATTAGTGCTATTACAGACAGCGGGAGGAGTTCCTCCTTCCTGTTATTACCAAGAGAAAAATGATGGTGAATTCCAGAACTGTCTGGAACTTAAAAAAGAGATTTTGTTCCAAGTACTTGATCTCTTTAATCTCAAAAGATATTACATTGTATTTTATTTTGTGGGTGACTTGATCCTGTCATCTTTTAGCTAGAACGTTTTGGAGCTCAAATGAACCCCAAATCTCTCAAATATACTGTTAAAATATTTTTAATACTTATAGTTTAGATATTCCTCAGATATCATAAGTTTAGGGGAAGGGGAGAAGTAGAAAATGTTTTCTCGGCAATGTGGTATTTCTTTTATATATATATGTAGGTGTTAAGACTGATGACAATTTTTAGTTCTAGGATATGATGCAAACCAAAATGGTTAAGAAATTCAAAGGTGTTGGGGACTGCAAACTTAAGATCAAATCCTGTATTTTAGAGAGTACAAGCTCAATACAGTAATTTGTCTGGTATAGTAGAAATGACCACTGAAACTGATGCTACAGCATTTTTGTCTTTTAAGTTTGCTTCTATCTTTTGCATGTTTATAGATATTGGAAGAGAGGGGAAATAAATCTTCTAGAGGCAAAAGTTCCAGTTATTGCCACTCAGATACTGTATCTTGCAGAATGGAGCAATATAGTGCAGTATTTTTTGAAACTGGTTACTGTGTCCTACCTTTGTTCCTTCCTTTATGGGATCAGTGTTCCCAGCAAACCACCTCCCCCAGGTTGGTTTTACTACTCATTTGTGTAGGAACTTCTGGTGAATTGAGCTATGTGACGCCCATTTACTTGGGATTTTTGTTTTTTGTTTGAAATGGCAGGTTACAGGTTTGTGTGTTTTCATTGCTGGAGACTAGAGAAAGGAATCTGCTGTGTAAATAAATTTGAAAGTAAGTAGGGACTGAAATGCTGATACGTAGTTGGGGTCCACCTGCTCTGAACCCACGGGGTCGCAATAGTGGCTGAACTTGTCTTCACAGTTGTTTGCTTGTAGCTGATGTCTTGAAACATTAGTTGGTGCAGCCACTTTTGAATGAGGTTTTGAAAGACTGGCTTAACCTTCTGGTATTTGTTTTCAAGTGTTATGGAAGACAACTTCCATAACCCAATTTCCTACTGGCCCAAGAGAAAGTTACAGCCAGTGCTGCAGCACGGCTGTGGCTGAGCAGACATGGGAGAAGGAGGAGTTTACGCAGTGTAGTTGAAAGTATAGTAGGAAATTTGAGAAAAGATCATGGGTTAATTTGGATTTGCCAGGAATCTTCTTGAGCAAGGACTATGTTTGAGGTCCTTCACATGGGAATTGTCGTTGTGAGGCTGCAGTTACACCATCATCCTAAGGTGACACATCTGTGGTCCTCTGCAGAAGGATTGCCTCTGGGGGCACAATTTTGTCCCCTGTGTTGGGCTGGCACTGCCGAATAGATCAGGGAAGGTTAGGTTTCCATCAAGGTCAGTTCCTTGAGCTGGTGTGTGGTTCCATCAGCACTGGTGCTGCTGTGGGGAAGGAAGGGTCCCTTTCCCAGGAGCCTGTCCCTGTGTCGGGTCAGCGGCTGCTCCAGCACAGCCCCAGGGAATTTGCCCCTCAGACACTTGGTGTCATGGTGAGGTGGCTGTGCTGAGCAAAGCAGTCGCTTCTTGCTCAATCCCTGCCTAGCGTGGTGCACTAAAACCTCATGGGAAAACTCCCACAACAGGTAAATGACTTCCTTCTCACAGGGCAGGTTTTCAGCTGGATCAGTGTCAGTAGCTGGAAGTACATCCTTCAGTGGGTGTGTCAGGTGATACTTCTTGGTGGTAAGTGCTTATTAGTATTATCGCTTTTAGAGGAAACAAAAGGCAAGATTTTTTTCCTCTTCCCCCAGAAAGATCATGTCTGAATGTGATCTGGGAATGAATGCTGGGAAACTGCATGAATCATTTAGGAATTGCTTGACTGGGGAATCTGTCAGCTAAAGGGAAGACGGAGCTGTTCTGCATGGTTGCTATTTTTTTCAGCTAAAGGGAATACCTTCAAGCCAAGCCAGCATTTAATTTTTCATTATCTGTCTCCAAATAGAAGAGCTCACCTCTCACAGCCTTTTTTTTTTTTTTTTCAGGAGATACTTTGTTTTTAGGTTTTGTTTTGTTTAAGACTTTTAAAAAGGGACTTGCAAACAGCAGTGATAGAGGATGGGGTTACTGGTTGGTTTATGTGGTGCACAATTATGCTATTGTAAGGTCATGCATCCTGTGGAAGAAGTCTGGAGCTGGTTAGGGATTGCCGTATCAACTGGAGCTCCTATGTTATTTTTCAGGGCATAGTGAGGTAAGGGTGACTGAACTGAAAGCTTACAGAGGATAAAGTTATTTCAATATGGTGGGTGTAAGTCAGCATAAAATACAACTGAAATAACCATGTGAAAATGGATAATTATTTAATGTTTCTGTTACCTTTCTTCTATACAAACAAAAAAAATTTCAAAATTGTTTTCAGTGCTCAGTAAAGGGTGCCCTAGGAAACAGCAGGACTTTATTAACTTGCTGAATATTGCAGGCCTGTCATTTTTTGATTCTAATTGTTTTTGAAAGGCAAAATGGCTGATAAATTGTAGGAAGAAACATCTGAACTAGTTAAGGATGATAATCTGTTCACATAGATTGCTATGGCACTTGTAGCCTACCAAAGTATAAGTGAAAACTACAAATATTATTTAATCAGCCCTAGCTTTGACCTCGCTGGAAGGAAATGAGACAGGCAGGAGACAAAGTGAGGGGATTGAGCAGCTAAAAAGAAACGGATATTTTCCCTGGGTATAATCAGTTAGCTTAACTGTGTGCAGCCAGCTGATAAGCATCTTTAACTTCGTATAGAAAGGCATGAATAACTTTGTATTGCCAATAGATACCTTCTGTAGATAGCCTAGTACTTAGTGATACTTGGTATATAGGTCTTGCCTGTCTTACTTCAGTGAGGAAAAAAGAAAAACCCAAACCTAAAGAGAAGATGCTTTTGTAAGATAAATTTTTCTACTGCTTTCTACTGTTTTCTCCCTTTATGTTAAGGTTGCCTTTGCAGATCTCTGAAACCTTCTTTGGAATGCAGTCCCTGACTTTATCAGCCAGGAGTTTTCTTCCCTGCTGATCAGCTGTTAACGATTTTCAAGGTTAAACTTAAATATAGATTTAAGTATAGATTTTTAAAATTTTTTACTTAGATATATCCATATTTCTGCGTTTTTGAAACTCCTGCCATGTATTAATTCTTTTTGCAGACTGTGCCTTGTACTCTCTTTTCCTAAGTCCAAGGCAGAAAACCTAGTGTTTTGTTTCAATGTGCAGGGATCAGGGATAGAATGGAGAGTTTAAATGGGGGAGCATAATGTGTTATTTATCTTTTATGACCTAACAAAGAGACAGTATGAGGAATTAGCAATATCTCTTTGCTTAAAAAGTATATAATTTTTGAAGACAAAATTATGGACTAATTTTGCAGCTTTCCTTTTGAAGGTTGTTTCCTGTGCTGTGTGTTGCAAAGATTAAAGAAGTTCTTAATGCAAAATGATGTGAACTAAAAATATTGTACCTTTTCAAAGGAAGAGAATGGGAGTTTAGGATGTGTTTGGCAGGGTCTCTGAGGACTTGAAGATGTGAGTTCTTGTGTTTTTCTTTTTGAAATAGCTAAACTAGTGAAATTGGGCAGTCAATTTTATTGACTTTGTTTCAGAGGTTTAGTAGATTGCAGTATTAAAAGCTTGTGTTTTAACACTTTACCAAAATGTCTAGAATTATATGCAGCACTAATGAAAACTGCAAGGTATTGTGCACTGATTTGATGTTGATCTGGGCTTATGATCTGTAAGAAAACTTGGAACCTAAGAGACTGTGCTGAAAGTGTTGGTTCAGGGTAGCGCATGCAGCCATGAAGGTGCTTACTCCCTTTTGTGCTTGCAGTAGTGACCTCCTGCACTTCCTGCTTTGGACAGGTACAGCGTGTTGATTGTCCAAAACTAATAAAATATGCTTTAGTAGCTGTTCTGCAGGGTGAAAGAGTTGCAAGTTTTTCAATGGGTAGCTGTTATTCACTCCAATCTAAGTACTGAAGTCGATTTTGTGCAGGTTTTACTTGATAAAACTTCCATGTAATTAAAAAATTTACTCGAACATGCTACTGGGTTTTTTTTGACTCCTAATATTTTTGTATAGGGTAAGAGGTGGGTTTGCATCTCTTCAAGTGATCTAAAATGTGCTTTTCTCTCATTGTACTAATCAGAAATGTACAGCCATAAGGCTGGTGCTTACAGTTACTACACGTTGCAGCTCTTTTTCTGTCACATGAATCAAATAGTTCTGATTTTTCCCTGTCCATAGAAAGTGATCATGAAAACTATAACTTCAAATGCAGGGAGACAGGGGACATCCAGCAGAGAACTTGATAAATGTTGTGGTCTATGAGCTGTCAAAATGGTCATCTGTTCTAAAATTATTGCTTCCAAGGACATAGACTCCTCCACCTCTTTCTCTTCTGGCCACTCACAAAGTAATTGACTGGTCCAGTTTGTTTATGAATTATGGTTGTGGTGACTGTGTGTGGAAGAATGTTGAGAGGGACTTTAGACTCAGCATGCCTCTGTCTCTAGCCATGAGCATTAAATAATGCCTGTCTCTTGAACCACTGGTGTTAAATAACTGAAGATAATATCTTTTCTATCTGAGTTCACGGTAGGAAAGAAATTATCTAGGACAAACATTTAAAGGCACTATATGACTAAGTAGTTTCCCTGACTGACAGTTTTAGTCTGAAATGGAGACAGAAGAGAAGGGATTATTGAGCTAGAAAGTCTGCTCCTTCAAGGAGACCCAGTGTTGCAGCTGAAGACAGACATGTCCTTTGGGGTTGTTTACCTTTAATTTTATTGTTGTGATCACTGGCTGTGATAGCCTTTGGATGGTCATCGAGTTTCTAAGTTAAACCCAAGTTTGAATCCCACGATCTCTTACACCTCTTAGGTCTGAATAATGTTCAGCCACTGTCAGATTAGTTTAGCTTCTCTGGCAAACTCCCAGGGCACAGGCACCTTGATTATTATTGCTGTGGAACTGCTGGCCCTGCTGCCTTGCATTTGCAGGCACTGGCTGATATGTACCAAAGTGTGCTGTCTCAAGGGTTTTACTGCTCTCACTGTCCCTCATGATTTACATCTTATGGCTCCTATGCAGAGCAAGTGGTGCACAGATGTGATAAAAGGAATTTCTAGGCTTTTACTACTTTACTGATAGATGAGTACAAGATATGTACCATCTCCCTTGGAGGGGAAAATAACAAAATCAATATGCACATCTCCTCCTGGAACTTCTTTATTCCTTTTAATAGGCCTTCCAGAAGCCTGGTGTGTTCTGTTTACCTGCCATTGTTTCTTCCTTTACTGGAAAGCAAATGCTTTCTTAATAGCAGTTTGCTACTTGTCTCATCTCCTGACCTTCTGTGTTTTGCAGTTCTATGTGGAGTAGAGAAGTCTGTGCCTTACAATGATTACTGCATTTCAGCATAATTAAGGTTTAGCCAGTAACCTTTATTTACTTCAATAACTTAGGTTTCATTCAATTATTGACAGTTTTCAAGGCTTTTCCATCTGGGACCAGACTCATAGGTTCTGATTTTCTTTATGCTACACAAAGAGATTGAAGCAATCAAGAATAAGTGTAAGTAGATGAAGATGCTATTTAGGGTAGATTTATAAGGTGTTTATAAAAAGGACTGGAACTGGTTGGTTCACAAACCAATAACGTTGGTTGCTGTTGGATTTCTAGACTACTGTTCCCTAAAACAAGAAGGGTACCAATGAGCTGTGTGAAAGGTGTGCAAGTGCAAGATATGTGTCTAAAAGGGAGCCAGTCAAAACCAAAACAGTGCACAGCTGGAGACCACAGAAATTATTTAGCTTGCAAAACTTGTTTGTTGTTTTTCTCGGAAAGCAAATAGGTCTTTTGCAAAGACTGTGTTTTCTGTTGTCAAAAATACAGTCTGTGGCTGTAAAACAAAACGAAGAATTAATTCCATTTGCCATATGGAGACTGGTAGGAATGTCTGCACTACCAGTTCCAAAGTTCCTTTTTCAAGGGTCCATTGTGGCTGGGTTTCGTGTGTCGTATGGCCCAACCAGCGTCTTTGGATGGATTTGGTCTCCCATGCTGAATGTGCTCAGAGTGTAAGATTACAGTGTATGAGAAATATCCTATTTGTAAGTGCTGTATGAGTCATCTGTCCACAGCTGTAATCTGTCAATTTACAAAACATTGGCAGCCAGCTGCACCTGCAGGATGGAGCCTCTGGTAGCTCATCTTGCACACAACAGCATCCTTGTGCTGGGAATTGTAGGTCGGGTTTTGAGATGACCATGAAGTTATGAGGTTATTTCAAGAAGATTATGAAGATGGGGTGAAAGAAGTATAACTGCTGGTGCTCAAGGGAAAACAAGAAGGAAGGTGTACGTGTGGGACTGAATGGAAAAGTTGGAGCAGTGCCTTCTACCTTAGATATGTGTTGGGGCTGCTTGCACATATTCTTTTCCTTGCTTGCCAGGGTATTTGATGATTGAAGGGAAACTAAAGAGCTTTTAGTTTTATGCTGCTTCTGTAGAACCTCCCTAGGAGGAAAAAATTGCTTGGAGATTTGTCTTCAGACCTTCCTATTTTTGACTTGGCTATTTTTCATATGTACAAGGTAATAGTTAAGTTAGGTCTGCTTTCGCTGTCAAAGAGCTATTGGAATTGGCTGTGGTATGGCTATTGGGAATTACAGCACACAGCAGTGGCCATTGCTTGAGGGATAAACTCAAAAAGAAAGTGAAGAGTGCAGAAGATGTCACTTCTGCTTCAGCTCAACTGTTGAGAGGAACTTGATCAGAAATTAAGAGCTGTAGTTCTCTACCAGATAAAGATGTCAGTGCTGCTCTCTGAAGAATAAAGGCTTCTGATTTAGAGACTGAAACTGGATTCTGAAGCCCATGTGCTGAGAATTGGGCATTTTTTTTTTCTTTCTTAGACTGCATAGGAGTATTAAAATCCATCTGAGAGGCTTCACTTGCTTGATTGTGTAAGGGTCATACCAAGAATTCTTTTTTTGAGAAAGGCCTTTACAAAAGTGTTGCATATTAAAAGCATATAATTTTGCAGGGATTAAAAGGAAGATCTCTAGAACTACTTTTCTGCCCTTGTTTTCTTATCCTTGCAGCAGTATGAAATGGTGCTGTGCTAAGTGCAATTTGAACAAAAATATTTGTTTCCAAATACCCAGTGGTCAAAACTCCTACGTAACTTAGTATTAAAATAATTTCCAATAAGCAGAGGAGAGATTTTGAGAAAGAGACATAAATCTCTTATACATGTCAGGTATAATTTTTTCATTAAGTTCAGCACATGTAGTTCCAATAAATGAAAGCTGTTGGGTTGGTTTTTTTTTTTTATTTTTTGGGGGATGGTGGTTGAGAGAGAGAAATGCACAACTCATTTCCTGAAACCACAGAAGAAAATGTTCCAAAAGAACTGAAAACTGTCAGAATAGTGAACTTTTATAGTTAACACTTGGTATTTTGTTAGAGCTATTGTTCCTGTAAAGGAGATGGAAATAAAAGGCAATCTACCCTATTCCCCCACCCCCTAAATGCATATTTGAGCCTTCTATTTATTTATATGTCTATAGTATTAATTAACTGTGGAAATGCTGCATAAAATTACAGCGTCTGCAGGAGGTTCTAGAGATACTGAAATGAAACTAAATTTTTCTTTCTTAAGAAGTGTGAGGGGTCACCTATGTGACCTTGGGTTTTTTTCCCCTATTACTTACACTGCTCACATATGATGAAAAGGAAGTAGTGTTTGGAGTGCACAATAGAATGGAAATCACAATAAACAATGGCATCTTTTTGAGGTTTTTTTTTGTTTTTAATGTTTCAGTTGACCTTCACATCTGCTGTCTAGATTTTGTTCAGTTTCAACAGATTAAGTAGCACCATCATTGTCCTCCTCTATCTCTTACTTGTCTTCATCCTCTTCCCTGGCAACCCCATGAGATTCAATGCCAAAGATCTGGCATTTCTGGCCAGGTGCCCATCAGGTTGTTTTGACAAGGAAGGAAAACTGAAGATTTGCAGAGTGGTCAGGGATGAAAAATTAACAGGTAAAAATGACTTGCACTGAAAACTACTCCTGGTTGCTGTGCTTGCTTTGTGCAGTTGTTAGCTTGGTTTCACTAATCCCATATACCTCAGGTTTTTTTTTCTTCATTACTAATGCTTGACTGGCACTAAATACCTTTATAAATAATGATGCTTAGAACTAGTTTGTTCAAGTTCCTTTGTCGTATACCTGAGAAAGAGTACAAAGTCCTTAACACAATTTTTTTTTCCCCTGTAAACAAAGACTGTTTTTTCTCTGCTAGTAAATTCTAGTCACCAGTCACTGGTTGCCATTTTTTAAAAATTAGATATCCAGTTCCTCAGAAGTCACCCCTCCCATCTCTAAAGACTGTGTTCTTTTATCAGTATAGATTTTTCCATGACTCACTTCCCACCTCCTTTGCAGGTTTTTTCTGGCTTTTATGACCATATTTTAAATGTCTTTCAATTTCCAGTAAGCTTGAATAAATGTCTATTCCCTCAGTAGCTGTTAGAAAATTGCTCATGTTTAGTGGTAAAATCAGTCCTAACACAATAATTTCCGCAACAGCAAATGTTTTATTTTCACTTGCCCCGATTGATCTTCATTGTGATTGTATTCACTTTTATTCTATTAGAAAAATGCCCAAACAAGCTCAAAACCAGCACAGACTCAGTTATAAGGGCTGAGCAAGTTCTATGCCATATTTTCAGAACAGTTTATACCTGCCTTGGTAAAACCACAACATGTGTTTTCTAAAATAAATAAAATAGCCAGAATTTCCTGTGGAGTGTGCAGCAAACTTTCCTGGGCAGGCTTTGGAAAGCTTTCACTTCTGTCTGCCTTGAGGTTCCTCAGCAGGTTTACCTACCCTGTATACTCATTGTGGCCAGCATGTCAAACCCTTCCTGGTTGATATCTGACGTTTTGAGGAGATTTTGAATTTTCTGTTACTTATGATTATGTTGAGTGCTATTATTGCTAATGCTGTTAAGAACCTTACATTTACTGGAGAGATACCAAACATTTCTGTAGCCCAGTGTCGTGGGCTATCTGTGCCATGGTCTGTGGTAGATTCTAGGAAAGCGTTTAAGGAGCTGTGCATGTGTGGGATGTTCCTATTGCCCAGTAAATCCTTCTGGCTCCCAGCAATCACATTATGATCCCTTGAGAAGGGTCCTTCCTGCCAGGACCTGTTGGTCACTCTTCACTGATAGGCTTGTCATTGTTAGTCTGACTAGTCTTTGGACTTGCTTATTTTTCACACTTACGAGGTAATGGCTTTCCCAGTCCTATAGAAAAATAATCTTTTATCTGAAAAAGCTGCAGTGTGAATGTGATTCCTTTCTTCTGGTGCCCACAGGGTTCTGGGGGATGGAATTTAGTCTTAGCAGCATCCTGTACTTGTACTCTAAAGCTACATACTCGGATCTGATAACTGTGTTTCAGTTTTTAGTTGGCGGATGTGCATCAAACTATACTATGTTATTTTCTGTCTTGTCCTTGCACTAGCAGGTCTGAAAAGATGCAGGAACTTAAATTCCTTTTCTAAGAAAACCCCCAGGTTATTACTGACCACAGTTATCCTAAGTCCCAGTTCCTGTAAGTGTAAACCTTCCACTTTCTTGTGGGGAAAAAGCTACTCTGATTTTCAAATATTGCCTATTGAAACATCCTAATTAAAATTATCAAGAGGAAAAGAGAATGTTACTTATTTATTATTTACTGTAACAAGACATCCTTCTACTCAATATAATGTTTTTAGTGGTGGCCAGCTTAGGGAAACACAAGAGTTCCTCAGAGGCAGCTGTAGAATAACATGACCTTAAGGTACAGCTGTTCTTCCAGCTCCCTAGCAATTCCAGGTTGGCTGCTGTCTGGAGGTGCAGGGTTTCATGTGCCCTCTCAAAAATGCAAAAGAATACATCTTGTGTAAAAATATTTCTTCCTCTTTTAAGAAATTATCTCTAAAGAGATCACTTTTGTCTGTGAGATTTATATCTGTGCATGTTTGTAATAGGTTTATGTATTTATATGTATCTACACACACACACTTACAAGTGTATTTTTAAAAAGAAAAATAATGCAATATTAAAAATCATCTGTTTATGGAAGAATAACTTTTTAAAGTTTTTTGACCCACTAACTGATCGTGAAGTTGTGAAACATTCCCCATTCTCAAAAGTTTGTTTACATGCCTGCATGTGTCTATAAACAAAAAGATGTTATTCCCATTGGTTAAGCTCTTTTTAAAAGTGTAGCAAAATAGTAATAGCAAAGTGGCCGTAAATATTTAGGTCTCATTTTGCTCCTTTTCTTATGTTCTGAAAATTGTAATTTCAGATTAGCACGTTCTAATGTAAGTGTAATAGTAGATGTTTTTCTGTTTTAACATGGATTAGTTTTGCTCTCCTGAAATGATGGGAGCAAAAGGTGTTCCATGCTATAGTGCCTGTTTCTGCTCCCGTTTGAGGGAGAGGGAGAAAAGGTGAGAAAACAGTGTTGAGTGTGTGCTGCAGTCACCAATTCTCCTGGCTGCAGAGCAGAAGAAACCTCCTGGGAAGTTATTTGGCATCTAACGTAGGCAGCCATTGAGTTAAGCTGTCTTGTTTTGGTTGATAATGATTTTCTTTTCTGACCTTTATAACTAATTCACCTTCTTTGAGAAGCATTTAATGTGTGAAGACAAAAGGTTGTTTTTATTAATCTCTTGCCTCTTTGCATGCAGAACCAAGGGAGAGATGGTGCCGACTGAAAGGAAATCTGCTTTTTCTAATGAAAAATAAGGTAATTCATTTTCCTACTGCTTTTCTGGATGTGCTAGTCTAATGTGAGAACTTGAGTAATTCTTTTGGATGATAGCTATATTGGCATTGTGCTTTTAGGGACAAAAACTATAAATCACTATTATTAGAAGAGCGGAAATGAAAAAAATCCATTGTTTGCTGTCTGTAACACTGGCTATTCTTCATGATATCAACATCCTTTAGCTGAATCATAAATAGTATATACCCAGGGTCTGCTCATAACATACACAGGTCTAAATCCAGAATTACTCCACCAAATCCACTGGAATAATGAAAACAAAATCTCACAGCTAAACGAGGCATTGTGGCGATGTTCAAGATGCAATTTCAGACCCTGACTACAATTTTTTTAGCTTGATTTTGTAATCAAATCTGTTATACAGAATGGTATTTTCTCTTCCTTTGTTGTAAAAGGCAATTATATGCCTAATATGAAGGGGCCCGTTAAAATAGGCTCTGACCCTGACATGCAGTGGAAAGCATTGCACGAGCTGCTGAGTGCCCTCATTTGTCTTTGGCTTTATTAGGAGTTGAGGCCACTCATCTTCTGGAATGAACAAGCACTAAGTGTGGAATTGCCCTTTTTCCTACCCTTTCTGTCTGACACTGTGGACATGCTTCTGTAGTTGCCCGAAAATAGCACTGGACTGCAAAGAATTGAGGATAGTGTGCAGCCTGAGATGCTCACCTGTTAACAGTAAGTACTTTATAATTGGCTTCCAGGATATTTTTGTACTGGATGGACTAGCAGTTGGATGGAAATGATTGTGTGCTGCTGGGCAGACTGTGTTTTGTTGGAAAGATTTTTCAATGTGATATAGTGGCTTATCTTAATATAGTGATGAATGTGCACATATGGTACATTTTTAAAGCAGTGTTTGCTTTCAAGGCACTGTTGAGGAGCATGTGAGAGATTTCTGTATGTTTGCAAACAAAAGGAGACAGTAGGATGTGAGGGTTTCTCTGGCTTGAGTTTCATCCAGTTGCATTCCCCTGGGTCTGACAAGTTTAATGTAGGTGACAGCAAGCTCATGGCCACCCCTTTGTCACACCTTCATGCATTATCATTCTGCTGTATGACTTGCATAAACTATTTTTAGTGAAGGGCTTTAAATCTGAAACTACTCTCTTCTACACCACGCTCCTCCAAGTGCCCTATTTTCATGGGAGCCTTGGCATTTTGTGAAACAGTTTAAGCAAGTGTTTTGATCAACTTCGCAACAGTGAAGAAAGGAGTGGGAGAGTTTGTGGAAATCAACCACTAGGTCCACTTAGGCTTTTGAAATTCAAAGCTACCTTTTGAGAAGCTTGGAGAGTGAGACACAAATTAATGAATTGTTGCTGAAATGATTTAGGCTTTCAGGAAATGAATGGGATTTCCCCTTGAAATGCTGCAGTTTGATGGAACCAGTTACATAGGTGGGGGATTTTCACTCTACATCCAGGTCAGGGCTAGAAAACTGCATCTTGTTCTGGTTTCTTTGTTAAAACGAGTTTTCAAAATTTGCAGAAGTTACGGAAGGAACCAGGAGATTTGACAAATTTTACCTTATAGAAAGACAAGTGACATGATTAATGTCAGTGTTTTCAAAAGGTGATTTTATCAGGTACTTTCTTTAATTAGGGAGATCACAATAAGAGAGAAACTTGGAAATGGGAGTCAGACAAATGAATCTGATCAGAGAATGATTGGGCAGTGAAGCCCAAGTGTGGTGAGATATAGCAGGTGCTTAGTTTCAAAATGTCACAAGGTATACCAGACTCAGTTCAGAGACCACTGAGTGATTAAAGGGCAATGTCTTATGATGGATCAAACTAAATGATGTAGCACTTCCTGGTCAGCTTATATCCTAGGAATTTGTAAAAGTCTCTTTCAGAGGCTTCATCTGTTGGGTACTATAAAGGATAGCTTCTTTGACAAAGACAAATCTCTCTTGAATCTCATATCCATGTTTCAAAAGATGCAATTTATAGGCGTATTAAATAAAACCAAAGCAATTTGTGTGCTGTGAGGACAGAAGGGAGTGTACCCTGTATTTTGTTTTCTTCTTATATCATCCTAGAAATGAACTGGTTTCCTATCTAAAGCAGATTGTTAACATACAAAATCATAGTTTAAATTTTGAGAGCTAGTTTGCCAGTATAATAACAAAAAGTAATCTTATGTGAAAAGTTATTAAGCATCTTAATAAATGTGGTTGCCAGTTTTCTGCTTTTTGCTTGAATTAGCTAATGCAGTGTGTGAAAGGTATGTCCCACACAGAACTGATGAATACATGTTCCTATTTTTGTTGCTGGAATCTGACTTGGCTTATGGCTTGACGTGGAAAACAAGTAACTTTGATGTTTTGGGAGATCATCTGAATGCTGAACGATTAACTCCAGAAGGCAGTGTTATGAAGCAAAGCCTGATTTGCTGCTATTTGTTTACTGGTCTCAGGGGCATGTGCATGTCTGAATATACAAATACTTGGAGTTTAATGGCAGACTCTCATTTTACTTCAGATGTTCATAAATGATGCTAGTTGTATAAGAAGAATCTTCTCTATGAAATTGCAAAGAATGCCTCCCAACTTATCTGTGCTGTAAATCTTAAGTAGTGTGGGAATAAATTTTCAGTGTAGGGAGAAAATGTGGTTCATTCTTCAACTTTTTTATATTTGGATGAAGGACAATAAACTGTTAGGCATCTTAAGGACATTTATTTTCTTTGGTCTAGCAGCGGAGTTAGTTATTTTGAACTGAGACACAACCCAGCATTTGCTGGTGTTAGTGAAACTTTTTTCCTTTGTAGACTTGAGTGTGGAATAGCACTGTGTGGGTAGGTAGATGGTTTTTTTGTTGTTTTTTTGTTGTTTTTTTTTCCTGCCCCCAATTGGTTCTTTACCATATTGTATTGGTTGTAGATGGCCAAATTATAGCAGTGAGGGCTCTGCAGGAGTGACATCTGTGAAAAAGGGTCAGGGGCTCTGCACCAGACCCACCACAGGACATGGCTGTGGCCACCAACAATGCCAGTGGGGCCTCTGGGAAGATGTATTTAGGAAAGGGAAGTGTGAGAAATAGCCCTGCAAACACTAAAATCAGAAGGAGAGGATCTGCTCCAGGTGGAGGGGACCATGCAGGGGCATGTGGATATACTCTGAATGATCTGTAGCCCATGGCCAGCCCATGTTGGAGTTGGTTCTTCTGAACGGAGCTGTAGCTCAGGGAGAGGACCTGTGCTGGAGCAGGGGAAAAGCATGAAGGAGGAGTGGCAGAGAGGAACTGTTATGGACTATATATATATATATATATATATATAACCCCATTCCCTATTTCCCTTGTGCCACTTAGGAGGTGTAGACAAGGGAGAATGATTACTCAGAAATAATTGCTAATGTGTATAATAAATATTAGATAGTTATGTACCTTTTTTCATTAGCATAGGAGGGGACTTTTGTCTAGAAATTTTTGATCTCTTTGAGGATTGCAGTATTGTCTACTAGTTTTTGTTTTAATTACAGATCACAATTTTTAACAATGGTTTTCTTGAGGAAAAAACCCCAACATAAGCCAACAAAACCAGAGAGCAGTGCATATTTTTGCCATGCTCTTTCACTTCCTTTTTGTTTTCTGTTCATAGGTCCTTCAGAATAATTTTGTGGTTTTCTTTCCACTACAGGGATAAATATATTATTTTGGCCTTTTTCAGTTTCTTAATCCTTATGCCAATTCAGGGCTGGATTTCAGCCTAAACTGTTGTTTGCCATAATGTATGAATTTGGAGTCATAGCTAGTAATGTAAAGAAAGAAGCTATCTAACCCATCTATGGTTCATTTTCCCATAGCCTAATATTCCCAAATAGTGGTGCTGACACTTAAGCAGATTTGTAAATTGCTTTGCAATCTACACACAAAAAGATACATTAAAAAGTACAATTATGTTTTTGCATCTCAGTAATAGCTCCAGAGGGCCTATTATGTTCTACTGAGTAAACATGTTGACATTGCTTCTTATTTTTGAATATGTATTTAGGAATTTATTTAAAAATGGATTATTGATCAATGGTCTGTAGTGGATTCTCTAGGAGAATCATTAGTGTCCACTGTGTAAATCTTGCACAGCTTGTGCTTTAATGACCCTTTGGAGGTAACCATTCCAGCCTGTCAGGTCACTTCATCCATGCACTGGCTCAGTAATCTCATTCTGCTTTTGCGTGGGAAAAGTTGCCTTTTAAGATTTTTGTGGTGTACTGATTTTTAAAAATTATCATGTAGAAAGAAAAAAGTTTATTTTACAGGTGACAGTACTGAAAATGAAAATAAAAGCTGCTATGAGTGCTGAAAGTATCTTACATTAGAAGTAATATTTCACACAATATTATAAACATGTTTTGTTTTTTTTTCCCTGTAATCTAAGCAGTGTTATGGTAGCAAACTTGTATGGCACATTCATACTTCAGCAAATCCATATCCTTCTTTCCTGACCCCAAACCAAGGGATTTATACTGGCCAGAGCCAATCCATGGACTTAACTACAGATGTAAATTAGAGTGCTGTAATGCACCTAATGCCAGAGAGAATTATGTAAAAGGTGGTGAATATTTTGAGACTTCTCTTGTAATGAATTAAATTTTGTTAAACCAAGTGCATTGTTGGGCTTAAGCTTTTGTAGACAAGTTTAAAGAGCAAGTCTAAATGGTTATGCTATCAATAAAAACAAGCTTTCCTGTAATGTATGAAAGCTTAACATAAATTATGTTGTTACAGCATTTATCGCAAGTGTAATGTGTTATTAACAGTTGGCAAAAAAAGCCTGAAAGTAAGATTTCAGATTGACTCATAAATCAATAACCAGAGAACCACATGCAGGGTAGAAATAATAGAATAATGACATACTCTTAAATTTCTGATGGGAATTACATTGTAATGCAGCTGTGAAAATGTTATTTGGGTTTTCATGGCATAATTGTGTGTAAGTTCAGCCATAAAAACATGAGAATCCATCCGAGAATCTTATCTGCATCAGGCAGGCATACACAATGTATTTTCACCATGTATATCTGTGGAGTTTCAGTATTTTTCTCTCAAATTTGATAATCTAAAAATATTCTTACAGAATGAGATTGCTTTTTATATATTGAAGCTGTGGAGTCTTTTCTGATCTGTTAGAATATGAAGTTTCTGTGTGTGTGCATGTGTGGCTTAGCATTCTGTAAGTCAGTGATCTCTCCAGGGCATCTTGAAATAAAAGTGTCTCTTCTGGCTAAGGATGTACTTATTATAAACCATTTTTCAGCAGTGATTTTAATTTTCTAGAGCATGCTCTGTGTCAGTTTAAAGACTGAGCAGCTGAATAAGTGCTGCTGCACAATGTAGCATAGCTTTGGGATTGAATGTCATTGCTCAATGTGGTTTTTCTCTGGCTATAAACTACACGTATGATATTAGTTATGAGCACGTTCTGCAATATCTGCAAGCTGAGGAGCAGGTAAGTGAATCTATGGCCATAGGTTTCAGTGAAATATGTTGTTGCTGTGTTGGTAAGGTTTTGATTTGAAGTAGGAGGTGTGCTAAATGGAGAAGAAAGTGGAAAAATTACAAAACTGTGGCACAGGCAGGTCCGAAAGCCTTATCACCCCTTCAGGGTTCAGAAGTCTCAATGTGTTTCTGAGTGTTCTCAGCCCCAGAGTAGCTTGTGGTTCTGCCTGCACTTAACTGGGATGTGAGTTGTCCTCTGGCTGTTGGAATGTTAGGTATATAACAATGTATGTGTGCATATAAAGGTATAGCTATCCATAAATATGGAAATATCAGGCAGTGTTTAGTGAAGAACTCGAATGTGGTTGTGTTGAGAGGAGAGATGTTGCCATGTGGGCTTTGAACCTGCCTTAGTGTTAGGTATTTTCCTGTTACTCCAGACATGCATTCAGGTCAGTGAGATATCTTATTTATATTTAAAGTCCCTTACTTATATTTGGTCTTTTTTTAAAGAACCAATTTTGCTCCCCCTTATGTTATACTGTGAAGGCATTTTTGAAAGCTTATATTTTTGCATACCTTAATTTAAATAGGTTTTTTTGGTCAAGATTTCATATTGGTTTTAGCCATTTTGGGTTGGGAGAATGCTGTGCAGAGAGCTCTGTGCTAGCTGAATGCTGTAAACTCTGGCTTCAGAACCCTGCTGAGCATGATGTGCACAGTGCCAATGCCAAGCCCTGTGACAGCAGAAGGCCACCTCTCCTTGGGTGAGCAAGGGCACGCTGGGAGTTTGTTCCCAAGGGTCTGTGCAGTACCACTGAGGTCTGTCTGCTGACTTTTGCTGCAGTCTGCTTCCCAGCAGTACTTGAAAATGCAGCTTATGACCATTGAGGAATGAGAATAATCATTTGCTCCTGTTTTTACTATGAATTGAATGACTTTGTATCTCTCATTTCCCTTCTTAACAGGATCCTGGCAAGCCCTACTGCCCTTTTGCCATCTGATTCCCTCAACTTTCTTGCTGCTTCTTCTACCTCCCAGCCAGATATGACTGTCTTGCTTTCCACGTAGTAAAGCCCTCTCCTTCCATCCACTGCTCTTGGAGCCAGACCTTTCTTATACCCTGTTCTCACTTAGATAATCCATCCTGTCTCCTGGTTTTCCTCAGTGTCTGTTTTCATCTCTTGCTTAACTTGTTCCGCGCCTTCCTTTCCTTTGGCTTTTTCATGGTGTAAGCAGGCTCAGTGAGGCTCCTTCCTCTTTTGTGCCTGCCTGTCCTTGCCCTGCCTGCTTCACCTGCTGTGCCCACTGCTCAGTTTGATATCTGAAATATTGCTTTGTTTCCAGTGTCCTCCACTGCATTTCCATCCCAGAATCCTCCCTGCTCCTGTTGCTATTCCTTGCACTCTACAGAACATTTTTACCAATCGTTGAATAAACTCTTCTAAATGAGAGCTAAGAAGAAATCTCTTGTTTGTGTTTGACAAAGGGCAAAAAGGAGCCACAGTTGGGGGGTGAGCAAGTGTTGGAAGCAACAGCCATTCTCAACTTCTTCCACTGATTTTATTCTTTTGAGGGATTAATGCTATCAAAGCGTATATGAGAAAAGGTAACTTTAAACTGAATATTCTTCAGTATTAAGTTGCATCTAGATCTGCCTCAATACCTGTTTGTCCAAACTGCACTTTCATCTTGCCTTTCAGAGACCTCTTCCTGTGCATTTAACCATGAATTCAATTTCGGTGGGAATCAAAAAGCTGCTTAATCTTTTCTGTCAAATTCTTTCTCCCATTGCTTTTAATGGCTGAAGCAAACATCACTTCTCTTCCTGCCGCTCGTATAATTTTTAGCATTGCTTTCAACAGGAATGGGTTTCTAAATATTCGTGTTCTGGCTATCTTTGTGCTTTACAGATTCTTTTTAAGATAGACAGCTCTTTCCGACTCTGTATCACCTATAAGTCTGAACTGGGCTAATCTAATTTTGCATTTTCATTTACTGAAACATCCTTCTCCTTTTCTTGGTAAAGAAGACATTTGATTATATCCATTAGACCCATTAGACCTCTTGAAAAAAGGTTTTCCTTAGGTTTTTATTTTTGACCGTCACTTTTTCCTTTGTATCAGATTCTTGTGTCCTTCCTTTTGTAAGCTTTTTGTGTTCACTGTGAAGATTTTTTCCCAGTTTCCAGTACCCTTCTTGTTCTTTTCTGAAGTTTTGTTTAAAGTTCTGATTCTGAGCTCTGTCCAGCACACAACAAATATGTTCATAAATCTGTCAAACCAGCAAGGAAAGTACCAAAACAAGACACTTAATAAAAAATGTAATCTCATTATCTTCCCCAAAGTTCTGCCTTTACAAATCATCTTTGTTATAATGTTTGCCAGAAGCTCACAATTATATGTTTTTATTTAATGTTCATTGGCTCTCGTGTAGTCTGATGAGGGTTTGCATGTCTGTGGTGTGTAAACTCTCGAGCTTTCTTGTTTATAGTCAGTGTTCTCTATCTGTCAGTGGTTAATATCATAGGGTCCTGTGATCCCTGAGCTGCATTTGTAAGCCCTGGGGTGATAAATATAAACTTTTAATCTGAGCAAATCCCTGATTTTGGGAGTGTTATCTAATAGAATTAGCTCAGTTTAATTTTTTAAAAATTGTTGTGTTCTATGCTATCCCTGCAGCAATTGGTGTATTTTAACTGTGTAATAGATCAAATTGTATGTTACAATTACGTAATTGATGGTAATCAAGCACTAGTCTTGTTTAGACTAGATAATTGTGTAGATAACTGTATCTAACAAAAGGTTATTGAGCATCCCCATGTGGTTCTGTCTCAGTTCAGTGGATTTGGTGCTGCTCTGTGGTGGTTCTGAGTTTGTCAGATCCTTTTGTTGAACAGCTTCTTAAGTGACTATAGAGAGTCCTGGGAATGAGTGTGCATTCACTATTTGAAATAAATTTCCAAGATCAGGACTCAATTAACTTCCATACTGTGCTGTTTTGGGGAACCTGGGGGGGGGCAGTTCTTGCAATGCAAGCTATGGTTTTTAGAGAGGACTCTAACAGCTGTCTGGTTTGGGTTAGAGGAGACCTGATAGCTCTATTGGAGACAAGAAGGGCTTTGAAATGCTGTGCACAAGTCCCGAGCAGAAATTGTGTAGCAGTCTATAACTGAGTAGATGGCAAGTGAAGTATTTGGTATTTATCTCATGAAATATTAGCTTTTAACACATGAAAGAAACTTAGGGATGGAGCGAGGCTAATAATACCAGTGTATTAACATGCCACATTAAGAGATGGCTCCTGCTGCAGTCTGTGAATCTGCACTGAAGGGAATCATGGAAATGTTTTGGTTTGTGTTTTGAGGTTGGTTTTAAGTGTAGCTGGAAGAGCTTCTCAGCCCATGAAATTGTTTTGCTTCCCAATGCGTGCCAGTGAAGGACCTCTTAGGAAAAGAGAACCAAATCAAACCAAGCACAGAACCGGCACTTTTGATTATGTTCATCTGAACTGGGATATTACTCTCAGTGAATATGCTGTGAAAGATTGATCTTGGCAGTAGCATACCTACATTTCTTTATTGCTGAATGACTAGTAATCAAAGAAAGAACTCCCCACATTTCATTAAAAAAAAAAAAAAAACAGGCCAAAATAAACCACCTCAAAAAACCTATGGCTTGCAACAGATTTCTTCTGTTTAAGGTACTAAACTAGTTTGTGAGGATACTGTTGCTAAACTCTTCCTTCACTGAAAGTGATCTGTGCCTTATATGAGGTATTATTCGTGTTTCATTATTCTGTTGTATGGATAGTGTAGCCTGGCTACCAGTCTGTGCATGCTGGGCTTTTCTATTGCATCAGTTTGTCTCACTTTAGACTCTAACCTCCGTTTAAGTTGCTTTAAATTTTGTTTATAAGGGAAGCTGTCAGTAGATGGCAGCAGCAATCTCCTCAGCTAATAGTTTCAGGTTACCAGCCAAATGAACGTCTTATATTAATGTTAACTAATCCTGAGGAAAAACACTCCATTGAAGTAATTCAGTGTGGGCAAAACTCGCTTTTATTCTTGGCCTAAAGCAGGATTTTGATGCCAGGGGCTGTTGATTAACCTCGGTTTAGACTTTCATGAGCCGGCTTATGAGCGAAGAAGGGAAGCCAGAGGAGTCTGTGTACAGCTAGAGACATCTTGCAGCTGCTAAGTGATTGATGGCAGCCAGCCCAAGGAACTCGTGGGTGGAGCCCAATGGACCATTAAAGATGTTCGGGCTAGGCTGCTTTCCCCACCATATACTCATTTTATGATGGTTGTGTTTAGCACAAGGGGGAGAGGGGCTGTGCATATATATATATATATATATATACATATATATACATACACATGCATTTCAGGGTGCTGCAGAGGGTCCAGCCTGCCATACCCTCTGCCCCTTCAGGAAGTGAAGCATAAAGGGCTGTTTTGTTATGTCCTCGTTCTTTCCTGAGAGAAGTTGACACAGGATCTGTTTTGTGGCTGTCACAAGGTGCCTCAGGGAGGGGCTGTTTTACCCCTCTCTCTGGCCCAGCTGTAACCCCGATGCCGTGGCCTGGGTGCTGTAGTGATGAAGGGTAACTTTTTTGGGTCATCTTGACACCAGCACGAGGATATCATGAAATAGAGGAGATCAGCAGTGAAGAGCAGCAAAGCTTCAGGCATCTGGTTGTGCCAAGAAGAAAAAGGCTGGGTTTTTTATCCATCTCTAGCTCTGAGCTGAGATTTTAATTTTTCCCTGAAGAAGTTGAATAGCTCTGATTTGTAAGAAAGGCTGTAGTGCTATCCTACCCTCGCATTTGGGATGTCAGCAGCTGTTGATTGTTAAGGGCAGAATGGTGCCTTCTTGTACAGTATCTCTACTGAGCACTATTTACTATTCCCATTCTTTTTCTGACCAGCCCTGAGAACTGAGCTGAGTTCTCCACAGTGCCACCAGAGCTTATTTGCTGAGTGGTGAGAGCTTATTTTAACTCCAGTGTTATAAAAGTGGTTGTGCTTTGCTAAATGTGTATGGGTTGCACTTATCAGCACTGAATTTCATTTAATATTTGATCACTTGGTGGGGATACTGAGAGCCTTTAGCTCTGCCTTCAGTTATCACCTTGGTATACACATTGTTGTACCTAGGTATCTATTAATAGAAAATATTTGCCTTTTATGCCTTTCCAGGGTAGTTTTTCCAAGCAATTGGCCAAGGACCTTGTAAACATCTTTTAAAAGAAAGTTAATGTATGCTACACCAACGCTTCTGATTGCTCTACCACGTTTGTGACATGTGACTTCTACAAAACCTGTTAACTCTTTACCTTCCTATCATTTTATTTTTATAAATTTCTCTTATTTTACTCTGTGTTATAATTTCCACCCATTAGTCCACCACAGTGGAGTTCTTCATTAGAAAGATTTGAAATCTGCTATTATGTGCCTGCTTGTAGAAGATTAATAATAATAGCTACAGGCAAGGATTGGCCGGGATATTAACCAAATTTTAGCTTTTTAGGGTAAGTTTCCTATCTAATTTAGCTATCTAATAGAAGTTTAGAAGAAGTGAAAGATGGGGAAAACCATCTGTAGCTGAAGTCATGCATGCTGTATTTTCCTTTGTAGAAAGAAGGAGACAATGGCAGATTTTATGCATTAAAAGAATTGCTAGGTTTGGAAGAGTTTGATTATATGTTCTTGTGGGTGATTTTTTTGCTGTTTTTATTTTAGACAAAATTTTTAATTTAGTGTTACCATCTTAGTGGGGTTTTTTGATAGTGTGTTTTTATTTTGTGTGGGATTTGGTCTTTGTTTTGGTGTGTGTGTGTTGGTTTGTTGTTGTTTTGGCTTTTTAGTAATCACATGCATCTGGCTTATAGGCTTACTCAAGTTCTTAGACTTTGGCTCTCCTCAGTGTTTGAAATGTCTGCCTGATATTGAATGTATCTGTAGACTTTTGCCATTGACCTTTTCTTTAGAGCAATATTTATAAAGACTAGAACAAATGTGGAACACAAAAGCTTCTGAAACAAAAATGGATATCTATGTGCTGTTTCAGAAGGGTATAAAAGCCTTCCTAATATAAAAACATTCTGAAGTTTTCCCATGAGAGAAGATATGCCTGAGCATTAGCCCTGATGTCTCCTTTTTCTCACAGCCTTACACATGAGTGCTAATGGATCAGCTCTTTAGAGAATTGCAATTAATTCTATTTCTGCTAAGTGCACTGCAGATACCAGTGCAGCATGGCAGGTGTGTGACAAGCTCCTAAGTCCTACCCACCTCAGGTGGTTTGATTTCATTGGAGTAGGGATCATGGGATGCAGCAGTACTGCTTTTTTGCAGGAGTTATTTGGATGATGTAGGTTTGCTGATGTGCTACACAGTTGAAGTAGAATGAGAAAATACCCCTAATATAAATATCCAGGGACACATGACCATTTCAAAATTAGTTGGTGGAACTGCTTTTAGCTGACACAGTATTTGGGATATCTCCTAGATATATAGAAAGCTTAAATAA
>VZRO01002828.1:13995-24459 GCA_013397915.1 Daphoenositta chrysoptera | reverse complement strand
TGGGCGCGGAGGAGCTGCGCAGCCTGGAGCTGGAGCAGAGCCGCCACCGGGACCTGCTGCTGCTGCCGGAGCTGCGCGACTCCTACGAGAACCTCACGGCCAAGGTGCTGGCCACCTACGCCTGGCTGGACGCGCACCTGGACTTCCAGTTCGCCCTCAAGGCTGACGACGACACCTTCGTGCGCTTGGACGTGCTGGTGGAGGAGCTGCGGGCCAAGGAGCCGCGGCGCCTCTACTGGGGCTTCTTCTCGGGCCGCGGGCGGGTGAAATCCGGGGGGAAGTGGAAGGAGAGCGCCTGGGTGCTGTGTGATTATTACCTGCCCTACGCGCTGGGCGGCGGCTACGTGATCTCCGCCGACCTGGTGCGCTACCTGCGGCTCAGCCGGGACTACCTGAACCTGTGGCAGAGCGAGGACGTGTCCCTGGGCGTGTGGCTGGCGCCCATCGACGTGAAGAGAGTGCACGACCCCCGCTTCGACACCGAGTACAAATCGCGGGGCTGCAGCAATAAGTACATAGTGACTCACAAGCAGAGCATCGAGGACATGCTGGAGAAGCACCAGACGCTGGCGAAGGAAGGGAAGCTCTGTAAGGAGGAGGTTAAACTCAGGCTTTCCTACATGTACGACTGGGGAGTGCCTCCCTCCCAGTGCTGCCAGAGGAAGGATGGCATTCCCTGAGAGCCTCAGGAAGGAGGAGGCCAAGCCGTGATGGACTCTGGTTGCTGTTACACGGGGAGAGTCCCATTAACGAGGGGTTAATTACTCTTAAACAGATTTTGCACGACTCATTCTGTCACCCTGGGACTCCCCGGGAGCTGCTGACGTGGCATGGTTAGAGTTGCTTAAAAAAAAAAAAAAAAGGTGGCAGAAAGCACAGAAAGTCTCAAATGCCAGGATTGAAGGCAAATAAAAGGGGGCAAAACACGGATAGTAGAGAAGATCAGGGGGAGAGAACTGGAATGAAGAGTTGCTGGGAGATTTTGAACGGATTCTGAGGTTTATTTGCTAAAGATCATGCCAGGCTTTTTATGCTGATAAGACTGGAATGAGGCTGCTGTTCATTCCTTGGCGAGGAAGTGGCAGCTTGGCACGGAGGGAAGAGCCCAGGGAGCTGCTGGTGCCAGAGGGAGCAGGTTATTGCCACAGGCAGGAAAAGGGATCGGCTTTTCCTGGGATCCCTGCAGGGAGAGCTGTCTCTGGCAGGGAATGGAGGTATTAAATCTGTTGATTTGTCTCTGAGCTTTTTGCTGTTTTAAAGGCAACGTGTACATAAATTATCTGGCAGCTACAAAGTGTATTTAGGGAGGTGGCTGAGTTGGGTGTTTGGCAGATACAGAATTTATTCTCTTATTTTGGGAGCATTTTCCTGCTGCAAAACCTCCAGGTGTTGTTTTTAGCTCATCCTCCACAAGAAACATTTTCCTCCACCAGTCAGTAACTCCCTGGCTGCTCCAAGACATTGCAGACTTCAAATTTATATTTATTTCTGATATAAATGATCAGGAATTGATCGATGGAAGTTCCAAAAACATTGCCCAAATGTGGGGACTTAGGGTATAAAAGTGAACTTTGTGTAGTCAAGAGAAATGGGTTCCCCCACCCCAAAAATTCCACTTTGAGAACTTTATTTCTCTTTTCAGGACACTAAAGAGTCACATTTAGGTGCCCAAAACTGGGGGAATTCCCTCCTTCTCTCCAAAAAACAGCTTGGAGAGGAACTAAAATTGAATTTACTGAAGTGACACATCCCCAAATGGGATTTTGTTCCTCAATCCTGGCTACACCAAAATAACCCTGGCGCTGGCAGAGGTCACACAGGGCTCAGACGTTGTTTATTTATCTCCAGACCTCCGGCTGAGCCTGCAATTCAAACATTTTTGCTCCAAAACACCAATATTTTTTCCAGTGCTACTCCAGTCCCCTGTGCCAGCTGCAGCTCTTGCAGTGTGAGCAGTTTTTACTTTGTAAATGTAAAATTTGGGTTTTTCAGTGTCTTTTTGGTGTTTGTTGCACTCTGCACTTTCATTCCCATTCCATTCCCTCCTTCCCAGCTCAGTGTCTGGAAGAGACAAATGGCAAAGAATTTTTTTTTTAAAAAGGTGCCAATATCTCTTTATTTTTTGCTTCTTAGCAAAATTAGGAATTCATACCAAAGGGATCAATTATGGGGTGGTTCTTTTTTGTTATTCTCTTGTTTTAATTAATTATTGAGGATTAAAAATCTTCTGCAGAGGATTTTTCTATTTTAAAAATTTCGACAAGGCTTTGACTTCCTCCTAAAACAAAATTTAAATATTGAAAACCTCAAGTATTTCAGCATGTTAAACTAAATTATTATTAGCATCCATCCTAATGCATGCTTAGGAATTACCAGGGAATGTGTTTTTCCCAAAATATCCCATTCCAAACCAGGAACTCACCAAGATGACAGCAAATTTCAAATTTTTCACCATCCATTTGCCATCTGAGGTTCATCAGTGTTGTCTGTAAATGTGATTATAAATACTTGTAATGTGAATATTTATTTATAATTCTTGCCAGTGTGTTCTCTGTAGGAAAATAAGCTACTTAAATGTCATTTTACATCCGGGAGGTGCTGTAACATCCATGAAAAACAGGGATCAAGCAGGGCTGGAATTTTTAGGGATCCAAGCCATTATTTAAAGCTGGGTCAGGTCCATGTGCTGTTTATCCAATTCCACCCAGAACTGGCTCCGTGGAAGTTGTTCCCATTGGGAATTTGACTCCTCTCCCCCCCCAGAAAAGTGGTTTTGATTTCTCAGAACATTCCTGGAGAAATGCTGGAGCTCCAGCTGGGACTGGAGCCTGGCAAAGCTCACCCAGGAATGGTGGGGACAACTCCAGCCTGGATATTCCACGATTTTAGGGATCGTTCCCACCCTCGGTGGTTTGGGAAATCGGGATCTTCTTTCCAGGTCAGGTTATCCCAAGTTTTGCTCCGGTTGGAAAACGCAAGAGCTTTGCCACATCCTTGGGAATTGCTTTGAATAATTTTAATTTCCCTTTCCTTTCATTGCCTTCCTCTCCAAGGAGAGCCCTTGGATTCCAATCCCAGCTCCCTGGGAAATTCCCAAATGAATAAAAAAGATATTTTATTGCTTTTCTTGGGATGTTTTAGAGGCAATTGGAATAATTTGGGAGAGAGCAAACAACTGGAAGTGGCATTTTGTGGTTGGATCAATGATCCTTGAGGTCTTCTCCAGCCTTGATGATTCCCTGATCCCACATATTTTGTGGAAGAACCCAGAAAAAAACCCCAAAACATTGAGTTTTAATTTATATTTTACCTAAAAAAGACCTTTTAAGGTTATTTGGAGTCATCAAAATGTGTTTTAAATGAGTGAATCACTACAATTTTAAAATTAAAACGGTCCCAAATTCGTATTTGGAGCCAAATCTGAAGCACTTTTGGAATAATAAATTAATTTAACAATTAGCAGGGTAATCAAAGGCTCTTTCCCACCTTCTCAGGATTAAATTCCTGATTTCTGCCATCATCTCCAAGTGTTTTATGGGATTTTTTTACACTTCAAAGCCATTCTGGGATCATTTTTATCTCTGGAAAATCAGGATGAGGAGCTTGATTTCAGATTTTTGGGAGAATATTTCAGTCTGCTGAGAAATAATTTGGATTTTGGGTTTTATTGCAACTCTCAGAGTGGGAATTTTGGGTTTAATCAAAATAAAATTACCCAGGAGCAAATTTATCTTTATTTTTGTAGCTATTTGTTTATTTAAAGTGTTTCTGTTGGGTTTTTCCTCCTCGATATTTTATATTTTTAATATTGTTATTAAAATTCTCCCCTCAGCTTTCCTAGATCTGAGTGTGTTCCACAATAATTTAATTTATTTTGGCATCCAGTAGAATTATCTGTACCATTCTTGAGCTTTTTGGTAATTCCAGATTATTTAAATTAAAATAAATGAATTAAAATTAAAAGAAATTACTTTGTAATCAGGTATGAATCAGAAATTAATAGAAATTAATTGTTCATTATGTTCTCTGATCAAATCTAAGAATTAATACTGAATTATTTAGATCTGGCAATGGCATAAACTCAGAAAATTTGCTTTATTTTCCAGTAATTTCTTTAAATTATGTGGCAAAATAAATATTGAGGCATTCCTTGCTTTACTAAATAAATTAAATAAATCATTAAATAAATTAAATTTCACTTGAAAACCTCTCAAGCTTCTGAGAATTCCTATAATCACCTCAAAAAATACCAACAAATAACTCTAAAAAATTGCTATTCTTGTATTTGAATATTTTCTTTTCTGAGTGTTCTTTGCTCTGTTGCATTTTGGACAAAATTTGAATTTCCTGGAGTTTTTTTGAGGATTTAATTGGTATTTCCTGACATTTCAGGGATCAAGGTGGAAGCTCTGATGGAGAATTTGATTTTTATTGTTTTTTTTTTCAGCAGAGCTGAAATTTTGGGGATTTCTGACAACCTTGGAGCTGCTTCAGAAGTTCCAGAGAGGGTGAAATGAAAATAAAAATAAATAAAAATAAATGTCAGCGATTTCCCTTCCCATAACACAGAATTCCAGCATAAACAAGGAATTAACTCTGCTCCAACCACCGCCCCTTGAAACTCGTCCATATCCTGTTTTTTTCCAAGGAAATCACAAATAAAAGGAATTTATTCCCAAGATAATCTCCATTTTCACATCTCATCCACCTCATCTTTATTTCCCAGGAAAATTGAAAATAAATCCATTTATTCCCAACATAACATCAATTTTCCCAGTATTTTCTCCACCCAGGAAAATTACAAATAAATCCATTTATTCCCAGAATAACTTCCATTTTCACATTATTTTATCCACTTTTACCCCTTATTTTCTCTGGAAAATTGCACCTCAGAAGCAAAATCAGGTGAGGATGAGGCTAAATTCTTTTAAAAGGAATATTTGCCCCCGATTTCCTTGGAATATTTAATCCCTGCATTCCAATATTTTTAAAACTGATTTTCCTCCAAATGTAAAACATTCCATGCTCATACAAAGAACTCAAACTTTCCACAAAGATCTAAAAATAATCCTATTTTTTTTCCACAAATAATTCCAAATAACTTTGGGATTTTGCTGTTGAAGCGAAGGGATCCATTTGGATTTTAATTGGAGTTTATTTGGAATTTATTTTGGAATTTATTCC
This sequence comes from Daphoenositta chrysoptera, assembly GCA_013397915.1. Taxonomy (NCBI): domain Eukaryota; kingdom Metazoa; phylum Chordata; class Aves; order Passeriformes; genus Daphoenositta; species Daphoenositta chrysoptera. The sequence goes on along the minus strand of VZRO01002828.1, from coordinate 19,275 downwards.
CAAATTTTCCTGCCTGTCCGAGGCAGCCGCTAGGTGTCACTCCATGCCTTTGGAAGCATGGATTCCTTAAAAAAATGGGAATTAAACTGACCAAAGACAGTTGTGTATGGCTAAAATCTGGTGGTGTTCTCTAATTTTAACATAAAATGATTGGGGAAAAAAGGAAAAGCAATTTTCCAATTTAAAAAATGGAATTATGAGGGAATTATTAAGGATGGAGCCACCGTATTTTTCCATGGAATTAAGGGAAAAATAATGCGAGAATCCCTGAGACTTCAAGACAAACCTTTGCAAAAGCCAAAAAAATGCCCCCAAAATAGAGGAAAAAACAATAAAATTAATAAAGTTTAATTAAAATTAATAAAAAATAATAAAAATTTAATTAATTAACAATATTCTGGGAATTTTTAATGGAACAACTCCAGACAACCCAGTCCCTGTGTCCCCTTTTAATCAAGAATTTTTGAGGTTTCCTGAGCTGAAAATTCCATGGATTTGAGTTGGGAAATTTCATTTTCTGAAGGAAAACCATTCCCTGGAATTCCTGAAGGATTTAATTCCCAAACCTGTCCACGTGGGACCCCTGCTCCAACTTTCGGGATGATTAAAGAACGTGTAGAAATTAAAAATTCCCATTAAAAATTATTCACACTCCAGGAGCTTCCCAGGTGATTTTTTCTGGGATCAGGAACCGATTCCTCTTTATTTTCAACTGAAAGACAATATTTGTTTGATGCTGAAATTTAGGGAAATCGAGAATTTTGTTACATTTGAGGAACAATTGCTGATGGAAAACATGGAAAAAAAAGTGGAAAAAATCCAGACACTGCTCCAAGTTTTGAGGAAAGCTCAGAAATCCGTGATCCCAGAGATCCACGGAGCTTCCTTCCAAATTGGGAAGGAACATCCCCTCATGGAAAACCACAATTCCCAACTTCTGGTGGTCCCTGTCATTCCCTTGACAGCCAAAATCCCGGGAATTTATTCCCTGTTTATTTTCCACTCTCCAGCTCTGGCCAAGTGGAGCGGCTCCCACCAAATTCTGGATCCACCAGGAACAGAAAAGGCTGGGAAATGAGTAATTCCCTATTTCTGAAATCAAGGAAAATGTTGTTGCCGCTGATCAATGGATTTGGGACGGTGCCAGAAGGGCTTGGAGTCATCACAGCTCGAGCCACTGGAAAAACATTTACCCAGAGCTGATCCTGGCCGGGAGAATTCCAAATATTTACTTTGGATATTTATTTTAGGGAAGGACACGAGCCAGGATTAGGATCTGGATTGCCAAAATCCCAACGGCTGAGGTGCTAAGGGCTGGAATTCGGGGCCAATCCCTCTGATCTTATCTCGTCTCATTGTTTCTCCTTCTTTCCATGCCCTGCTCCCAGGAAAACAAGTCCTGCTCCCCCGGGAATTTTCTGGGCTGGATCCAGGCCGGATCCGTGGCTTTGCCAAACCCGAGTCCCAGACTGGGATTAATTTGGGAGTTTTTTGCAGTTTCCTGGGTGATTTTTTCCGCCTGGATTTGCAGCTCCTCAGAGTCCAGAGCTGCTCTGCAGATGCCGCTGTCCCTTCCCAAAGGCAGATCCCGCTGGGTTTGGGACAAAAAAACATCGGGAAAATCCTCAGCCACACCAGGATTTTCCCAATTTCGAGGTGCTGTGCACGAGAAATTGGAAAAGTTGGAGTTATCCTGCTTTTCTTTACCATTCCCAGCCCTTTTATTCCATAGGGATTCCTGGCTAGGAAGAAGTTGTGGGTTTTTTTTTTTCTGTCCTGCAAAGTTCTGCAGGGTGGGGGTCACTCGGCTGCTCCTTGGAATCTTGGAATTAAGGCTGGAAAAACCTTCCAAAATATGAATCCGAGCATTAACCCAGTCACCACCAAACCGTGTCCCCAAGTGCCACTTCCACAGGTTTTTGGGACACTTCCAGGGATGGTGACTCCACTCTTCCCTAGGCAGCCCATTCCAATGGTTGGCCACCCTTTCAGGGAAGAAATATTCCCAAATATCCAACCTAACCCTGCCCTGAGCAGGATTAATGCACAGTTGGCCTTTTTTTGTCCTAAAGGAAGAGCTGAGCAGTAAATTGGAGTCGGGACTCCTGGAACCTCCCCTCAGCTCACTCCATATCCACGGACAGGCTTCCCAAATCCCAGCCCGGTGCTGTGGATCCGTAATTCCAAAGGAAAGGAGTGGGAAGAGCCGCTAAAATGAAATTATTGCCTCCGTTTCTCCCTCGGAACACTGGGGACAAATCATTGCCCTCAGGCGCCGATCCCAAAGGCTTTGGGCTGCAGGCATGGCTGGATTTAGGGAAGAGCCCGGTTATCCTACACTTTATAAAATTCCAATCTGGCTCCTGAAAAGCTCCATCAAAGGCAGAGCCCGTGGCTGGGAGGTTTCTGAGGACAGGGAGAGGGATAAGAAAACAATAACCGGGATCCGATTTCTTCGGAGTGGCGGGAGGAGATAATTGGAGTCTCCAAGAGCTGCTGATAAGATCAGACTCAGTTGCTATTTTCAGGCTCAGACAGGAGGGCTGGAGACACCGAAATAAATCCTAAAACCTGAGCCCAGGGAGCTGCAGGCTCCCAAAGAGTTCTTTCTCCACGGAAATCCATCAATTTTGCCAGGTGTGGGACACCGGGATTGGCCCGGTTGTCCTCGGGGGCACCCCAGGGGTGGCAGATGGGGAAGGACTGAGGGGAAAAGGGGATTGAAGGGGGAAAACGACCTTGCTTTAATTCCAAGAGGAATTTTCTCCTCCTTGGGGTGTCCCAGCAGCAGCTCCCTGCTGCAATTCCTGCGGGGAGAGAGGCAGGGAACAACTGGAGCCCGGGGCAGGAGGCTGGAAAAGCAATTCCCGAGTGGAGTCAGGGTCCCCTGAGGGCACCCGATCCTGGCAGCGGCTCCAGATGGAACCTCAGGCACCACCTGGGGGAAGATAAAACAAACCTGGATTGGGAAACTTGGAGAGCTTGGACTAATTCCAAGCTTAAAATTCCCGTGGAATTTGGGGACAGGCCCGGGCTCTTCACAGCCATGGCAGGACGAGGGACGACGGGCACAGTGACATGGGAGGGGTTCAAACTGGATTAAAAGGAATTGTCCTCGCCATTCCACAGTGAATTACTGGATCAGCTTGCCCGGGGAGGCTGTGGAGTCTCCAGCATTTCAAATCCAAGTGGATAAATCCCCGAACAACCCCAGCAGGAGGCACCTCCAGAGGTTTTTCCAGCGTTAATTATCCCAGGATTGACAGCAATCCTGCCTCCCCTCCCCTCTGATGTGCCAGGGCTGGTGACAGAGGGGGGATACCCCAGCAGCAGGAATGTTTGGGATCATCCCATTTTTCCTTGCTTTGGCTCCACGCCGGGAGCACCCCATCCATGTGGATCTGGTCATTCCCTGCCCCTGACAGTTGTTTATCCCAAAACATTTGGGATTCGATGCCTTCCAGATGAAATCAGACATAAAAGGCCCTAAATTTCCTCCCTTCCCTCTGCATTCCCTGTCCACATCCAACCCATTGAATTGATGAGGGATTTCTCCATGTATTGGGAAGAGCAGCTTGGAAGCAAAAGGAAAGGCAGGAGCCAGGAGCAGGTTGGGAATGGCTGCAGATTCCTGGATTGGGGAATTGGGAGAGGCTGAGCTGGCAGCAGCAGGAAGAGAGTGGGATTATGCAGAAAACACAGGAAAATCCAGCTTCAGGAATATTAAACAGGTACTAACGGGAAGGGTCTGTCCTTGCAAATGGGATGAAAAAATTCCAGGCCTGTTCCCCCAGGAATTCGGGAGCCAAAGGGAGCTGCTTCCAGGGAATTTTGCTTCCAGTTCATCCCGATCCCAAATGGAGCTCCCATCACCAGGGAACGCCCTCGCAGCATCCCTGCTGGAAAGGTTCCTGGATTCAGGGAAAAGGTTCCTGGATTTGGGGAAAAGGTTCCTGGATTTGGGGAAAAGGTTCCTGGATATCAGGGACAGGTTCTTCCCCCAGAGGGTGCTGGGGCACTGAACAGGATCCTCAGGGAATGTCACATTCCCAAGGCTGCCAGAGCTCCAGGAGTTTTTGGACAACGCTCCCAGGCACTGGGTGGGATTTTGGGATGTCCTGCAGGGCCAGGATCAAAACCAATGATCCCGGGGGTCCTTTCAGCTCAGGATATTCCCTAATTCCCTGATTCCAAGTGTCCCAGTGTCCCCATTCCTTGAAGGATTCCCGCTGTGCCGTTCCCTTCCCCTCCTGCCCGAGCACAGCCCGTGATTCCCTGATTTCCCTCCCAGCCCCTTCCCTGCAATCAGGGAGTGTTTATCCCACCACTTCCCTTTCCATGGGAGGCCCGTGGCTTTTCCATTGCTTTTCCATGGCTTTCCAGACATCAAACAGCTCATTTCCCTTGGCTTTTGTCCGTGAAATGGGCTGGAACAGAGGCTCATAAACAACTGGATCAGGAACGCTGAGGTTGATTTAAAAGCCAGGAATTTTTTTTCCCCTGTCCTTTCTTAACGCTTTAAATCCAACTTTTTTTCCAACTTTTTGCCCGTTCCCCTCTCTGGTTTTGCACAGCAGGAAAGGGAAAGTGAGGAAACCGTAAAATTAAGGAGAGAAATTGGGATGAACTGATCCTTAAAGGATTCTTGGGATCACCCTGCAGTGCTGGGAGGATCCTGCCCTGGCTGTGAATGGGGGATCCAGGTGAGAGGGAAATGGGAGGAATTTTTTCCCCGTCTTTCTCTTTTTCTGGGCAAATCCAGGACAATCCAGTGGAAGGAGCTTGGGCAAAGAGCATTTTGCTGGAGCTGCCCTGGGGGACAATGGCATCCAGGTGGTTCACGGCTGGATTTGAGGATCCTGAAGGGCTTTTCCAACCTTTGATTCCCAGATTTGGAAGGGATTGGAACCCTCAAGAGCCCGGCCAGGAACCCACCCGGATTTCCAGCTAGAACTGGAGAGACTTTAAACATTCCTGTGCTTCCCCTTGGATGTTTTGGGACTCCAAACTACCTGTCAGAGATTTTTCCCTCTCATTCCCACAAAGAAGTGGGAATGAAGAAGGAAATTCCTGTGTTTTGGGGGCTTAGTCAGGGTATAGATAAAGAATTTTGCTGGGAAAATTTATTCTAGATTAATAAATTAGAAAATTTATAAATAATTCTATAATAAATAGATATAATATAATATAGATATAATATAATATAATATATAAATAATATAATATAATATAATATAATATAATATAATATAATATAATATAATATAATATAATATAATA
>VZRO01002828.1:2221-13928 GCA_013397915.1 Daphoenositta chrysoptera | reverse complement strand
GTAATATAATATAATAAATAGAATAAAAAATTCTAAAATAATAAATTAGAAAATTTATTCCAGATCCAGCCTCTCTCCTTGCCCAGCTCTGCTGTTTGCAAGCCAAAGTCCCAAAATTCCATTTTCCCACCCCTCTGAGATGGGGGATTTGGGCTGGGAAGTGGATTTTACCTCCCATTTATCCCCATAATCCATAAAACGATGGCTGCAGCATCCTCCTGCTGCCTCCCTCCTCCTGCAGCGCCCCTCCCTCGCCCTTGGGGAACGCTGGGGAGGGAGCAGCCTTGTCACTACCTGGGAATTGCACTAATTGGGATATTTGGGATATTTAATCCCTGCTGCTGAAACCCTCGCGGGCTGCTCGATAAAAGAGCCCAGTGTGACAGACACAGAGGAGTTGTTCATGCCAGGGGCTGCTCCGGGTGATGGCTCCAGCCTGGCTGGAGGGAAGAGCTGTTATTAGGGAATTACAGCGGCGCAGACGGCGTTCCAGCAGGGCTCCGGCCAGCCCGCACGGGGCTGCGAGCAGGGAGCTGCATCCCAGCGGGAGCCTGCCGGGGCTGCAGCATTCCCAGGGAACGGGGGCTGGGATCAGGGGGTCACCCTGCTCCCGCCCGGGGCTGGGATCCCCAACATTCCTGGCCCTGCAGCCTTCCCAGAATGGATCGGAGCTCACAATCACTGGGAAAAGGCTCCGTGATTCATTAGGAGAAGTCTCCAGGATCCCTTAGGAGAAGGCTCCAGGATCCATTAGGAGAAAGCTCCAGGATCCCTTAGGAGAAGGCTCCAGGATCCCTTAGGAGAAGGCTCTGTGATCCCTTAGGAGAAAGCTCCAGGATCCATTAGGAAATGGCTCCGTGATTCATTAGGAGAAAGCTCCATGATCCATTAGGAAAAGGCTCCAGGATCTATTAGGAAAAAGCTCCAGGGTCCACTAGGAAAAGGCTCCATAATCTATGAGGAAAAGGCTCCAGGATCCATTAGGAAAAAGCTCCAGGGTCCATTAGAAGAAAGCTCCAGGATCCCTTAGGAGAAAGCTCCAGGATCCCTTAGGAGAAAGCTTTGTGATCCCTTAGGAGAAAGCTCCAGGCTCCATTAGGAGAAAGCTCTGTGATCCCTTAGGAGAAAGCTCCAGGATCCCTTAGGAGAAAGCTCCATGATCCATTAGGAGAAGGCTCCATAATCCATAAGGAAAAGGCTCCAGAATCCCTTAGGAGAAGTCTCCAGGATCCCTTAGGAGAAAGCTCCATGATCCATTAGGAAAAGGCTCCAGGATCTATTAGGAAAAAGCTCCAGGGTCCATTAGGAAAAAGCTCCAGGATCCACTAGGAAAAGGCTCCATAATCTATGAGGAAAAGGCTCCAGGATCCATTAGGAAAAAGCTCCAGGGTCCATTAGAAGAAAGCTCCAGGATCCCTTAGGAGAAAGCTCCAGGATCCCTTAGGAGAAAGCTTTGTGATCCCTTAGGAGAAAGCTCCAGGATCCATTAGGAAAAGGCTCCAGGATCCTGTAGGAGAAGGCTCCAGGATCCCTTAGGAGAAAGCTCCAGGATCCCTTAGGAGAAGGCTCCAGGATCCCTTAGGAGAAAGCTCCAGGATCCATTAGGAAAAGGCTCCAGGATCTATTAGGAAAAAGCTCCAGGGTCCATTAGGAAAAAGCTCCAGGGTCCACTAGGAAAAGGCTCCATAATCTATGAGGAAAAGGCTCCAGGATCCATTAGGAAAAAGCTCCAGGGTCCATTAGAAGAAAGCTCCAGGATCCCTTAGGAGAAAGCTCCAGGATCCCTTAGGAGAAAGCTTTGTGATCCCTTAGGAGAAAGCTCCAGGATCCATTAGGAAAAGGCTCCAGGATCCTGTAGGAGAAGGCTCCAGGATCCCTTAGGAGAAAGCTCCAGGATCCCTTAGGAGAAGGCTCCAGGATCCCTTAGGAGAAAGCTCCAGGCTCCATTAGGAGAAAGCTCTGTGATCCCTTAGGAAAAGGCTCCAGGATCCCTTAGGAGAAATCTCCATGACCCCTTAGGAGAAAGCTTCAGGATCCATTAGGAGAAGTCTCCAGGATCCCTTAGGAGAAAGCTCCAGGATCCCTTAGGAGAAAGCTCCAGGATCCATTAGGAGAAAGCTTCAGGATCCATTAGGAGAAAGCTCTGTGATCCCTTAGGAGAAAGCTCCAGGATCCATTGGATCCCACATCCTTCACCCAGAATTGGTGAATTACCAATTTAACTCCTCTAACTCCTAGCAGGACACATCTCCTGGTTTCCCTGGATTTCCTGGATGGAATTCCAAGCTGTTTTCTCCCATCTGGAACCCAGACACCCACGGCAGATGTTCCCACTAATCAGAGCCTTCCAGATGTCCCCAGCCTCGGGATGTTTGTCTTACCCAGCCAAAATCCCCAAAAACTTCCCTCCAAATCCCAAATCCAAGAGGGAAACGCCATCTGTGGGACTGCCCGAGCCCCAGCCCAGCTGGGAAAGGCCCTGCTGGAATTTGGGAGGCTCCTTATCCCAGAGATCTCCCAGTGCTTTGATAACGTTATCAGGGCTCTGTGAGGATTCCAGGAATCCCACTCAGGATTCCTCGTGCAGCAGGAAAACTGAAAGTTTGGGAAGGAAAAGGATTTGCCCTGGGAAAGGTTGAGCCTTATGGAATAAACCCAAATATTGGCATCTATCCTTAATGAATTATCAATAATTTGGGGTCCCAAGGTGGGATTTTTGAAGGGAATTTTGGATTTTTACACAGGCAGTGAGGCCCTGGAAAACAAATTGGGAATCTGGACTTGGATTTTCCAATTGAAATAAATCCTAATCTCAAGATAAAACTCCCCAAAAGCATTTCCATGTGTGGCACCCTCTCCACAGGTTCTATGGCCCATTTTCCATCTGTTTCCAGCTAAAATAAGATGGGAAGGAAAAATCCACCCCTCATTCCCAAGGAATTATCCCAAGGAAATCACCAATTCCAACCACAGCTGCTGAAGCTGCAGCTGCACCCCCAAGTGATTTCTGCCAGGAGAAGCAGAAAGGTTTTTCCCTGGAAAAGGCTTTTCCCTATTTTTTTTTAAGGTTGGAATCAATTTCTCCCTCCTTCTGATTTTCCTTGCATCCCAAACCTGCCCAGGCCTCCGGTGTTTACTTTGGGAACAATGGAAAACTCCTGGCTCTCCCTCACAGGAGGCCCAGGCCTTTCTTCTCCAGCCTAATTAGAGTTCCTTCCATGGCTAATTAAATCCTCCAGGGAATGAATCCAAATTTCCTGGAATGAAAATCAGCTGGATTCGCTCTGGCCACAGCCAGGCTCACGTGCTGTGGATCTCCAAGGCTGGAATCTCCTTTTCCTCACAGGGAAATACTCTGGGATTGCCCAGCTTCCAAGGAATTCTGTCACCTTTACTACTCTTCCCTGCTTTTTGGGATTTTAGGGAATTCTATTTCCAAGCAGAACAGTCAGAATTTAACTTTATTCTTCTTTATTTCTGATTTTACCTCTCATTCCTTGCTGGAATTTTCCTATTCCCACTTTTATTCCTTGTGGACTTCCCCAGTTTTGGGAGTGAACTGGAATATAAATATGGAAATAGGATCCCTTTTTTATCCCACAACTCAGGGTCACTGCTTTATTCCCCCTGACTCAGCTATCCCCACAAAATTCCCTCTCCCCACTAGGAATAAATCTGTGGGAATAAAAAAAAATAGGGAAATAAGAGCTTGGAAATGTTCTGACAACTCTGAATTCCCAATGTTTTCCTATTTTCCACCAAGGAATGTCCCCCAGTCCCTTTCAGGAGTGCTCACATCACTTTGGAGTTGATTTTTCCTGCTGGTGCAGCCCCAGGGTTGGGAGAAATTCCCAGGATTTAGACACCAGTGGCAGTGAGTTGGGAAATTCTCTTTAATGCCCCTTTTCCCCTAAAACAACTCAAGGAAATGGAATTTTTTACCTTAAATGGGATTTCACTTCCCAAATAATGAGGGAATGAGGGAAAGACTGGCAGGAGATAAATCCCAAAATCCCCCTCAGGAGACTGTCAGGCCCTGGAGAATCCCAAGGCAGGGAATTGCAGCCCTGACTCCCACACAGGCCTTTCCCAGGCCTGGATAAATCCCTCCTGTACCCTTTTCCAAGGATTCAGCTGCTTCCCTGACATCTGGAAAAGTCCCTTTTGTGAGGGCTGGACCAGCAAACCCTGGAGTTCCATCCCACCTGAATCCTTCTGGGATTCCACAGGGCTCCTGTGATAACTCCCACAGCATCCCAGCACAATTCCAGCCCTCATCCCTCCCTTCCCAGCAGGAACGAGACCAAGATTTCCAGGAAATAAATCCCAAAATCCACTTTAGGAGACTGCCAGGCCCTGGAGAATCTGAGGGAGAATCCTGCCGGGATTTGCAGCCCTGTCAACCTGAGCAGGAACCTCCAGACAAAACAAACACCCAGGAGGGAATATTTATTTTAGTGCACATTCCAGACTCTCGGATTTCTGGCGCTTGGACTGCAGCACTCCTGGAATCCCGAGCCAGACACCACAGTGGCTCCCTGCTCCCTCCATCTCCTTTTCCTTGGAGTCTCCCAGGAATCCAGAGGATCCCTGGAGTCTCCCAGACATGAAATCCCCCCAAAATCATCAATACTCTCCCAAAATCATCAATACTGCCACCTTCCCTAAGGGGAATTTTTCCCCTTGGGATTTGCCCACGCAGACGAATATTTGGGAATTCACACATGGATTTTGTGTGGATTCACTGCTGCAGGACAGGGAGATCCGGGAGCAGGTTTGGGAGCACATCCCAGCCTTTCCCTGGCCTGGGATTTGCCCAGGACAGATTTCATTCCCTGCTGTTTAGACAGAGCTCAGTGGGATAAATTCAGCTGCTCCCTCAGACCAGACAGGAAGGATTTCAAATCAAGCAAGGAATCATCACATGGAAATTCCTGGAATCTGGGAGTGACAATGGATTTCAGAGGGTTTTATTTCCCTATTTGTCTTTTCCCTTGGGATTTTTTTTAGGACTTCTCTGAAGTGAGACTTTTGTGGTCTCGTTTTTCTCCAGGCCTTCGGAGCAGAGGAGCTCTGGAAATGCCTTCCTGAGGGATTGAGCAGATGGAATAAAGGAGAAATCTTGGATGTGGAAAGCTTCCTGCTGGATTTTTGCAGCCACCACAGCCCAGGCCAGAGGACACTCCAGATTTTAGGGAGTTTCTCCAAATCCCAAGATCCAAACACATTCCAGTCTTTTTGGGGGTGTCCTCTGCAGGGCCAGGAGTTGGAGGATCCTCGTGGATCCCTTCCAGCTCTGGATATTCTGGGATTCCTGTGGAGCTGAGGAAAAAACAGCCCTGATTGAGCTCAAATAATTTTTTCGGGAAGAATCAACCACCTGGAAGTGAAATCCAGGATTTAGATCCAGCCAGATCTGGACCTCAAAGACTTTTCTTTCTGGAAGAGCCAGTGCTGGCCCAAGCAGCTTTTCCAGGAGCAGTGGCACTTCCCAAAATACTAAATTCCCTTTTCCAGTCAGCCAGGCTTGGGACAGTTGCAGGAATCATTAAAACCTAATTTAAAAAATCCCCTAAAATCCAATTTTTAATTAAAGTCCCGAGTCAATGGTTGGGCTTGAGGAGCTCAGGGGTCTTTTCCAGAATTATTGGATGATTCTCCAGGGTCTCTCTTCCCTGCTGTTCCCAGCTTTTTTCCCCATGCCAGGCAGGGGTTTGGTTAAATTTCCAGGTGGCAGATTTGGGATCTGCTGGATCCGAGATCTGCAGGAGCTGGGGATGGATCCCCCAGTGCCCAACCGTGCTGGAAACTGGGAGAACTGGTTTCGTGCTCCCTGAGCACTCACAGCTTGGAGATGCCTTGGATTTTGGCTTTATTCCCTGTGGAAAAGCTGGAAAAATCCCCCACTTTGTTTTCAGGGCTGCTGGGAGGAGCTGAGGGCGAGAGAGGCACGTGCAGGGGCAGAGCACAGGCGGTGTAATCAGCGTTAATTAATGAATGAATTAATTACTGGGGCTCTGTTGGCAGGCACCCAATGCTCCTGGAGGGGTGGGATGGTGCCAAATTCCAAAATCCAGGCTTGGAGCTCTCAATACCTCTGGGATGGGAGCAGCTGAGAGGGAGGGGAGGGTTTAGGGGGATTTTGGGTTATTTTGGGGTCAATTTTTGTGATTTTAGGGGAGTTTTGGGGGATTTTGGAGGGATTTGGGGGCTGCTGCTGCCCCCACCCCAAAAACTGCGGGTGCTGGATGGGGCCAGACTGCTCAGGGACAACCTGGAATGGGGAAGGATTGGGAATTTGAGGGGTTTGGGGGGATTTTATGGGAATTTGGAGGGATTTTATGGGATTTTTGGGGGAGCATCCCCTCAGGGGATTGAGGGAAGACAAACCCTGCACTTGTCACTCGCCTGGGAGAGTCTGGGAGGTTCTGTCCCCATGGAGAAACAGATCCTGAGGGGAATTTTGGAGGAGAAGGCTCCTTATCCCAAAGAGAAATGGATGGAAAATTAAAAATGATGATGATTAAAACAATTCTTGATAAAAATAATTAAAAATAAAAATGACAGCAGCTTTGGATCCCTTTTCTCCGCATGAAAATCCAAAATAGGTGCTCAGGACTCACAGAGAAACTGAGGTAAAAAATTCCTAAAATCCAGATTTTTTTTCCCTCAGCTGCCAGAGGAATTCCTCCCTGTGAGGGTGGGGATGGAATTCCCAGAAAAACTGTGGCTGCCTCATCCCTGGAAGTGTCCAAGGCCGGCTTGGGATACTGGAAGGGTGGAATGGGACGATCTTTAAATCCCTTCTATCCCAAACCATCCCACTCTCACTGATCCCCAAGGCTTTTCCAGGCTTATTCCAAGGATTTCATCTCCAACGGGAGAGAAATAAACGGGAGCAAAGTGCTGAAGTGGGAGCAGGGTGTGTTTGTTCCTGAGGGAGGCCCGGCCGGACCACCCAGCTCTGTTATCCAGGTGGAATTTTTGGGGATAAAACGGACACAATTCCGGGTTTGTTTCCCTGCTCCATAAATCCAGCACCGGTGTGGTCCCTGCAGGAACAGCCCAGCCCGGATTTTCCCATCTTCCCAAGGATTTGAAGTGATGTCGTTGTTGTTTTTTGGGAGAATTCTCCACGTGGAATAACACCAGGAGTTTTTCCTGAAGGAAAAAATTCCCAGCCTCTTTTCCCTGCTGTTCCTGGTGGGAATTTACCCTGGGACCCCACTTTGGGGTGGGGGCAGCAGCAGCCCCAAAATCCCTCCCCAAATCCCCCCAAAATCCCTCCCAAACTCCCCTAAAATCACTAAAATTGACCCTAAAATAAACCAAAACCGCCTGCAAAACCCCATCCCCAAAAATTGATCCCAAAATCCCCCCCAATCATAGAAAATTCCCACAAAATCGGCCAAAAATCCCCCAAAATTCTGCTAAGCCCCCAAAATCCCCCCAAATGCCCCTAAATGCCTTCAAAATTCCTTAAAATTACCCAGAAATCACAAAAAATTCCTTAAAATTACCAAAAATCACAGAAAATTCCCATAAAATCACCCCAAATTAAACCNGGAGAAAGGAAAGGAAAGGAAAGGAAAGGAAAGGAAAGGAAAGGAAAGGAAAGGAAAGGAAAGGAAAGGAAAGGAAAGGAAAAAGGAAGAAAAGAAAAAAGGAAAGGAGGAAAGGAAAAAGGAGGAAAAGAAAAAAGGAAAGGAGGGAAGGAAAAAGGAAAGGAAATCCCCTCCTGACAGTTTTACCCCCAACTCCTCCTCCTGCTCCCCCCAAATCTCCTCCGCGGCCCTCCAAGCTCTCCCAATCCCATTTTTATCATTCCCAGCCTGGGAGAGCCGTGGCCCATCCAGGGTGGGCAAACAAACTCCTCATCCCAGCCAAGCATGGCCCGGCCTCGGCTCCAGCCAGGAATTTCCAGCCAGGACGGAGCCAGACACATTTACATTCCTGGAGCCGAGTAAAACCCTAATCCTTCGCGAGATTTGCAGCCTGAGCTCTCCCCCAGGTTCCCTTCCTGCCCTGCAGCAGCACTTCCCAAGAAAAAGAAGCTGGAAGTTTGGGAAAGGGGGTTTTTCCCAGTTTTTCGGAGGGATTTTCACTGATTTAGGATTTCCAGGTTTTCGCCTCTAAGGGTGAAGGGTTTTTTTCCCCCTCCTTGTTTTCCCAGCAGTGTGTGGAAGGAAAAGCTTCCAAAAATGAACAATTCCATGGCAAAAGCAGCACAGGAATTCCAGAGGTTTGGCTCCAGTAAAACCAGTAATAACCAGTGACCCAAACACCAGCTTTGTCCCAGTCCCGATCCCTTTAAAATTCCATTTTTTCCCTGCTGGTTCTTGCCCAAAATTGTCACTTTCCATCCCAATTATATAATTCCACCAGTTTTCACAGCATTCCTTGTGTTCTGCTCCTCACTTCCCATTCCAGAGGGTGGAGTTCTTCTGGGAATAGCCTTGGAAGGACAATTCCAGCCTAATTAATTCAATTAATGCCAAAAATTTGGGAAGCCCTCCGAAGTGACCCCTCAGGGAAATGCCACCCACAACATCCACCCTCCAGGCATTCCCATCTGGAATAGCAGAGAATTCCAGCCTTAAATTTGTATTTAGGTTTTAAATTTTCAGGGAATGGCCAGGTTTGGCAGAATTCCTGGAAAAGCAGAGAACTCGAACCTTAAATTCATATTTAGATTTTAAATTTTCAGGGAATGGCCAGGTTTGGCAGAATTCCTGGAAAAACAAAGAACTCCAACCTTAAATTCATATTTAGATTTTAAATTTTCAGGGAATGGCCAGGTTTGGCAGAATTCCTGGGAGCACCAGGTGCAGGAGCACATCCAAGCCCATTCCCACCCCGTTTTGGGCTGGATTTTGCCACAGGATGTGGTTCTGGCTGGATCCCAGGCGAGATCCTGGGATAAGGGCTCTCCCTCCCTCAGGATGGGGCAGTGGATGCCTTTTCCCTCCTGGAATTCCACCCGGATGATGCAGAAAACCAGGAATTCTCCATTTCTGGGCAAGGGCTTGGACTTGCCAAGCTGATCCCTCGTTCCTCTCAGCACAGACATTGTGAAATTCCCACTTTCCTGTTTCCCAAATCCAGAATTTTAGGAGAACCTTAAGGGTTCTCTCACTGGCCACGCTCCCACACCAACTCTCCCAGCAGCTTTTCCATGTTTTCTCCTTCCAAATGTCGGATCCAGCCTCTCCTGCTGACTTTGTTCCTGCAGGTGGATCCTCTGCTCCTTCCAGGGGGGATTTGATGTGGGAATCAAGGGTTAAAACTGCAGGAAAACCGCCTCATTCCATGCTAAGGCATCAGAATTCCCAGAATTTATTTGGGAATAAATGCCAAGGTAGGGCTGAGAAGGGAATAAATGAACCTGCAAAGTTCCCAGAGGAAATATCCCGATTATTTTAGGGCTCCAGCTGCAGGAATTCTTCCCTGTGAGGGTGAGGAGGCCCTGGCACAGATTTTTCCATGGATACCCCATCCCTGGAAGTGTCCAAGGCCAGGCTGGAGCACCCCGGGGTAGTGGGAGGTGTCCCTGAGCATGGCAGGGCTGGAATGGGATCAATTTTAAATCCCCTTCCCACCCAACCCATTCTGGGATTCCCTGGGGATTCTCCCATCACAGCTTAGGGCCTCCCTTTTCCCTCTTTTCTGTGAAAGTCCTAAATTCAAAGCTATCCATGGAAAAGTCCATCCCCTGGGCAGTGCTGCCCATTCCTGCCTTAATCCTGACTCCAAACAATTCCTTCCCGCCCTTTCCCTGCGGGCCTGGGCACCCTGGGAACGCATCCCAGAGCCTTCCACGGTTTTCTCCCTGCTCTCCTGAACCCTCCGTGGCATTTTCCAGAAGCCCGAAATGGGATTTGAGGGAGAAACCTCGGAATTCCTGTAAAGTTCCTCCGGGTGCCAGGGCAGATCAGGAATTTGCTGTCCAAACCACAGAGCCCGAGCTGGCCCCGCTCCCGCTGCTCCCAGCTCCTGATGTGTTTTCCTTTCCCTCCACTTCATTCCCTCTGGCCAATCCCGAGTGCTGCACATCCATGAATCACGGATTTCCCACAAAAACCGCATTTCTGGGGGGAGAATCAGCTGCTTTTCCAGACAAAAATCTAGGAAATGACGGATGCTGTCTCCCGCAGGCATTGGTGGAATGAGAGGTGGCTGCTCCTTCCCGCAGGGAGCACTGGGAGATTCTGGAATTTGCTGATGGATTCTGGAATTTGCTGAGGAAATCCTGATTTTACTGATCAGTTCCTGAATTCCCAAGGAGTTTGGGTTGAAGGGATTTAAATCCCATCCCATCCCACCCTGTCCATGAGCATTTTCCACGATCCCACTTCGCTCCAGCCTGGCCTTGGATATTCCCAGGGATGGGGCAGCCATGAATTCTCTGGGAATTCCATCCACCCTCACAGAAAGGAATTTTTTCCCATTTTTTCCCCTCTAAACTTCCCCTCTGGCAGTCCAAACCCATTCCCTGTGTCCTGCCCCTCCAAAATCCCTCTCCAGGCTCCTCGGGAGCCCCTTACAAAACTGGGCATGGCTCAATTTCTTCCCATGGATCCTTCCCTCTGCTATTCCCTTGGGAATATTCCCAGATTGGGCCCTAAACCGCCCTCAAACCCCTCATTCCCAAACTCTCCCCACTCCAACCCCTCCATTTCCCTCCTTTTATATTTTCTGGGTGCAAAACTCAGCTGAAACAGCCCCAAAAGTGGGTGCTGGGCGCTGGGAGCAGCTTTTCCAGCCCATCCCTTTTCCCTGCCTATGGATTTGATCCCAGAGGAATTGTGCTGCTCCCAGGAATTGTGCAGCTCCCGAGGCAGGAAAACAAACTGGAAAAACGGTGTTAAAAACCTCCCGTCTCGCCCCAGCACCCAGACAGCGCTGGAAGCCGAATTCCTGGCAGATAAAGCCCTGGGAGAATTCCCGGGATTGACAGGCGGGGAAAGGGAGGAAAAATCCCGGCTCCAGCGCGCTCGGGCGAGCAGGACGAGCCCCATCCCCCGGGATAACCCGGGCGGGGCCGTGGCGCCTGCAGGGAATTAAAGCTGTTTACAAGGGCAGCGAGGGATGGATTTGATGGGAATCAGCTCTCCCAGGGAAAATTGGGATCGTTATTTCATCCCTGGCGTGTCCTGGCGCCGTGCCCAGGCTGGGCGGCTCCGGTGGAAAAATGGAGATTCCCAAAACTTTCGCATTTCTCAGCTCGCCGCTTCCCGAGGTTTGGTTTTATCCCGTGGAGCATCACCGGGAGAGGATCCTTGAGGCTGGAAGTGGAAGGAATCGGCTCCAAAGTGCCCAAATCCGCGTGGATTTGGACACGGGAAACTCCGAACTCCCCCAAATCCACGTGCATTTGGACACAGAAAATTCCAAACTCCCAAAAATCCACATTAATTTGGAAATGAAAATCTCCAAACTCCCCAAAATCCACACAGAAAACTCCAAACTCCCCAAAATCCACGTGCATTTGCACACAAAAACTTCCAAACTCCCAAAAATCCACGTGAATTTGGACACAAAAAACTCCAAACTCCCCAAAATCCACCTGGATTTGGACGCAGAAAACTCCAAACTTCCCAAAATCCACACAGAAAACTCCAAACTCCCCAAAATCTACATGGATTTGGACATAAAAACCTCCAAACTCCCCAAAATCCACACAGAAAACTCCAAACTCCCCAAAATC